>ML685805.1:2696304-2744085 GCA_007922175.1 Pelusios castaneus | reverse complement strand
CACACACACACACACACACACACACACACACACACACACACACACACGTGTATGTGTATCTTTAGGGCTGTTTACAGAATCCAGAGCTTTTTGCTACTGTGTGGTCTGCAAGTCAGAATCCTAGAGGGCAATTCCCTTTTAGATACTTTGTATCCACTGTGCTATACGGGGCAGCTCCTCAGCTGGTGTAAAATTGCCACCGTTCCACCGCACTCCATGGAGCTTTGCTGATGTACAGTAGTTATGGTGAGATCCAGTCTCTTTATATCACGTCAAAGGGCCAGAGTGGCATAAAGTAGCCCCAAAGCAACATTTCTGACAGGAGGAGGATTATGTTGAAAATGACCATATGGCTGTATTCTGAGGGTCCCTTCATAAGCCCTCGGGAGTGGGTTTGCTGGGGCCACGTGCAGAAGGGAAGTGTAAGGCGTGGGAATGCAGCATATAATACTGCAGAAATTCTAAGCAATGCTGAGGCCTGTGCATCAACAAGAAACACACGGCCATCATTTACACAGGCCTCAAGGCCCATTAGAATTATACTGGAGGACTCCTGGCGTCTCTGGAGCAAATTAGTGCAAAATGGTGACAGACCCGTAGGCTCCTTCTCCCACTGGGCTGTCTGTTCTACACCGTTCTCTTTTAAAGGGGCAGTAAAGGTCCCACACTGCAAAAAGGATTACTCTTGAGGCAATAAAAGCTGTCCTTATTCCCTATGTAGCACAGTGGGCACTTTTAAAAGCTCCTCTTCTGCCCTGCAGCCTCTGATTAACATCTTCGGATGGCAAGGGCTTGAAATAGCCTGGTTTGCAATAAGGAACACAAGGAGATAAAGGGGCAGATTTAATTATTCAAGTCTTCAAAGATTTTTTTTAAGTGCCTAGAAGAAAAGGATCTGAAAATACACTAAAAAAAAAAAATCAGTCTCTGTATTTGTGTTTCTAACGTCTCTTTCTAACATCTGATAACATACTGGTCCAGTTACCTGTGCCTGTATCCAGAGGATAACCAAGTATTACAATAGTATAGAATTTACTAAAAGATTCTGCCCTTCTCCTCCAGGCCACTAACTGGCCAAGACATGTTAAAATATTTTCGTTTTGGACTGATTACTGCTTCAGGTCACTGAACTTCTAATGAAGCTGAAAAATCACATTTATAAACTCAGCCTCAGAGAAGGTTTTAGCAAGTGGAAGATCAAAAGTGGCTGCTATAGCACGGAGACCTGCCTGCTAAATAGCTGTTTTTGAAAATAATGAAGTATGTAGATGGCTATTCTCATTCATTAACAGGGAGGAAGAGGCGCTCTCACATTGTATATACTCACCATGGCTTTACTTAACCGTAGGCAAATATATGCACTATCTACATCAACAACTATGTTGGTTTACTTATTCTTTGAAAGACTAATCTTGTATTATCTATAGAAAAATGCTAATTTTCAGTCACTCTGTGCTTTGCACAAAACACACGCATTTGTGCATTCTATATAAAGATATAGAACGAATGAAGATTAGAGCCTCCCTCAGCCCTGGAGGCAATCTGGGTATGTCCTTTTTGATAAATGACGAGTTCAGCTAAACACTGTTTACATCAATGATTTAAGACAACATATTTCTGAAGAGCAGCATTTCCATGGTTTAATTATTGCTGTTTGATCTTGTTGACAGAAAGAATCTGGAGGGCAGAACAGACCAAAAGATCAAGGAAAAAGCTGTAAAGTCTCACAGATTCTCTGTGTAGCAGAAGGTTCCATTTATAAAAGTCCCTAAATATGTACACACACAACTAACAGAATGGTTTAATAGCTAGGGATTGTTCTTTAGTTATCATTGACAAACGGAAAGGACACATACCAAATGCTTAATGAGGATTCAAGCTGAGACTTTCTCTTTTCAAGATAAGAAGATTTAATTAGAATGCGGAAAACCTGCCTTTATAAACTCTTTTTAACTACATATTGCAGGTCGAGGGGAGGGGAGGTTAAGGTTGGATATTAGGAAAAACTCTCTCACTAGGAGGGTGGTGAAGCACTGGAATAGATTACTTAGGGAGGTGGTGGAATCTCCATCTCTGGAAACGTTTAAGGCCTGGTTAGACAATACCCTGGCTGGGTGATTTAGTGGGTGTGGTCCTGCTTTTAGCAGGGGGTTGGACTAGGTGACCTCATGAGGTCCCGTTCAACCCTAAGATTCTATGATGATTCTCTTGCTGAAGTGAAAATACCCAATAGAGAGGCCTAAACTATGCAGCACTTAAACTATGTTTTAAGAAAGTGTTTCTTGACATCAAGTCCTAGTGAAGACAAGTCACTGTAGGTTTTTCGATGTAGCTAGTCAAGGTGAAAACCCGATGAAGGGTAGAGATTTGACTTTGATAAACCACATCCAAGTACAAACCACCTAGATCCATTGGCTACAGTAGGATTCTGCACTGAAATAGCTGACTTGAGGTAGGTATCTCAACGTAAAACATACACCCTTTTTTGCCAATGAAGACATAGCCATAGACTTCTGGAGAGGGAGTGTAGTACTTAAATCTGGCATTCAAATAGCACATTTCAGTGTTCAAACTGTTATTTAGGGCTTGCCCAGACCGAAAAGATCCTGAAAACCTCTTGTGATATTCTAAGCATCCTCAATGCACAATACCTCATAAAGGCCTCGGTTCAGCAAATCACTCAATCGCATGCCTAAATCCATCATTATTCAGCAAAGCACTTTGAACACATCCTTAAAGTTAAACATGCACCAAGCGCTTTGCTGATTTAGGGTCAGGAAGCACTCTGCACCTTGTAGGATCAGACACTTACGCCTCTTAAACATGTATTTGGAAGCCTGAGCATCAGTTTGGGTGCTCAGGTAAGAAGCCTAAACTTGAAAGTTGAGCAGAGCATCAGCCAGAACTGCGAGTAGCTTGGATTTTTACAGTTTGGGTCTCAGTGACTCTCAAACAATATTAACTGAAATGCAGATGTGAGTGTTTGCTTAGAACACATATTATGGACATAAAATACACGCAAAATGTAAACAGAACTAAATATTTCTGTAAGAAGCCTCGTCATGGTTCCCTAATGATAGCCTCAAAATAAAATATGTTGAAACGTCCCATGATTTAATTATTGCTCTTTGATTTCCCTGGCTGTGTCCTTTTTAGTAGTCATTACTTAAGGTATAGCTGGGAAAACACTATTGTTCAGTCCCAGGATGCCTGAACTTTTCACTGCAAAACTGACCTCAAAAATTACACGATAACAATGCTCACAGAGAAATAAATACTTGAGGGCCTCATGGTGGTAAGAATGGGCACTGCTACCACTAAAAATACCAAGCACATGCATTTTTGTAGCTCACAATTCTGAGTGTTCTCGTTATATTAAATGAACTGCTCCAAATTTTCTTAGTGTGTGTTAAGGGATCCCTAGGACCATGCCAAATTCCAGCTTTTTCTCACCTTCAGTACTTCATAATTCTACTCTCCCCTCATGGCTGAACACTAGCCACTGGGATTCCTACTGGCTGTTGTTCTATTTGCTCAGCAATAGGGTCTGGCATCATCTGAATTCATGGGAGTGTACTTAAATAACTACAATTTAGCCGCCACCTCCATGCCCATCTCTCCTACTGCACGTTGGTGCTCAGCACTGTGCACATCTTTGCACTGAGTGCTAAACTCAAGCATTTCAGATCACAACACTTTTCAGATGTGCTCAGCCAGTGACAGAATGAACCCCTTCATCTCTTCCTTCCACTAGCAACTTTTCTCCTTCTACTTGGCTACCAGGGCCTCCTTGTTCTTTCCTTATCATCTCCCTCCTTAAACATTGGGTCTTTCCAGGAATCTTTCCTGCGTTCTCCTTCCACCCGTCATACCCTCTGCATCCTCCCTCGACTTGACTTTGTGCAGCATCTTGTTTTTGTACGCCTTTGGGATAGAGATCTTCTTATATTTTGGGCACAATGCTGGTCTTCACCTTGGCTTCTTTATGCATGTCCCTCGCCCTTATACTCTTCTGTAGCAGCACAGTGGGAGTGAGAGTGGCCAGAACACTATGAACGCCAGATATTCTGGCCTGTAGCACAGTTCATGTGCAGTCATGAAAGGCTGTTATAACTCGCTGCAGATTCTGTATGGCCCAGAATCTGGGGGGAATGAAGATGGTAGAAAGTTACATCTATCCTCTCCCTTCTTCCAAATTATGATCTCTTCTCACCCCCCTCAAAAGGAATTACAGAACATGATCCTGTGGTTGTAAAGTGTCACATAAATTCATGATAGCGCTATTTGTAAACGATGTGAATAAAATACAAAAATTGTAGTACAATTCTCCATTGGAATAACTGTTTTATGCACAGATGTGACTTGAAAACATAATTTAAGAGGAATGAAAAGACTAAATCCATTAAGAAATACTCTTTTCCCCCTGACACATGATGGCAGAGAGAGAAACATTTACATTAAATTTTATCTGATTCAAAAGCTACACAACACACACTTCCTTTTTTCTGCTGAACGTCAAGTAAATCATTTTCTAATGTGTACATTATGGCATACGTAAGTACAGGTAAAAACATTACAGTAGGTAAACATGATTAACATTTTTATTTGTGTAGTAATGCCAGGAAAGGGAAAATCACTTGAAGAAAGTTATAGTCAGACGTTTGAAAGACAGCAGCTCTTAAGCCAACTTATCCATCTAGGCTTCTGAGTTATACTTTTGTATTGTAATTAAATCTTTGTCATTATTGCTACTGCTGAAGAGTCAATACAGCTATGGGAGAGGGTTTCTTTGGCTTTGCTCATGATAAAAAGCAGAACTGTAAGCTATGTTCTCATTGCAGAATCCTTATTTCTACTAATAATAGACTCTACAACTCTAATAATACACCTGGATTTTCATAACCCTGGTTGACTTCTTAGGACTTGCAGTTAGAGACTGTTTTATAACTTGTGCAAACTGAACAAATCTCATATGTAAATTGCAGAGAGGGAATTAATGTGGAATTTACCAGTGGAATTTTTACTGCACTTTAAATTACATTTTTACCATAGTCACCAAAATCTCATGCAAAAGCAAACAGAAAATGCAAAGCGCTCAGTGTGACACTCTGCCCAAACACTATTTAAGATAATAGATGTGTTGTGAATATCTGCCCCAGTAGCCCTCATTTGCTTAGGCAAAAGTATTTCTGTCTCCAGGGTCTGAGTCTTCACTCAATCATATCAGCTTTGTGTTAGTGTAATTCCAGTAAAGTGAGTAGCAGATGGGAAAATTAACTCTATGAAGTACACAAAGAATTCCACCATCTTCCCACCCCGCCAAAAAAAAAGAAAAAAAAAGCCTATTTTAAAAATGATCAGACTCACATAACACCCCTCCCAACATACTTGTTTAACAGTTTGTAGCTCCTCTCTTAACTTCTTCTGTAGATCTACAGATTCAGACAATTCTTCCTGTTAATAGAAACAAACACAGTGACTTCGTTCTGCAGCAGTTTCCAATGCTCTTTTTACTGTTGGGCTCAAAGGTTGTAGTAGAGTGCCAAGAAATCTAACTCTATTAGAATTACAGAGACCTAAACCTGCATCACCCAGACTACTTAATATTTATCAATCCATTTACCTACTGCTTATTCCAGTACTGCAGGATCTTTAACCACAATGAATCTCTATTCGTGTAGCCCAGAAAAATGATATCCATGGAATATGGACAGGGACTATGTTCTAGATTAGAGCATTCAACATAAAAGGATTACAGAAAAATGACTACCTTCGTTAAAAATTGGGACCACACCAAATGTTAATTTCTAGAGCAGTGATACCCAAGAGGCGGCACGCAGGCCAAATGCTGCCCACCAAGGCTACCTGTGTGGGAACAGCTGTGGCTCAGCTGGTGCAAGCTGGCCTCCCACGTCTTGGGCAGCAAGTCTGGCAGGGCAGGGGTTACCGCATCACTCCTACCAGTGCCCTTTTGGCTCCCATCTGCTGTCCTCGTGGAAGATCAGAGACTCCCCAGTTTTGGCAGCAGGAAGAGGAAGGTGTCAGGGACCGGGGAGGTGACCATGCAGCGCAGAGCAGTGATGGGGACAGCAGCCCCCTTTGCACTGAAGTGATAGATTGGGCAGGGTGGAAAATGAACATACCCAGCCACAGCAATGAGAGAGAAGAATGGGAATGGGAGTGATTGGGAGGGGGGCAGCCCTGCTTTCCTGCATCCCCCGCCCATTTGGAAAGCAAAGCACAGGTAATAATGTTGACTTATAAACTTTGTTAAAACACAGAGACACAAATACTTATGTTGCAAGCAAGGTGTTTATTTATGGGCAGCTGTATTTTTTTTTTTTGGTCAGCTTTCTGTGCAAACGGCCCATCTCTTGTCCTAACATTCTTAAACTGGCCCGCAGATAGATGTAATTGAGTATTACAGGTCCAGAGGTTAATGTTTTAGATAGTGTAATGATTTTGTAGTCCATTTATTCCTTTATCTTTCTTCAACGGTTCTTGAGAATTGTGCACACACATACGTGTGAAGAATAGGCTTGAGGACTTTTTCTATAGCTTTGGCAAATCATTGTAAGGCATAAGACCAATTTTTAGAGAACACACTGAAATTTATTGTATTGATTGGTAGACCTTTCTTCAAAATTCTATTTCATTTTTTCAGTAAAAAATGCAAACATCCTTCAAATTTTAGTGCATTTACCATTATTGTTTCATATTTGTAAAGTTATTTATCCATTAAATCTTTGTTTAACCATTTTTTCAACCATTCTGAATACACTGGAGAAGTGTTAGATTTCTATTTCCAGAAAATTAATTAGATGATGTTTTGCCCCTAATAGAGATGTCAGGATGCATTTTCTTATTTTTCACAGGGAAACAGTTCTTCTACCAATTTCAGTGGAGAGATTATTGCAGAGGAACAAGTCTTTGTGTTCAGAGCTGTGACGAGACCTTGGGCCATATTACACCAATATTTCCTGTAATTTGTGGCATAGCCAGCATTTGTTACGGTTGGCAAAAGCAGCTTTTCTGTAGGCGCTCTGATGTCAGGTAAAATCTTTTAGAGACGTTCTTGTGTAGAAATCATGAAGATGATCAGCTGGATATTCTGCCATATCTCTTCCCTATGTTCTTCTGCCAATTACATATTTTTATATTATATATATATATATAAAATATATAAAAAAATATGAACAACATTCTTTATCATAAATATTAAGCCATTTGAGCCTCTAAGGGGCGCTTTATTATCATCAAGCATCTGAACAAAATTCTGTGATGGAGAAATTTTCCATACACTACCTAAGAGCAGTAGCTCTTATATAACTCCTTGGGAGTCATCTATAAAAAAAATGGTTGTTTGCTTTTTTTTTTTTTTTTGCATAGGAAATGGAAGTAACTTAATTCATTAGTAGAAATTGAATCTACTACTGTATAGATTTGTTTCTGTAGCCAGATGTTTTTAATGTTCATCTGTACTGTGAACTTATACTTTGAATTTTCCCATATGGGACTGAACATTGAATGTGAAAAGTATCAGTTGTAATCTGCCTCAGCTTGTACTTAACAATATTACTATTTGTACTTAACAATATTACTAAACACACAGGGCCAGATCTTTGGTTTCTGTAAATCAGTTTATTTAACTACAGTTAACAGAACTATCTGATTGACACCAGCAAGGAACTGGCTTTTTAGACAGTCATGTCAGAGAGCTCAAAAACACTTAAAAATCTGGGCAGACTGACATTTAGTAAAGGTTAAACGAATTAACAATTTAATGGGGGTGGGGCCACCATTACGAGTCTACAAATATTTGAAGGAAGACAAAAGATGGGATAACTAAGAATAAGAACTATTTATTTATTTATTTTGTTAAAGAAAAGGAGAAAGTTGGCTGAATATCTGGGATACTGCAACTTGCTGAGTGTCAGAAGTTAACGGGCAGTTAAAAGCATTCAGGACTTTGTAGGCTGGGATCCTAAATGAACAATGCTATAGTTCTTGGGCATCTATAAATCTGTAACCAACCATCTGAATATTTTCTTTTAAGTATATCTAATTGGAACTTTTCAGCAGTAACCAATGTGAATGTAACTAGATTGAAAAAAAATTATCAAGGTTGAAATAAATTAGATACACTAACTAAAATACTGCAGTGTTAGTATACAGCAAAGCCAATAACAGCTCTGATCTCAGGCATTCATTGTAGAAGCCCGGGGAACACTTCCTGTCTAATGTTCTAAAAGGGACATCAGCTGTATGTTGCCTTATTATTGAGTAAATTAAGACTAATTACTGTCAGTCATTCAGGAACATCAATTATACTACCAGATTGGCTGGGAAATACTGAAATTTGAATTACTGAGTGGGAAACAGTATGTCAATAAAAGCTCACAGTATGCCTATAAGAAGAAACATAATTGAGGAAGGTTTTTTAATGCTAACAGAAGATTAGAAATGCAAATATCTTAAGTATTGGTCAAATGTTTATATCCTTAGTATCTAGGAAATAAGAAGATCCATTGATTAAACTGGATTAAAAGGAATGCATTTCTCCAGACTGGCTACTTTAATTTGATCTAAAATAAACTTCCGACAAAGAGACAAAAATCCAAAGATCTGTGTGCCCCGACATACATTTAAAACAGATTATAGAAATACCAAAACAAAACTGATCAAAGTACCAAAACTTTTGTTTCCAGCTAATCTGTATGGTAAAATGAGCACCACATATTTCTAAAGACGATTCGACGACAACCCAGATAGGCATTTCTTTTTTAGACTAGTTAAATGAGAAGAAGAGCAAACTCCAGAGGTGATCAAATAAGGATAGCACTTTTCTAGCTACTAGGTAAATTTTGACTTAAGGGGACATCCTGCTATTACAAAAAGAGAATAACATGGCTGACTGGTTAACACAACTGAAAGAGAAAGGAACAAATGGCTTTAAGATGAATTTATTAATGGATTATTCTATGGTGTGTATGTGCGGAAGACAGGCGAGGGTAATATGACAGTCAAACAAATCTGAAGACCTTCACGCTATAAAGGCTTATCCGTGTAAGGTGGTTGGAGATTCCTGCAAGGTCCTCGGTTCATTCAGGATCAAATCCCAGTTTAGTTTTGGATGACTGATTAAGAGTAGCATCCAGCGTCTGCTAGTTTTAGAAGAAAGGCTGGTAATGTTATTACATGCTGATTCAGGAAAGCTCTGAAGCACATCTTAACTTTAAGTATGTGTTTAAATCCCACAGCCTTCAATGGAAGATAAGCACATGCTTATATGCTGGCATGAATAGAAAAGATTTCCTGAATTGAACCCGGAGCTTTCAGCTGCTATGGGCGGCAGCGGGTCCCCACAGCTCTGAGATGCTGCAGGTGGGGGGCAGACCCAAAACTCACAGCCATCACAGGCATCAATGGGATCCAGGGCTTCTAGCCACCAGCCCCAGAGCTACATTAGGCTACGATACATTGACAAGTGATGGTGGTGGGTGGCTTGACCTCCTATAGTCTCTCTACTGTACTTGTTTTGAGGATAGATGACTTTAAGTCTCCCATTCTGCCAATTTGGCATCTTTCAAAAGTACTAAAAGGTAATCAAATATGATGATGAATGGGGCCACATACATTCCTAAAAAGATCAGATAAATCACATGCATACAATTTATCTCTATGAAATGTCTCTAGTCTAATTTCCCCTGACAGTCATAAACAAGTGTAGTTAATTAGAAAACGCCCAGGCATTCAATGTAGGGAGTAACGATCAACTCAAACACATTGCACACTTATCCTCTTCAGATAACTCCCAATCCTATCCTCTCCTATATCAACACATACATTTCCAATCCAGGGTAAGTACTACATTTCCTTAAATGGATTTTTAAGTGATCAAAATTAAACATTACCTTCAATTTACTGATTTCTTCTAAAGCTTCATTTCTTTCTCTTTTAAGTCTTTCCACATCATCCATTTCCAAAGAATAACAGGATACAAGCTGTATGTATTAAATATGAAAGAAAAAAGGGGGAAATTAATAGAAACTAATAATAGGGTAAATGCATCTAGCAAAATGCTTGATCTCTTTAACAAGAGTCTTGTTAAAAGAATGTCACAAGTAGAACTGATTAAGTCGTCTTTAGCCATAAAAATAAATGAAAACGCAATTTGTTTCTCCAAAATTTTGTAGATTTCCAGCAACCAAAAATGAACACTTTTAGATTAGAACAACAACAAAAAAATAGTTTAAACTCAAAACATTTTAACTGACATTTTCTAGCCAGCTCAATCACAGGTTTTCCTGCAATTAAAAAAAATAAACTTTATTTGCTAAAATGGATTAACAAAAATACTGACAAAATTTTCTGAGAAAACTGTACCAATAAATCTGGCTACTTTACCTCCTATTTATTTCAGATAAAAGAATAAATAACATTCCCATCAGGGTTCTATTTTGGCTTTCATTCTTAAAAATTACCTCTAAAATAAAGTGATTTCCAAGTGCAACAGAGGCCGAAATCACTGTGCCAAATAGTTGTTTATTACTGTCACAGCTGGACGCAACCAGCTGTTCCTTTAAGGAACATCAATAAAAATACTCATCCACACATATCAATTCACAACATATTTATCTGATTTGTTTCCTCCAAACTAGGTTGCAGTAGCAAGGATTTTCAAAGGTTTCTTAGGAACTAGGTTACTTTAAAGAAAACAATGAAATAAAGATGTTTCAAAAAGTTATTCCAATTCTTGGACGAAGTAAGTAAATTAATCTTTGTCAACATATTCTTAACAATAGAGAAATGTTACTGAGCTCCAGCAGATACTTTACCTGTGAATCTAATAAATTAGCAATTTCACTGGCACCAAATGTTATAGGTCTTTGGCCACCACCTGCTTCATCCAACTGCAAACAGAACAGATTTCTTGCAACCTGAACAAAATCTAAAATAGAGTTTAGTTACTGTAGTCTGTAGCATACATTTTATAAGTCAGTATGTTTTCCCCTAGTTTACAACTGTTTGCAACTACTATTAAAAATTAATGTAATGCTTGTGTAAAGTGCTGGTCTGACAAAATTATAGAGTGGCAGTAGCTTCTCCATATTTAATTTTGAGCTCCCCTTTAAGGCCGATTTTGAACTTCTCCATTAGCTTCCTGAAAGATAAAACAATCTACCTGCAGTTTTTTCTGCGGCATCTCATCTTAGCACAGGGTAACTAACAGTGATCTGTCAAAACCAGAACTTGTATGGTTTTTGAATGGCTGAGCAGGGGACAAAACATTGACTACAGAAAAAAATTCAGCACAAAAGCATCTTTTTTATTGTTTTCATCTATTTAGTAAAAAACATGAATGTTCACCAGTTTCATCACAACAAATACCAGGCCTTTCACAGTGAATGACCAAGACTGTCAATCTGATGAGATCACCCACGTCTGCCAGAATTAGTTTTGGTCAGAAGGTGCATCATGTTGTGGTTTGAATGGGGCAGAAGGAGGTCTCTATGTGGAGACAGCTGTAACCTTAAGCTCTCAGCTCTCACAAGCTAAATAAAAGAGGCAGAGTAAAGAGTTGGACAACTTCAGGGCTATCTCGTTGTTGTAGAAAGTGATATTAATTAGAGTTAATTCTCTCCAAACCTTAACTGGAAAAATGCCCCAGCTATGAGGAAGCCAGGAGCTTGGTAACATTTTTTTTTTTCTCATTTTTTCAGATTCTGTTTTACTTTGAGTCCCAGGGACTGGACAAATACTAAATAAATAAGATATCAAGAATTATATAATTCAGTTTCTGAGATCAAGAATTAGAAAGAAACTAATATTGTTCTGGTTATTCAAGAGGTTATTTTATAGAACAACTGGATGATATAGACTGGAGATCTACCACATAATTTCTTTGATTTATTATGCACTTAAATATAGAAATGTATACTTATATTTTTAGTTATTGATTTGAAGACCATTTTAATATTTAAGAGAAATTTAGAGAAGAGAAATAGTTATAGTCTAAGGTTTGTGCTGCCTAAATTAACAGTAACTAAATCACCACAGTATGCTTCCATCTCATGGCTATTTCTTAGGAGACTATTATACAAGAAATATTGTTTAGAATTTAGTTTACCAAAATGAGTTTGCTATAAACTAGATACTTGTGTTTTTATTTTAAAAGAAAGCAGTGATTTCTTAAAGATTAAAACCATTTTTATTTAAAAGACTTAATAGAAATACCCTCTTTTCAAGGAGAAGTTGAAAATTCATTAATATAAGTAAGAATAAAGTGCACTTAAGGGCTAGTGAGCTGAGTCTGCTGTTCATAAACGGAAAACTCTGATTTCCATTACAGCTGGCTAGTTCCAGAATTGAAAGTTTATTGTTAAAAGAGTGGAATCATGATCTCATCTCACCATGGAGAATTGTTTTTCATTATGATGATAACTCACCTTGATGGAAAAAAAGGTTATTATAACTCTGTTTCTATGTTATATTATTTTCCAGGGAACCTCACAAATGGTTACCTCCAAAAGACACTGTCCCTTTAGAATCTTTCTGTAGCTGGTGCCTCAGGACTTGCTGCTGTTCTTCTGTGGGCTGAATCCCAAGATAATTTAGTGCCTAGAAGACAGAGTAATTTTTAAACATAAAAATAAATGGGGATTAGAGCTTTCTGCCTCTGATGGGGAAATATGCCTTTTCAGGGTAGCTCTGCTTTACTAACAAGATCTGTCTTACATGGTGACTGTTTCTTAAACCTTTTCAAAGACAGATAAATAAGAAAGATGACAGAATGGGCTCTGGTAAGCCCCTGGGGTAGCTGTCTTTATTAGTCTATGCTACCTGTGGTTCAGTACAATTCTTCCATAGCCATCATATTTTGGTCTGAAAACATTAAGACTAGGACTATCATCACGTTTATATTATTTTCATCACCACAGTATCTGAACGTTGGTTTATCAGAAGTACCCGAGGCTGAAGAAACTGACTGTACCAGGCTAATGAAGGAAAACAGGCATCAGCTGCCATACTTACATCCATGCTTCCATAGAAAACCCCTCTCTTTCATATCGAGTTTCAACATTTTCTTTCACTCAGATTTATTTATTTGGACAAATTGGAACACTGGGCCGAAAGAAACCTCATGAGGTTCAACAAAGACAAGTGCAAAGTCCTGCATTTAGGACGGAAAAATCCCATGCACTGCTACAGGCTGGGGACCGATCGGCTAAGTAGCAGTGCTGTAGAAAAGGACCTGGGGGTTATGGTGGACGGGAAGATGAATATGAGCCAACAGTGTGCCCTTGTTGCTAAAAAGGCCAATGGCATATTAGGCTGCATCAGTAGGAGTATTGCCAGCAGATCGAGGGATAATTCCCCTCTATTCGACACTGGTCAGGCCGCATCTGGAATACTGTGTCCAGTTTTGGGCTCCCCACTACCGAAAGGATGTGGATAAATTAGAAAGAGTCCAGTGGAGGGCAACAAAAATGATTAGGGGGCTGGGGCACATGACTTATGAGGAGAGACTGAAGGAACTAGGCTTATTTAGTCTACAGAAGAGAAGACTGAGGGGAGATTTGATAGCAACCTTAAACTACTTGAAAGGGTGAACCAAAGAAGAGGGAGGTAGGCTGTTCTCGATGGTAACAGAGGACAGAACAAGGAGCAATGGTTTCAAATTACAGCTGGGGAGGTCAAGGTTGGATATTAGGAAAAACTTTCTCACTGGGAGGGTGGTGAAGCACTGGAATGGGTTACCTAGGGAGGTGGTAGAATCTCCATCTTTGGAGATTTTTAAGGCCTGGTTAGACAAAACCCTGGCTGGGGTGATTTAGTGGGAGTGGCCCTGCTTTTTAGCAGGAGGTTGGACTAGATGACCTCGTGAGGTCCCTTCCATCCCTATTATTCTGTGATTCTATGATTCGATTTATATTTTCGTCAAGTTAAATGATATTTGGTGCTAATGTTTTTGAGGGAATTATTAGTTTGTACACCTTGAATAGCTTTCAGAAAACACAGCTTAAAAAAAGAGAAGTAAATAACACAGCACACGTTACAAAGGGTACAAGATAATGCTGTTATATATAATTGGTAATGGTTCCTTTGTTGTTTTAATGGAAGCATGGAGGACTAAACGTAATAGAGTGGCAAAGCAAACCATTCAATGGCATTCAAACAGTCTACAAATGCTGCATAAAAACAATAAGTTATGTAATAAAGAACCAAATGTTAGCATAAATTAAGTTACACACAGAAGTAGTTAACTGACCTAAAAGACATACTGGTTTCAAAATATGAAAACAAGTGATTATTTTTTTCAAAATAGAAATATAATCAAAGTTAAATCTCTTGATTGTACTGAAGCTTTAACTTCTAAATTAATGAATGACCAAAAATTTTGAAAAAATGTCTTTAGACTGTGACGTTTTTAAAACTGCACACACAAATGTTGATGATCATCATAAATCATCATTAAATGGACAACCCATTGCTCATATTTCTTTTCCTTTAAATGTTATTAAAATGGTTGAGGTAAATACCAAAGAAATAGCTTCTAGATCCAGCACAAGACAGTAACTTATGGCAAAGGCAAAATGCTCAAGAAAAAAACTTGCTGGTTAAAACCTGGTCCAACAAAACACTCAAGATCAAGCATACTTAACCATGCATACAGAATGACTTCTTGTGTTTAAAGTCAAGAATGCACTTAAGTGCCTTGGATGGACTGGGGACCAATGTGGAACTTTCAATGTTCTTCTCAGACCTCCTGCCTTCCTTCTCTCAGGGCAGCACAGTTTTTAAATGCCCCACCTACTTTGTACACGCTTGGGTTCAATTTCTATATTGCTGGATAGTTTCTTTGTTTCAGAGCCCATGTATAAAGTCTTCCTTTTGCCTTATATTATTTTTCCAGTTGCCCTAACTAGGGTAATGTCTCAGTGACAGCTGCTTCCTTATTTAGATATTTAGACCCATTCCTAATTGTAATCCCTTGTCTGCTTACTGTGTCTCCTTACAGGAGAGGGTGTTAAAAGCATCTGAAACTCCTCTAGTGGAAGTTTATCACACCATTTTAGCATACCATCTAATCTGGGGAATATAAACAGACTTTGGGTTACAAGTCAATCATCATTACAGAGTACCTCCACATTCATCACATGCTCATTTCTCCATTTTCAGATATGGAGGGATCAGAGGGAAGAGGGATTAAGCTTCTTTAAATGGAAGAGAGATTAAAACAGGGAGAGAAGTTGGCTGGAATGAGTAAGTCTCATGCATTTCATCCTTATAATTTGTTAACTTGTAATTTCTGCCTCAAATTGAAAGTTACCAACTGCCAATCATAATGTATATGGGCAACATGCAAAACACAGTTCTAATATGTCAAAGGCCAAGGTAGTAGATGAGTAGGCAGGTGCTTAACTTTAATCAATATGAGGTACTTATGTGCTTAAAATTGATCTATCGACTTCAGTGGGACCACTTTGATGCTTAAACACCCGCAGAGGCTTTGCTGAACTTGAAGGTTAATTCACTAACTCTCTCCCTAGGCCAAGAGTGAAAGTTCCATCCTCAGGCCATTTAAAACTAAACCATATTAAAAAAAAAAAAAAAAAAAAAAAAAAAGGGAACAACTCTTTAGTGGCTGGACACAAAACAACGGGACCCAAGAGATTTTTTTCCCATCTTTACTATCTCATTCTCTAGTTGATTTTAATGGTTTCCTGGATGATCACCTAAAGGTAGCTTTCACTGTATAGCTATACTTCCTGTAACTCACAATCAGATCCTCTTGCTCTAATGACCCTAGTATTATTTAAGGTAAAGCAAGGACTTCCCTACTGTAGTCTCTTCAATTATGGAATGTTGAACGGGATAAAGTGAACTTCCTAAAATGCAGTCTAACATTCCCAAAATGAACTCCAAACTATAATTAGATCTTTTTGTTATTTTGATCATGGTACCTTATCCATGACTCCTTGATTGACACGTTTCTTGATATCAAGTAAGAAACAAATCAAAATGTTAGTAAAAATATGTCCATTTGTTGCATTTCCTTCTGAACTGTCCTATGTCATGCAGGAAAGATAAATAAAAACGACAGATCAAACTACTGTATGCTGACAGTGCTAGGAAAAATGAAGGACCCAACTTAAATATGTACTGCATGTTTCTACAAAAATGTAGTATCTGATCTGCCCTTCTACAATATTTCTGTGCATCTTATTTCCTTTAGCATTTCTCTCATCTGTTTTCAATTTTCCCCACAAGAATCTTCTACAGGACATTATTTCTTTTCCAGGCTCAACTTCCTTGGCTCCTTTCATCTTCTTTTACTCATTATATCTCCATGTGCCTTTGAGAAATGTCAATATTCCTCTCTAAGTTTTAGCTTCCTGCCTTTTTATTTATTTTTTAATTAAAGAAAATTGGTAGTGTGCCTTTGTTTGCCTTTATTTTTTTTATTTATGAGCCACTGGCACTTTGTTTTTTCCTCCATACCAAGCTTTAATTTCATGTTAAAAACACCCAATTATATTCTGAAGGTTCTGCTATAATTTTGTGCCAGAGACTCCACCAAGTCCATTAGAGCTGTGGCTAGTGCTATCATATTTATGTGGGAAGCACTTGGATACTACAATGATGGGTGGTAGTGTAAGACCCTAAGGACAGAAGGAAGGCTGGATAAGGAGTGAAATTCCTTGTTTCCATATTCTCTTTCAAAACAATGCTGGGTGTTCTTAAGATGTCCAGCAAATAATATACCAGTAGTTAAACATTAAAGGCTCAACCCAAACAGCCATTTTTTCCTATTTCCCCAATAAGTAAAATCAGCTACGGCTACAGAGCCTGAAAGAAGCATACACTTGGGAAGTAATCATTTCTTTGTGACCTATTTATGCAGCAACCAAGCCAGACATTTTCTTTAGAGTCTGAATTTTCTTTATTGATTCACTGATTAGGGAAAAAATAGAAAACAACATTAAGAGCTATTTACCATCTCCAGTTTCTCTGCCTTGAGACGAACAGTGGGGTTCAAAGAAATCTTCCTTTCCTGAGGTCCGTAATCATCAGTCCAGTTGGAAGTAACAGCTAAGAGACAACAGATTGTACGCTAATTGGAAATGTAATTGGAACGTCTCCCTCTGCAGGATGTGTTCCGAAATCCTGCTGTTCAAAATAAGTCCAGCTAATGAATGAATGAAGTCTAATATTTATTATGACTTTTTTCTGAAATACTAAAAGGCTCTTTACTAAAATATTCATTAAATACCCAGAAGAGAAAATATAGACACTGTTCAACTGCTTTATAATTATCCATCAAAATGGGAGGGAAGATTAACAAAAGTATGTAGCATGCAAAGGTCACGTTATAACAAAGAAATACACGGCTTATACTTGTGACACTTTATCTTCTTTCATGGACATGCATAAAGTGTGCCTTTGGAAACAGGCCGGGGGAAACATTTATGAATTCACAAGAAAATCTTCAGAGACGTCTCTCATTTTCCAGGCTTGACTGCAACAGTCAACAACAAGTGTTAACCTAAGGAACTGATCGGTTCTACATATTCTCTGAGGAAATAGCAGGAAGCATTGGGTCAAGGGAAGGATTATTATTTCTTGACACTATGGGGTCAGAGCTGAATTAGGGATCTTGTCTGGAATGAATCCCATCTGGCTTCTCCTCTTCCCTAACAGGAATGCGAAACTCCATTTCTCCAGGGCTTGTCTATGCGCTATATCCCTACTCTCTGACCCCTCCGTTCAGATAGGAGTGTAACAATTTTGCATAATTTAAACAATGTATTAGGACACAGTTGTTTAGTTTCCCTTGCATGTAAATTATAAAAGCTGAGGGGAAAGTGAGTCCAAAATTATAAGCAGCCAACAAAAAAAGATTTGATTCCCACCACTATAGATTTCTTTTGCAGGGAAAACAGAGGAAAAATCAACTATAGTTTTGCCAATGTGCTCTGGCTCTCTGCGTCTATTGGAGAAACAACTCAAGACACCAGAAAAATAGGAGGAGGCCCCTTGAGGACGTTTGATCACAGGCTATACACACTGCAGAACAGTGATAGTTTTATTTGGCTTTTAGATGCACCAACATTTATTAAAAATAAATAAATAAAAAATCCACTGGCGAGTTTTTGCAGAGGGCCTGGTACAAAGAGAGACATACTGTGAATAAACTAATCAATGTGAAATTATTACACTCCCTAATTTGGAAAGGCATACAAAACACTTCTTATTAAAAGGCTGAAATTCTGAGGAACAGTCACATATTAACGACAGCGTTCTTAATACATTCTTAAATCCTATTTTATTATTTCATCAACGAGGAGGCTGAAATGGGCTCGAACCAAAATTTGAATCTGAGAATCTCAGTATTCTGCAACTCAGGACCATCTCCAAAACCAGAACAGAAGGAACCATTTAAAAAAACAAAACAAAACTGGATTTTGTAATTAAAAAAACATCTGCTTCCAAGCTCGAACTAATTTACATTCTCTATGTGTGCCCAGAATGTAAACCAAAACATCTTTTTGGAAACCTGTAACACTAATACCATTGGCATGCTATATTAAATTCTGGAGAGAGCAGGCTATATCTTCAGCTGGAGTAAATCAGCGTAGCTCCACTCAAATTAGTGTGTGGATATTAAAGCTCAAAAATCTACTGGATTATAGGTTTTATGCATGAATTCTTTCAAGCACTTCTCAAAGTTATACTGATTTTTCTTCAGCAATTTTTGATCCAAGAGGTATTTCTTTCTCTCACATTAGACTTGAAGAAGAAGAGGCATGTGACAGAAGTAGCAGTTTCAGTCAAGGACATGTCAAATGAGAATGGAAAGAAGGAAGTCCAGTGAGAGAGTACTGGACAGTATAGTATACAGAGTTTACAGTAACTGCTAAAGCCACCCTGTTTACGTCCGGTAATACACTGTGGCCTTCTTACTTTCTTAGTCCCTGTTTAAATATCACAGGGAATCTGTTCCAACTGGGACTGCTCTTGGCAAATGAACTTTTAGTGGTAAAACACAGGAACAAACATTCATAACTGAAATTCAGATTCTCATCTGATTTAGTTTCACTTAACACAGGCCTTGACAAATCAACGTTTCTGGTTGCCATGGAGACCTGTTTTAGTAGCCTGTCGCCTAGCTCCACTGCAGAAATGTAATGGAGGAGTGCCCTCTGGAGACCAAAAGTAAAATTACTGGCACCTAGCTGTGAGCCAATTTTGTCTACCCCTGACTGAACATCATCTGATTTAATCAAATTAATTCAATTCTATCAGTGAATTAAAGTCAATGAAATTTCATTAGCTGAGAATTTGATGCTGATTAAACCACATGTTAGAGAGACACAAGCTGGTGAGGTAATTTCTTTTATTGGACCAACTTCTGGTGGTGAGAGGACAAGCTTTCAAGTTTACATAGAGTTGTTCCCCAGAGAAGAAGATTTTTGTAAGCTCAAAAGCTCATTTCGTTCACCAAAAAAGATACATCTTACCCACTTTGTCTCTCTAAAATCCTGGGACGAACACGGCTACAACTAATCTGCATGCTCCAATCCTGAAGAATGGGTACTTAGACCAGTAATTTTTCATAATGCTCACTAAACCAACCCCTGGGGATGGCTGCATTTTTTCCATAGTACATGAATTGGGTAGGGAGACAACGACTGGTGGATTCTCTAAATCTTAAAGTCTTTAAATCATGATTTGAAGACTTTAATAACTCAGTCATTGGTTAGAGGCTTATTGCAGGAGTGGATGGGTGAGGTTTTGTGGCCTGCATTGCGCAAGGGGTCAGACTAGATGATCATATACTCATATGAGACTCCCAGGTTTGTTACACCACAAACAAAGTCTTTAACAATGTTCAAAACAGATTTAGCTCCCCACCATTTTGAGGGGAGAGGGATATTTCCATTCCTATTATGCCCCTCGCCTCTGTGACTGGTCTCTTGCATAGATTCCCTCTTTTAAGAAATACATTGTTTGAAATGGCTGGGTCTGGAAAAGAAAAACAGTATTGGCTGAGCTCATACGTACCACTACTCTTTTAACCAAAGGAGAAGCCCTAAATGTTAGGTCAGAAAAGGCCATGTCTTGTAATGCTTATGATCTAACCTAGCCATGGTAGCTTTTATGGGCAATACAATAGAAATGTTTTACAATATAACTCAAGCTGTGTGATATTATCAATTCTCCAACTCCAAAGGTTGATAACCAGCCAATTCACCCTTAGGGAATGTCTCTACTTATGCAAAGTTGGTGAGGATCCCAATAAGATTGCTTCATCTGGAATTAGAGTATTTACTAACGGCCACATTAATCTCTAGTGCAATTTAGATAACATTAATGGAGTGACACTAGGGATGAATTTGGTCATCTCTTTCGCTCCCTTCTTCTCTTGACACACCAGACTCTAGTTTTTGGTCAGGTGGATTGATCAATTAGAGAGGTAGATGTAATGAGCGCACTGCTCTGCTTCATAGCAACTGAACCCTAGTCTACACTTACCGCTGTTTTCAGCAGCAGTCGATGGGAGATGCGCAAGGTACGTAAAATACCTCACGTATCTCCCACCAGCTTCTTAAATCCTCCCTACACGCTACACTGAGCTGACCAGAAATGGCATCCTTCGGCGTAGGATGGTGTTCGAGCTCCAGTTGGGTTATTGATGGAGCCCGTCTACACAGACACCTCAATCGAAACCTGAAGATCACACTGATGGCAGCAAACAGTATAAACCTTCCCTGAGTGGTAAGAGGGCACAGGACTATTGCACAGCAGTACAGAGTACAACTATTAGCCTGGGATACTTAACACAGATGCAACTATGCATGTATGCCATTCCTGTGCATTTTCATTGTTTATAAACATAATACAAAGCAGCTCATTGAGGAATTTATCACTGTTAAGTTAGATCTGGTGGTTGTGAAAGATCAGAGCTCTGATTTTTTTCCTTCTTGTGAACTGAGTGTGTGAACACCTCCAAAATATATTTCTAGAGATATAATCAATATGATTATCCCCTTTATTTAAACATGATGGCTCTCAAATACATACAGAAAGTTCCATAGCAGTGTTTTAGGTAAAAAATAATTTCTTAAGATAGCCTCTCTCTCTAACTGAAAGACTGAACAGGCCACATAAGTTATTTCTGTTCCTAAAATTTAAAAACATCTACCATCTTTGAAAGAAATACATGCAATATACTTCCATAGCATTTTATCAAACCGAGAAAGCACTGTTTCTATAGCAACCTAGACTTGATTTATAGGTGAGTCTTCGTTATCTGGTTTCAACTGAGTCTGTTGATTATTACTGCTGTACAGAAAATGGTCTGATCGCTCATCTTTGTTTAGTTTCAACTATTAGTTCAAGAATCTAACCAATACAAGTTATATTTGACAGGGGTTGTTGGACAATCCATTCATTTTAGCCTTTTACATTCACTGCTAGAAAAATGACCCATATACCTTTCCGTAAAGCCTGGTAAGTCATGTTGTGTGCTGCCTTCCGTGGAAGGGTAATTTTCAAAAAATAAGAGGAAAAATAAATTAAATAAGCATTTACCAGTAGCAGACACATCAGCAGGGTTGCTGTCTGCAGAAGTAACGGGAGATGTTTCTCGCTTCTTGAATCCTGCTTTCATCTATGAAAGAAAATCACGAGTCATGAAATGACATTTGGTAAAGTAGGTCAAAGAGCAGAGTAGAAACACATGTTAACCTTTAAAAAACCCCACGGGTGGCTGGGTAGATTAAAGCTATCCCCGAAGAACACTGAAGCCAAAAAATCTGTTCCATTTAAATGCTTACAGACACCATAAAAAGCAAAGACATTCAGAATGTAAAGGCTACTGTGGTATACTCACAAAGTATTTTCTTTATGGTACTATTTAAAAAGTGAGCCAAGCCAATGTAAACATGCTCTGTCTAAGGCATAGCCCACATTGATGATTTTACAGCTTTTAAAGAGTTACTGCTCAATTCAGAAAGCATATGTGATTTCTATTATGCAGACATTTTAACAGAGAGCCTATAAATAAGACATTTTATTAGAAAACTCATTATGGATGATTACTGATGAAGTCCGTACAAAAGTGTCAAGCCTAGTGTTGAATAGAAGAGGGGCACATATTTAATAGAGGACAGCATACTGTAAATCATGTAACGTATGAGAAAAAAGCTTCTAAAACATTGAAACACTTGCTCTGGTTCTTTCATTGCACTTGTTTTCTTCTCATCTTGTTTTCTGCACCTGAATTCTAGTGCTGGAGAAAGCTGCAAAAGTGACTGTCTCGTCTGGTCTCCATGCCTATCATTGTCACACCACAATGTGCTTCAACCCTGTTCGGGATGAAACACTAGATTTCCATCTTCACAGTCTACTCAATCATTTGTCTCTTTGCCAATACTATCGGCAGACAGAGCATTAGTGCCAAATGCAACAGTTTATGTTGAGACCAAAGTCATTAGGTCTGGAACATCTGACCTATGACGGAAGATTGAAAGAGCTGGGTTTGTTTAGTCTAGAAAAAGGAGACTAACAGTTTTCCAATACCTAAAAGGTTGTTATGAGGAAGAAGGAGAAAAATTATTCTCCTTAATCACAGATGATAGGACAAGAAGCAACGGGCTTAAATTACAGCAAGGGAGGTCCAGCCTAGACATTAGGAAAAGATTCCTAACTGTCAGGGTGATTAAACACTGGAATAAGTTGCCTCGGCAGGTTGTGGAATCTCCTACATTGGAGGTTTTTAAGGGCATGTCAGACAAACACCTGTTGGGGATGGTTTAATGGGGGTTCTTGGTCCTGCCATGAGTGCGGGGAACTGGACTTAATGACATGTCATGGTCCCTTCCAGTTTCTATGATTCTATATCCTACTGAACACCTATCAAACAACAGTTGGTCATTACGGACCAAGACTGAACATGACCTGGTGAGCTATAGTTGAAAGGCTCTGTTTTTATGGCAGTGACTCAAGTATATACAAACTTAGCATTATGCAATAGTAATATAATAAACATAATAATATTTTCTAGCTGCTGAGGCTCATTCTATGCAGAATAACCAACACAATGATTACCAAAATGTGTGGCTGCACCTTACACAGAAAGTTTCTGAAAAGGAAGGCACTGGCATATATTTCAAATATGGACACAGGGGAATCATTTCCTTTGACTACATAGTCTTTAAAAAAAATATTTTATAATTCCAGCTTATTCAAAGAGAATATTTTGTTCACCTCTAAAAAGAACTATACATTAAATATATTTTTAAAAACTCAGAAAACAGAAGGCAGGTCTAAAATAATTGTTTCCTTTGGTCTTCAGAACTTTCACAGTATTACACACTAAGATAGTTTCATTTGCACTAAAGATGTGAGACATAAATTAAAATATTTGTTTATATTTTTCCTTCAAAGTGTCTGACGAAGTGGGATTTTCTCCCACGAAAGCTCATGCGATAAATAAATCTGTTAGTCTTTAAAAGTGCCACAAGACTCTGTTGTCTTTCTACAATAGACTAACATGGCTACCCCTTTGGAATTTGATCACCCAGAAAGCTCCTGATGCCCTAGAAAAGTGCATGTTTTGATGACGGGTGCAATCATTTACTTATTGGAATGACAAACCATAATCTAATACTGAAATATGGAAAAATACTTGCAATAGGATTCCTTTAATTTAGAAGATTACCTTCTTACTTGGCTTATTTTAAAACAGGAGACAAGACTGTACTCACCATGTTAGGTGTGGACACTTTTGGAGCGGGGTTCTCATTAGGAGGTGAAAGAAGATTTAATGCTAGCAGTGTCTGTTGCTGTCCAAACCCAGCAGAAGATGTCAAGAGATTGCAAGGGCTTTGAGGATCTTCTGAGTAACTGGAAAAAACTCTTTGTCTGATAAAAGCAATCTCCCAGGCAGATTCAGCTCTAAATTTAAAAATAAATGTTTTACATATGTCATACCCAACACTATTCATAAAGTGATAAAAGAGCCTTGCAAAATTCTACTTGTTCAAATCTTGTAGGATGAGAATTTTTTGGCCCTCTTTTAAATTTCATTCCCCACTATCAATAGTTGTGAAGGTCAAGGCTAGGGGAGTAGATTTTGTAACTGAGCTGGTAAATTTTCATAACCATTTTGCATTACTTTGATATGTAATATATTTGAGCATTTTTACGGTACCATATTTAATATTTCAGAGGCGTGAACTTGTCTTCTCTTTACTTCAAACACGTTAGACAACGTTTTTTCAAACTACTCACAAGAAATCTTGTATAAGATATCACTTGGGGTTCAGCTATTGTTGTAAAATAGTTACCTCAGTTTTGTTCTGTTGATTATACTTTTTGCCTCCTCATAGGAGACGCCGATCATTGACTCTTTGTTTATGGATACAAGCTGATCTCCAGGCTTCAGTCGTCCATCCTGAGCAGTAATAATAAAGCATCCAAGCATGACATATTGCATTGATTATTGATGAAGATGCAACCGAAAGAACTTTCTAATTGTAATAGTTTAACATGCACTTTTGAATCCATGACCTTAAGAAACAGCCAAGGATGGCCACACTTCCTGCCTGGACCAATATATTTAATCTGTGAATCAGTAGCTTCCATTGGTAATATTGTGCTGCTGCTTAGCTGAATAACTACACAATGAAGGGATGTAAAAAAATATGCTGACTAATTTTTCCAACCACCCAACTATACCATATTCATTTAAAAAAACACCATACTATGAAACGCCTGACAATCAAGAATCACAGAAATGTAGGATTGAAAATAATCTATTCCATTCCCCCATCACTAGAAGAGGACTAAGTGTTAGCTGACTATCCCTGACAGGTCTTTGTCTAACACAGGGGTGGGCAATCAAATCTGCAGGTGGGTCAGTGGGGCAGAGGAGAGCCTGCCCAGGGGCGGGGTGTGGGGAGGAGAGTTGTCTATTTCACCAACAGATGTGAGTCCAATAAACTTGCTTTGTCTCTCTATTATCTGCTTTGTGCTCTTGCTTAATTATTTAACTCAGATTTATCTGCAACTTTCTGCAATCATACATCTATATCACATTTCTGTTACAGATGAGCAAGACAACATTTTAAAAAAGGAGGCCCAAGTTCTCATTTACACTGAGGTCCCTTTACTCTCTTCTGGCTGTATAAACTGGCCTTAGAATAGGTATAAATCACAGTGTAATTGGGAATTCAGTTTATTAACCCACATACTAAAACATACTTTTTTTTCCTTGTTTATGGTTGCAGATTTTAAAATTATGTATTTCACCAATTTACGGCACAAAAATATACACACACAATCACCTGTGTTTCTTGAATGCATAAGTAATTAATTGCACAGAAAATCTGGAATACAAAATTCTATCTTCTTTTTTCATATTTCATAAAAAAATCCCTCATAGAAAATACAATTTTGGAAAATATTATTAGTAAACCTAAATATGTAGTAGTTCTTTGTCAGGCCAGCATAACATTTTATAACACATACGCTTATATTTTAGCTGTTTGAACACTATGATTTTATAACTTATATTTTGTTTAATGCTTGTCTTTGGCTGCAAAGAAAGAGTTGCCTCCAATGTAAAAAAAAAATACCAGCTACAATGCTGCCCTCTGGCAGCTCATATGGCAAACATCACATTTTGAATTTGAAATTGAGACATTTCAAGATTAGGATTTAAATATAGCTTCAGATTTTGAGTGTTTGAACTGTATTAGTATTACAGTACAATTTGAAAATAAGTGATCGAATCTTGCTCCCACTGACCAGAACTGTGAAGGAACGGGCACTAAGATTATAAAGGCACGGGTTAAGATTGTAAAATGTTTTTTGGTAGTTATAACAAAATAAGATGGTGGTCACAAATAACCACAGACAAAATTCTGGGAGCACAAATCATTGCAGATGCAATTAATGTCATCAAGTGTTTATGCCTTGGCTCTGCAGACACAATCAATATTTACATGTCAAAATGACCCACCACTTGTATACAGTGTGGTTATATTAGACAGTAGAGAGACAAGGTGGGTGAAGTAATGTCTTTTATTGGACCAGCTCTGTTATAGAGGTAGCCACGCTTTTGCGCATACACAGAACTCCTCTTCTGGATGGGGAAACTTAAATCAACCTTCAGCCAGGACACTGGCACAATGCTTTCAGAATAAAGCCCAGGAACTTAAATTCACAATTTTGCTAGACACTGGATTTATGGCATATTACAACAATCTATAACCCACTAAATATCCTCCCTGCCCAGCTACTGTCCCTCAGTTTCCATTCCTTCCCGGGACTGGAGGAGTGTTCCTCTTGAAAAATGTGCGTTAACTACTTACGCTAAACCAATCTGTTCCACTTGGGAGTTAGCTGTGATATTCTGATTAAGGTCATATCTACACTACAAAATTAAGTCGACCTAAGTTACGTTGGCGTACAGCAGCAGCACTAGTTACTGCTTGTGTGTGTCCCCACTTTGCTTCTTTGATGGTGGTGCACATCATCACCAGGAACGCTTGTATCAACTGTACTGTTCGTGTGGGGCATTGTGGGACAGCTCCTGAAAGCCGCTCACAGCTGACCGAAATAATGTAACAGCTACACTGACATTCCACCCACCTAACTACATCAACCTTGACTCTACGCCGCTTGTAGAAATGAAGTTTTATTAAGTCAGCGCAGCGGGAGCAAAATTTAAATGGCGATACTTCCATAGTTTGGGCAGAGCAACACAGCTTCTGATGACCTAACTCTGTGGCATAGATGAGACCTAAATTTCTCAAACCTGAAGGAGAGCTCTGTGTACGCCTGAAAGCTTGTCCCTCTCACCAACATAAGCTGATCCAGTAAAAAATATTACCTCACCCTCCTGGCCTCTAAAATTACCCATATCACACTTATAAATAGCCATAGGTTCAAAAAGACAGGCTATGTTAAGAAAAATTTAGCTCTGAAAGCTCTGACATTTTAGTTCTCTTTCTCCATTACATATTTCAATGATGCAATATACAGTATGCAAAAAGGGACTATCACCTAGAACAGGATCAGCATGACTCAATGATTTGACCTACAGGAAGTTCCCTTTATTTTGGTCTGGCAATAGCTACCACTTTTAGACCTGGAGGTGTCCCAGTTTGAATCTCAACTCTAGGAAATAACTGATAGGTATTGTGATCAAGGAGCACAACAGAAGATCCGAGTTCTAATCCCTGCTCAATACTTGTTGTGTGACCTTGGCCGAGTGAATGGGAAGTTCTCTAAGAGCAGGTTAGACAAACACCTGTCAGAGATGATTTAAGATGGTACTTGGTCCTGCCATGAGTGCAGGGGACTGGACTCGATGACCTATCATGGTCCCTTCTAGTTTCTGTGATTCTATGATTCTCTGTGCCTCAGTCTGCTCATGTAGAAGAGGTGGATGGTGATTCCTATCTGCCTCATACCTTAGTTCATTAACAACGGTGATCAGCCACAATGGTGATGAGTTAAAAGGACCTTTCTGCCGATACAAAATGGCACAGGAAATGGGAGAAGGAGAAATGCAAAAGTTTTGTGCCTAGGTCCATTAAGTTTCTCTAAAGAAGATCAAGCATATGCTCTCAACTAGTACATAGCTGGCTGGGATCTCAACCACCAACTAGCCCTAACTTTAACGTTGGCCGCCAGCCAACCCAATCCTAAAATCCGGGGCCAGCTGTGGCATGCCACAATAACTGGATCCCTTTCCTAGTTTTCTCCTGAGTACCTTGTAAGCCTTCTGACTGCCACACCGATGCACTGGAGAAGAGGGAAAGAGGACACCTATGAACACTTGTCTCCTCCTTCCCAAACAAGATTGTCAATACAAGACAAGGTTTGATCACTGAAACAGTCCTCTAACAAAAGTGATGCTACTGTATAAAAAAAAGTCTAGTGTTGATCAAAGAACATTGTTTCTTATTTCTGTCTTTCTGCTAGCATAGTGAGTCAAAGTCTTGATGTTAGAGAGCATTTACACAGAGGTGGTAATAAATGAAGAGAAAACAGAGCTGCATGGGAAGGAAATATGAATAAAAGAAGCCTTTATAATATCTACCTTATGACAGTCACCTCCAGGGATAACTTCCTGAATATACACCAAGGGGCCTTCATTTCTGTTAATTCCTCCCACAATGTTCAAGCCTAGGCCGGTCGCCTTGGAAACAGTGATAATGTGAAACGCACTATCACTGCGGGGGGAGAAGAAAATGAGAATTAAAAGGTCAGTTGGGGAGTTTGTGGAGCTTGAAAAAAGCAGGATGAAGACCCATGTGCAATATTTCTCTTGCTGGTTTCACGATGTGTTGCAACATTTAATTCAACATAAAATGGCTGACGTTTAATTGGGAGACTCGGAGTCCACGTTCTAGTCAGTCCAAAATGACTTATTGCAATATGAATATCAGTGCTTACGAGTAGAAAAACAAGTTAAAGTAAGCATTAAAGCACTGTTACGTGCACTGCTAGAGTTAAAGCGTGTCTGATTGTCTACTTTCATTATACACAACTATATTTCTAGGGATCTGAAAGCACTCATCTGGAATGTTTCCAGTGTCACTTTTCTTTTTTTTTTAGATCACTTCAAATTAAAGGATTTTGTGTTTTCATGTAAATCTAACTGCAAGGCTGTCATGCAGTGTGTTCATTCCACCTAAAGTTATTTTCCCATGATGGGCTGTCCACTCCACACAAGGCCTGAAGGGGTTAAGGTGGCTAGGTAGGTCAATGACTGCCAGGCCTGCACCTGGAAGACCCAAGGAGCAGGCATTAATTAGGCCTTGTCTGCATTAGAAAAATAAGTCACTTCAGAGCCACTTCACAATAGATAAATGCATTTGTATATAATTACTACAGTGGCGGATGCCTGCACTACCCTGCTTGGGTCAGCGAAGTGCATCCTCATCAGGAGCACTTCCAGTGCCTAAGAGGGGACGCGTGGAGAGGTGAGAGCCTGGTGTCTCAGCTCCCTGCCAGGACCCCCAGAGACTCCCCATTGGTAGTCAGCCCCAAGCTTCCCTTCTTCCTTTTCTGCACTGGGAGCTAGGTGAGGCCTCCCAGCCTCCCCAGGGCTTCTCATCTCTGAAGAAGATAGGAGGGTGGTGAAGCATTGGAATGGGCTACCTAGGGAGGTGGTAGAATCTCCATCTTTGGAGATTTTTAAGGCCCGGTTAGACAAAATCCTGGCTGGGGTGATTTAGTGGGAGTAGTCCTGCTTTTTAGCAGGGGGTTGGACTAGATGACCTTGTGAGGTCCCTTCCAACCCTATTATTCTATGATTCTAAGATTGGGGGTCCAACTGTCCCAGCTTCTCACTCCTTGCCTGCTTCCCACCAGAAGCTGGACGGCTTTGTTAATTTCACAGCATAGCTGTGAGGCTGACAAGGTTGCCCTGGCTCCAGGTGGGGAGTGGGTGGGAAAGCACCCATGGTCTTCACCTCACTCTGAGGCAGGAATGGAGACCAGCTGTGCAGTCTCAGAGGAACTTGTCAATTTCACCAAGTTGGCCATAATTTTCAAACTTGGATGCCTGAAGTGAAGCTGCAAAATAAATGTGGCCTGACTTTCAAAGGCCCTGAGCTTGTGAATCTAATATGCCATACCCACCTTTCAGGCTCCTACTGACTTCAACTGAATATAATTTTCATGTTTTTCTCTTTTGGCTTTTCAAAATAAGGTATTATTATTTCACTGAAAGCCTTCTTGCAGTGTTTGCAACCCAACCTTTACAGCAATGTGCTAGTCCACATGAACCAGAAGGAAAAAAAACTAAATAGGAGTTGGTTAAAAGTAATCGCAAACCCAATCAGCGTAACTTCACCAAAACACATCCAGGAAACAAATGACACAAAATGGACAAACTAAATTAGTTCTAAACATTCTTTCAGTTTTAACAACCAACCGTGTTATAAGTAAAATTATTTTAACAGTAAAATATTTGTAGCTTGTCTGTTTCCAAGTGAGCACCACCCAAAATACTCATAGGAACCCAGACACAAATACTTTGGGTCAAGAGAGTTCAAAGAAGAGAGCTGGAGTCAGTTTCAGAAATTACTTTGCGAGTTGTGGGGGTGTTGTGGTAACAGAAGTATTCCCATTGTAGTTAATGACAATATCCTTTGGACTCAGAAGCTGAGGACTTTGTGACCTTGAGGAGGATCCGGAAGAAAGGCTGTCGGCAGGTTTTCCTCAAAGAAAGAAAGAGCAAGAAAAGAGAAATAAAAACCACATTCAGGGAAGGCAAAGTGCTTTATTGACATATAGCACCAATTTCTTCCAATCTTCCTCAGGCAAAGAGATCAGTAAATGGCAGGAAGAGGACCACATGAAGCCAAACTGATAAACCATTCTAGTTCAGGTAAACCAAATAGTTATGACCAAGCCTTTCACTATGAATTTTGATCCTGAATGTAATAAAAGTCTCTCTGGTACTGAGTGTTTTCCCACACATTTCAGGCTTCTGTCCAATATCCAGCTTGTCGTACGATCCAGCATTTTGGAGGTCATGCAGTCAGTCACGTCCATCCTTCTGGATAACAGCAAAAGATGTGAAGGCTCAGTCTACACCCACTCCTGGGAGAGAATGAGTGTAAAAGAACCTCCTCTTTTTGGCTCTAGAAAGTCAGTGTTTAGGACCTGGGTTCACTCTATAACATCCGCACTTGATTTGAAAAATAGGAGGCTATAATTTAACCTTGCACTGCTGGATTTCTCTCTCTCTCTCTCTCTCTCTCTCTCTCTCTCTCTCACACGCACAGAGGAGCCAATATAAGCTTTTATCAAAAGGTTCAACAAACCCAGAGGGAAGCCTGAGACTACACAACTTCAGAGTGACAGCTAAGTCAAGCACTCAGGTTTTCATAAACACACATCACTTGCTGGCATGTGAGGAAGACTGGCCCTTCAAAGGAAAAGAGTGATGCAAAATATTCTTATATCTTCCCTTCTTAAAGAAGGCTGGTGCAGCATACAGATCTTCCTTACTAATGCAGCAATCCCACATGGAGCGTGCAGAGCTATAATCTCTCAAGTATCAGCATTCTGCAGTGCTAGGACACCAATTTCATAACATTTGTTAAACCATTCATTAATGAAAACCCTTTGAGATAGGCGATACAATACAGACAGGGATAGGGACATGGTGAAGTTAAGTGATTTGCCCAAGATAAAGTGAGTTAATGATTAAATCATGAATGAACATGGCGTCATGCTGGACTCCTAATCATCTGTTCTACTCATTAAAGCATGCTCCCCATCCCATCTCCAAACTAAATCTTTGAAGTGCTGGTTTACATTTCATTCTAGGATGCCAAAAGTGCTTTCCAACATTATTTCAAGCCCACAGGCATCCAAACTAATTCCTAATAGTGCAAAATGTAGAAATATTCAATGCCTCACCAGCTAGCAGTTGTGTTGGAGAACATCTTGCAGAGTTTGTGTTGCTGCATGATCCATACTTATCCATCAGGTCTAGAAATTCTTTCCTATGATAATAAAAAAAAAATAAATGTTTTTTAATTTAGTTGGCTTCAGTTCCAAATGCATGCTTTGGACAGTGTAGGAATGCCACTCGTTTAGAATGTAACATTCTCTCACATTTTTTTTCAAACACCCGATTTCCTCAGAAAACAATGTACTAAAGTTCAGATGGCTCAACACCAGATGAAAAACGACATTTTTGTCAGATATAAAACTGCTGAGAATGGGTAAGTAAAAGAGTAGCACGTTATTGAAGGATAAGCACAGCAGATGATGACTCTATAAATAAGATGGGCTGGTTACTACAAGGTGGAGAAGTTTAATTTAGGTTCACCCTGGATTGCAAATGTTGCTCATGAGACTCAAAAGTGACCCACCTGGTGTTGCTTGGTTCCCAGAGGAGTCATTCACGAAGAGAAATTCTAAGCATAGCATAGGGTTAGAAAGCTTCTGTTCTAGTTTCATTACTAATTCTGATATACAATGTTTGATACATAATAGAAGGATGAAAAGCACCTGGAACCCTTTTTTTTTTTTTTAAACAGAATAATAAATCAGATTTCATTTGTAGGATTTATACATCTGCATTCTCTCAAGCTTATTTGGGATTTTTTCATTATAAAGACAGCTTTTCCTGGCTTGCTCCATAGGAAAAGCCAGTGGGTTCATATTAGCTTTTCTGGTTGCTGCTCTCAACGTTTTGGCTGATCAAGTGTACTACTTTGAAACAGGAAATGTGACCATTTTTATTTTTCTGCACTCTTAAATAACAGTTGACTTACTTGACTAGCAGATGTTTAGGAACAGTGGGCCTAACACAAACCTCTAATTTTACACCAGCATAACTGACTTTACCGTTGTTACTGCTGATTGACACCTGCATAAAATCAGATTCAACCCCAGAATTTCTATTTCAATTCATTCCAGGCTTTCCCTTTCTTTAATTCCAAACTACAACAGAGAGGAGGGAAAAAAAGAAATTTCACATCATGGAAAGTCTCTGTTCTTTCTGGAATGCAATTGTGCCCATGAAAGATCATGTGATAAATAAATCTGATAGTCTTTAAAAGTGCCACAAGATTCCTTGTTTGTTTTGCTATAAATTTGATTACAGTTTACAAAATAATTTTTATTTATTTATTTTTGAGTGAGGCTCTGGTCATTTTATTTGAAAACACTGATCAAATGAGGAAAGACAGCCCCTAAGAATTACCGTTTACCACTTGCTTCTGTTCTCATATACAGTAGAACCTCCGAGTTATAGGAATGAAACGGCTGCAACTCTGAACACAACATGGTGATTGTTCTTTCAAAACTTTACAGCTGAACATTGACTTAATACAGCTTTGAAACTTTGCAATGCAGAAGAAAAATGCTGCTTTTAACCATCTCAATATAAATGTAACAAGCACAGAATGTTTCCTTACTATGTCAAAACTTTTTTTTTTTTAAAAGCTTTCCCTTTATTCTTTTTAGTAATTTACACTTAAATGCAGCACGGTGCTGTACTTGCTCTTCTATTTTGAGACTCTTGTCACTGCTGCTGACTGCATACTTCCAGTTCCAAATGAAGTGTGTGGTCAACCGGTCAGCTGGCAATTCTGGTGTTCCTAACTCTAAGGTTCTGCTGTATAAGGACAAGCATTGTTATGTACCCTGTTTGCAAAAAGAATGGAGGGGAAACCCTCCAGCAGCAAGCCCATCATAACAGAGCAAGTTGACAGAGCAAGAATAGCACTGCTTTTTCCACTTCTGACCTCCTTCTAATATGTCCAAAGAAGCACAGCCACTTCACCCAAGTGGTCAAACGACTCATTGGTTCCCCATTTGTTTCAGGATCCAGTTAAAACTGCCAGAGTTCATTTCAAAACTTTCTGTGGACTCCTACCACCACTCAGGAATCACATCTCACATTACTTTCCCTTCTGCTCATTTAGCACTTGTTTCTTCCCTACGCCACCACTCAACTTTGCTACCATTGATGAAAGAGCCTTCTCCACAGCAGCTCCTGCCCTAGGCAGATTTTTTTGGTCCCTTTCTCCGATTCCAATTATTAGCGGAGTATCTCTTTCTCCCTTGCATACACTTTTTTTGTTTTTGTTTCTTGCAACAGAATTAACTCTGTAGAGTATTGTGGGATGCAATTTGTACAAAAAACACTATAAGTAGCCATTTTCTACAGTACTATATTAGGGACTGAATGTCTTATCTACCCCACCCCCCCGGAACTTATTTGGTGAGCTGCTGCTTAAATTAATAAATAGCTTACACAGCTCAGCAAAGCATGAGAACACTAGAGGGAGAGTTAACATTGCATTTGGAACTAAAGGGTGATAGTGCCTTCTTTAAATTTAGAATTTATGTAGCATCAGAAATCCTTCTATGGCCTTGTTTCAGGGCTTCTGTGCACTATAAAGAAAGAAAACAAACAAAGGTTTGGTCACATATTCACCTTCACTCAGTAAAACTGGTTGTAGAGGTTTCAAGATTTAAACTGACCCCAATTTTCTAACAGTCTCCAGCTACCTTTGTCCCACGGAGTCATACAAGCAGGAGATTAAAAAAATATTTTGGGAAGTAGAAAACACACAAGCTTTATTTTATGTTTCCCCAGAGATCTCTACCCCGGTTTCCAGTCAGTATAACTAATTTACATCTCTCTTCTAGGAGAAGCACACCTTTCTTTAAAGGTGGTTGGCCGAAATAGACTGAGCTACATTTTACTACCCAACTCTCTGAGCTGCCTCTAAATACTGGCCTGGAATTCCTAGATTCATAAATTCCAAGGCCAGAAAGGACCATTATGATCCTCTAGTTTGACCTCCTGTACAATACAGACCTTAGAACTTCCTTATACTAATTCTTAGACCAGATCTTTTAGAAATGCATCTAATCTTGATTTAAAAATTGCCAGTGATAGAGAATCGACGATAAGACATTGTTCCAACGGTTGTTACTCTCACTGTTAAAGATATTAGGCTTTATTTCCCATCTAAATACTTCCAGTAACAGGATCCAATTATGTTACATCTTTCTGATAGACTGAAAAGCCCATTATCAAATGTTTGTTCCATGTGTAGCTTCTTATAGAGAGTCATCAAGTTATCCCTTTAAATATTTTCTTTAAGTTTAATAGCGTGAACCCATTGAGTCTATCGCTATAAGGCATCTTTTTCCTGCTCAAATTTATCACCATCCTTCTTGAATTGTGGACAGAACTGGACACAGTATATTGGCAGCAGTTGTATCAATGCCAAATCAAGAGTTAAAATGATGTCTTTATTTCTACTCGAGATGCCATCTTTATGCATTAGCCACAGAGAATCCTGGTCAGCTACTTACCCAGCATGACCCCCTAATCTTTTTCAGAGTCAACTGCCAAAATCTACCCTTCCGGCTCAATTCACAGTTTCCTCTTTAATAAATTCCTGGGTATTAGATTCTAAGATTCATAGAGTTCCGATAGCTAGTGCTATATGCCAACAGGTATGTTTTGAATTCTTCCCTCTCATCCAAGAGGAATACACAATGATTTGAATATACAGCTGGTTGCAAATGAATCTCCCAAGTCTGCAAATCCTCCTCTTTATTAAAAATATTTATATTACAGCTCTGTAGAAATCAACTAATTAGTATTTCCAAACATTTCTCGATTAATTAGCAAAGTTATACTTAAAGATGACCCTGCAAATCCTTTATTAGACATTATTTATTCAATTAAGAAAAGAAATCTCTATTCAAATGCCGATTAGAGCCTAATTTAAGAAAAATCAGATTGTAAAGTGTAGACAGTATTACTATTTCAAGAATAAAGGTAAAAGATACCAAAAAAAAAAAATCCAACCAACAGACCAAACAAACAAAAAACAGGTGGGGGCTACACCTAGTATGGCTTTAAACCAGAAAACGAATACGATTAGGGTGGAGCTAACGTAAGTGGCCTGTCTGTAATATCAATTGCAGCAGTCCAACTCCAGAGTAATTCCATTGATTACACAGCAGTAGCTGAAATCAGTTTGGCAGACTGCTTAATAACAAAACATATATACTGATTTAACTAGTGCTTCTCTATCAATAGGTTCTAGTCACATACACAAAAACATATGTATAAATATTTAATAGAAAATTCCTTACCATTGGTATGTGTATAAACTTAGAGCTCTTTATGGGACTGAGAAATCATTTATAATAGCCAGTAGAGATCTTTACATGGGGCAAACCACCCAAATGATAACGGGGCTCATGGATTTTGATTGTTTAAGAAGGTTAGAGGAAGTAGGTCAGTATGCTTTGGATAAAAGCAGATTAAGAGTGGACCAGACTGTTTTAAGTATCTGTCAGAAGAGAAGACAGAGAGGATGGAAGCTAAAAAGCCATTTGAACTACAGTCAAATGTAAGAATACAGAGGCACGAACAGAAGATTAAGAAAAGCTAGGCACAAAAGGAATTTAGGAGACCTTTCTTTACATGGAGGGCAATTAATGAACAGACAGGCTAAGAGGGGTAACAGTAGCAATTCTATAACAATTTTCAAATATAGTTACAAAAATATTTGGAAGAAACAGCTAACTCAAAATGGGGGAATAGACCTGGATGGGCTTCCTGGCTTCTTTCCATCCCAACATTTCCTATGCCAGTTTCGGTTTATATGATTATCTGTAGATAACAAGATTAAAGGGATATTTTAGTGTAACTGTCCTTATAATGTAGGAATTTGGGACTATCAGCCGCACTGAATAGTTTAACCTACTTATCCCAACTAATTCAGAACCCATAAGTAACAGATTGAAAAGCCAATTTTGGAAAAAAGATAACTGCAAGAACTTTATGTTTAGATGCCTGGTGTTAGTTAAATTATATAAACTTGTACTACGCTAGTTTCCGAATCACTTTTTTATTCCACTTCTCTTACATCTAAAACACAAAAAATAATCAGGAAATCATGGCGACAGCAAATGCTTTATAGCATTATTAGTTGTACCATGTAACATTTAGACCTTGTTCGTGAAATGTAAATGGGTTAGAACTCGCAGCCTTTAATGATGTGAGCAATCTTACAGAACTAACTGGGACTCTGTACAGCAAAAACAACGAGAGTCCTGTGACACCTTAAAGACTAACCAATTTCTTCAAGCATAAGCCTTTGTCAGATGCTGGGACTGCTCATCTGACTAAGGTGAGCAAGACATCTTTTCGGTTTGATTTTAGAGTCTAAAATTTAGACCAGTTTTCATATATTCATGGAGTATGGGCAGTGTGGCCCTAAAAGTCTGATATAAAAACCATATTGGTGCACTTCCAGTTCCCCATTGCCATCACTCTTCATAAGAATCTGGTATCATAGCATCATATGCACTACAAGTACATATGGGGGGAAAGGATAATAAAAACTCTGTGTTACACTCTGACAAAATGCATTATGCTATAAAAATGTCTGAAAAAATACATAAAACGGGTGGACAAAACTGGCTCACAGTTAGGAGCCAGCAAATTTTATTTTTGGTCACCAGAGGGCGCTCCTCCGTGACATTTCTGCAGTGGAGTTAGGCGACAAGCTACTAAAACAGGTCAGCACAGTGCCCACAAACACAGATTTGTTGAAAGTGTTGGTGTTTGGGGGGAAAGAGGGATGTTGTATTTGTAGGTATATAAATAAATAATTAATAAAATAAATTCAGCTCTTACTTTGCTTCTTCATCTCTAGCAATCAGCAGAGACACGTGATTAGTTGCTGATGCCATTCGCAAAATGTCAACAGCTCTGGAAGGGAAAAAACAAACAACGAAAAAGGTAAATCTGTCTATTTTCACTGTTTGAATGCAAAGGCTACCCAGTAATGTGTTAAAATGGCAGAAAACTGAACAATTTCTTATCTCAATAGACAAACTGTATTTGAAATATACCTTTGCCATCATTCCATTTAGGTCCTGGGCTATCATGTGGCACAAAAAGCCTGTATGGGGTCGAAGCTGGCTTTTAATTACGTACCATTCAATGATGCTTTATTTCATTTTTAATCCATACTACCGTAGTTATTATTTTGGGGGAGACGGGATGATTACTTTTAACATAAATCCTAATTCCAGCTCTTTTTTGGGCTTTAGAGTGACGGTGAGTGTTTCCACCTCAGACCATCTGTATCACACTGCATAAACAGTACAGCCAACTTCTCTGCCTTAATTACCCCAGCTGGGTGAACAAGAAGCACCCATGATTAGCAGCATATAACCAAATCACTTGTTTTAATTGATATCTATCCAAATACTATGATTATAGTAATTTTACTAGCTCAGTAACTATTTTGATACCAATTTACATGTACATTCTATAATCTATAAAACAAACAAGGAGTCCTGTGGCCCTTTTAAAGACTAACACATTTATTTATGGCATGAGCTTTCGTGGGAGAAAATCCCGCTTCATCAGACGCTTTGACGATGGGGAACTTACATCTTCAAAACGTCTGATGAAGTGGGATTTTCTCCCACGAAAGTTCATGAGATAAATAAATTTGTTAAGTCTTTTAAAATACCTCAGGACTCCTTGTTTGTTTGGCTGATCTAGACTAACATGGTTACCCCTTTGGTATTATAATTATACTATAACATGAAATTTCTTTAATTGATTCTTACTCAGGCGAAATTCCCATGAACTTCACTGACAGTTATGTTGAATAAGGATGGCTAGATTGAGCTCTCTGGTACAATCTGCAGATGCACCTCTATGAACTTTGATGCAGCTCTGCCCTTTTATAATTAGTATTTAATTTGGTCCAAAGTCTTTGTCTGACAAAGTGGGATTTTCTCCCATGAAAGCTCATGCGATAAATTAATTTGTTAGTCTTTAAAAGTGACAGGACTTCTTGTTTGTTTTGTATAACACCAGTAATATTGCTCCAAGTTCCTGATAAACATTTAGTCATCTTTATAAACATACCTTTCACTGGTTACACCAACTAAATTGTCTCCATTGACATCTAAGATTAGGTCCCCAGTGAGCAATCGACCTAATAAAGAGATTTAACAAAAGATATTTAAAATTCTATATGAAATAACAAGAAAAAATGGAACACACAAGCCTATCACTTTTGCTCTAACCTAATGCAAGAATGATTTTATCACGTTAGGCTCTGATCCTGCAAAGACTTACGCCTATGCTTAACTTTACTACCATGCACAGTTTCACTGATCTCAGTGGGACTACGCACACTACGTGCATAGTTGTGAGATTGGGACTTTATGCTTCACATTTATGGATTTAGCTGTCAGCTGAGCTTTGAACTGTCAACTACATGTAGGATATTAAGTACATTTGTCTTTCTTGGTGTTTATAATAGCTTTAAAAATCTTTACCACTCGATGGCTTTGTCTACACGAGTGTAGGAAATGTGGTTGCTGAGCACTTCTTAATATAATATTGGTTAACTTCGGTAAAGGTCTTTTGGATGGCTAGGGTGAATAAGGCCAGACCAAGTTTAGAAGCCTAGTTGGACCTAGTATAAACTGGAATTTTCTCCTTTCTTTAAATTCTGTACATACACAGCTTGATCCTTCCAGACAGATCACTCAAAATAATGGTCATAAAACATGAATATGAATTCATGAGAACAATGGATAAACACAGGTACTGATCCTGTGAGGTGCTAAATGCCCTTAACTTGCATTGAAGCCACTGGGAGTTGAAAGCTTTCAGCATTTCACAGTTTGGATCGATGACAATGTGGACAGATTTTAAACTGATTTCACAGTGGTCTGATCTAGATTTGAATGGCTGTCCATTACTGTGAATCCTCCACATCTTCCCTTTCTCTCCTCCAAACTATAAATTGTAAAATGATGAATCTTTGCTGAAGTACACATTCATTTGTCGGTACATACTGAAAATAAAATTTAAAGAGACAGTTTGTTTTCTTCACAGCTTCCTGGATAATACAAGATTCTACAGAATACATCAAAGTAATTATTTACTATCTATTGCAGCCATCCCACCAGGCAAAATTTTCTTTATGAAAATTCCATAGTCCTCTTCAGTCTGCTCCCGATAACCTCCAATAATTTTAACCCCTGTTGGGAAAACAAAAAGATATAAGCAAGAAACTGGTTATTCCCTCCACTGCATCAAATACGTTAAGTCAAGTATCACAACAGATTGAGGCCTGGTCTACACTTCGGGACTAAATCAGCAGGAGATATGCAATCTGTGTGCCGCGAAATGCGTATCTCCTGTCGACTTAGTTACTTTGACTTGCCTCCGAGTCCTCACTCAGCTGCGTTGACTTGAAGGGCTCTCCCTTCGACGCAGCATTACTTTACTTGGAGGGATGGAGTTACTGCATCAACAGGAGAGAGCTTCCGGGATTGATTGAGCGGGTCTACACTGGGCGCTCATTCAATCCCACTGCATCAATCCATGGGGATCGATGCAGTATTTTCAGTATAGACAAGGCCTGAGAAACATCAACTCCCACTGATATCAGTGTAAGCTGCAAGGCAGGTGCTCAGCACCTCTCAAGATTTTGCTCTTTTAGTGTCAGATACGTAATTTAATTACCTAATCCATTTCGACAGTCAGAAAAAGAAATGCGACGAACAGCACGCTTGATTCCATAAGGTCCCATAATAGTCCTAAAATAAATAAATAAAACAAATTAGAACTGCTGGAATTTTAATCATGAACACTCACTTGAAGAAATATAAATGTATACAAACTACAGTGATTCATATTATACTTATAGTAAAATAAACCCAAACATGTTTTCTTCACTGAATATTGTAAATACTGTGTGATTAAAACCTTAAAAGAGAAGGTGATATGCTTTCATGTTTGAATATCAAAAACAGATGGTAAAGTAGTACTGCCTAAAATACCCTGGAGGTTTGGTTTGTTTTTTTAAACAAAGTATTTCTGACCTAATCTTGAAGACCTTACTTGAGACAACAGAACAGAGGGTCAATATATAACAACAACAGTAAATAAAATCTGGTCCTATTTAGAACAGGACTGATGGCAACCATGAGAAATTTCATTAAATGTTTAAGTTAAAAATCTCCATAGAAATGTTTCCAAAGTTAAGGGGAGAAAGCAACTCTCTGACGTACCTTACCGGTGTTCCCTGCCTCCCTCACCCCCACCTTTTCCGCATCAACCATTATTCTTTATCTCAGCTTATGAAAGCCTCACTCTTAACCTCCCCGCCAAACACAGATCATCGGGATGACAGAGGTCAGAGCAGGGGCAGGCTGTCTGAGCCGTTAAACAGCAAAGGATTTATTTTATGCTCTTTACATCACAATTTTCAAGAATGAAGGAAAATCTCAAAATAAAATGATAATCTTGGGACCCAAATGTATAATCCTACAGGAAATATTTCCAAGACTCTCATAAGTACACACACAGCGTTAAAAATCTGGTTACAAACAGGTATTAGCTAGGCAAATATCGTTTAGCCATTTACATTTTCATTCAGGCGCAGGCCACTGAAACAAAACCAAATTTACATCACAAAAACGCCCTTACCCAACTGTTGACTTTTTAAAAGCTCCGCCAGCCCCAACAAATATGCAAGCACCCGCACTGCTTCGATTATCTGCCACGTAGATAAATAATGCTCTAAATTAGATGGTTACTTCTATTCTCTACATCATGATGGCAAAGTGAAACAGAACACCACCGAAAAAGAAGATCAGAGTGGAGGACACATCGATTCAAAGCTTCCCATCCAGCACACAACCCATACACTGAGCCTATGCAGTGTATTTCTGCAAGGACTGGAGCTTGTAACAGGGCAAACTGCAGAGACAACAGAAGGGGGAAGGACAGGAGAATCCAGGTGCAAGGAGGAACTGAGTTCATCCCATGCTGGGGTATATAGCAGGCCTCAACAAAACGCTCTCAACTAGGCACCAGCAGTTTTATTTTTGGTCACTGGGGGCGCTCCTCTGCTGCATTTCCCCAGCAGAGCCAGGAGCCAGGCTACAAACTCCGGTCACCATGGCAACCTGGCATCCAAGTTTTGTTGAGCCCTGATATACAGCCAATGCAGCACTCCAAATTTTGCTCTCTCTTCTTTGCACAACAGAACTGAATCACTTCTGTTGACAGAGGGCCTCTGCAGCTCAGAAGAGGAGGAACTATTTGCTCCATAGTACCTATCATGCAGTCATATGCAAGATACGTGGCACTAAGATCTATCTGCACTATCAAGGTACATGCTTTTAGGTAAATTAAAGGCATTAGTTTAAAAAGAGAGAGACGCAAACTTCATTGCTTTGTAGGTCCCTGAAACTTGCTTTCTGGGCTTTTTACCCTACGCCATAAGAAGGAACCAGAAAGGAACACTATTTTTTTTTTTAAAATGAACTGTGCCTCTGAGTCTTCTGAAAACTCGCTTTCACCCCATTATTTACTTACTAAACTCACAGAAAATTATGCAACCTAATTAATATATTTTTTCACTATCAGAAATGAAAATGTAATTGTTGAAGTAATTTATGCGAGTGTTTATGAAAGTGAATTCTTACTCAGCAACTGTGCACAACTGAGTACAACTGCGTTTACATGGTGATAACCTGAGAAGCAGGAAATATTTAAAGAGATATTAAAGACATTGGCATGACTCCTCTCTCTCAGTCCCCCCATATAGAATTTTTAAATGGATTCATTCATTAATTAATAAGTATCTGCAAATAGGCTTTGAAGCTGAAAAGTAATATATAAGAAAGGTGATCAATAATTAGCATTTAGAGATCTGCCAAAGATGTGTGTTTTATCATTGAAAAGCTCAAAAAACAAGAATTACATCACTTTCAAGTAAAAGCATTTTTCCTTTTACATTTTCATCTTATGGCTCTTTGTACTACCATCACATGCAGTATAATGCTCTGTAATGCACTCAAACACCTTTCATTGTAACAAAGCACCCACTGCTTTACATACTGCAAAGCAAGAGACACTATGGCTTTTTTTTTTTTACTTATTAATCAAATATAAAGAAAGAATAAAGCTATGAACTCAATTTGATCTTTCCCTGAGTAATTGCTTCCCATGCACTGAATAGCCATGAAAACACTTACTTTCTCCTGATCTTTTGATGCTAATACAAACACATGCTGAAAGGTGGTGGTCAATAGACAAATCTTCAGTTTATAAATAATTTAATTAACAAGCAGCAGCCTGGAATATTATTAGATTCAATTTCACCACAATCACAATTTTTTAAAATTAGTATATTAAAAAAAGCAAGAACAAACTTTGAACTTCAATCCTGTAGTTCCTATCAAAAGAATTTTGTTTCCATAAAAAGAGTTACAGGATTGGGACTTAGGTTTTAACTTTTCATGATTTATAAGAAACAGAGAGACTGTCAAGAATGGCAGAACAGAAGACACACATTACAGCACTATAAAATAATAAAGAGTAATCTAATTTCAGTATGGGGCACTTCTAGTAAAAATACACTTCTAAATATCTAATGGAAAACTTGGTACTGGAAACAACTTTTCAAAAGGGTCATATGCTCCACAAGAAGATGCTGGTACAATGAACAGAACATACATGAGGCTAAGAAACAATTCTCTGTAGGAAGGAAAATAAGATATCTTTAAAATGATTATATTAAAATATGCTACTCAAGACAGATTAAAAAACAGCACAAAGTATGAATTAATATTAGGACATTAAGTTATATCAGTATTTCTTTAACCAAAAATTACCAAACTATTCTGTATATATGTAGTACTGAAGCCATGATAACACAATGTATATAAATACTAAACTTAGTAAGCTGAATTGAGATATGAACAATACGGGGGAAGGTTGGAATGGAAATGATTGCTCATAAAATTGTTGGCATTTCAAAATGTAATAATTACAACTCAGTTTGGATGAATTGCTTTTTAGAGTGTTAATTATGGTCATCCTTTTAATCTGATATGTAACTGAATGGCAATTCACATGCCGCAAAAAATCTCTGCAATGCGTGAATTTTCAAATGCCTTTGTAACACAAAAAGTCTAAGAGTGGGATTTTCAGAAGTTCTGAGGTGACCTAGAAGACTTGTTCACTTTCAGTGTGAGTTATGCCACTACAACATTTCTTAGGGCCAGATCCTTAACTTAGTTAAATGATCATTGCTCTATTAAAGACAGAGCTATAATAATACATACCAGCTGAGAATGTGGCCCTGAGATGTTTTCGACCTTCTCACCCAAAGTATTTTTATGTCATTAGAATAATCTATTAACCTGGATTACTTGACGTTTAAAAATGGTAGTGCCCTGCCCAATAATTGCAAAATGACATAAAAAAAGAAGAGGTTCATGAACTGTGCTAAGAGTAACCTGTAGCAGTAATAAAAATGATAATGAAGAACACATTTTAGTGCACCTTCTAGAAGAAAAAAAAAATAGATGAAATCCCTGATCATTAATATAAACCAAACAATATTTGACACATCCTGTTCTTCACTCCTACAAAATTTGTCGGAAATACTACTGAACAGCCTTACATATTGAGAAAAATGAGAGTAAAAATAGTGAATCATGACATCAAATAATACTCAAGTGAGAAAACGGAATAGGTGTACTAACACTGAAATTTCTCAGAAGATACCAAAAAAAAAGACTCCCAATTCTCTCCCCCACATTAAAATCTCACACTCCAAGTAAAATATTTAGTGCCAGAACAAATTGTGAGTACTAATAGATGTGAGTTAAGATCCTAAGAAGGGCTATTAGAAGTAAACCTTGAATACTATGTTCTGTTGTTTTATTATCTGTGATATATTAGAGGGTTAAGAGCTTGACAATCTAGTGTACAGAAATGCTTGACATTGGTTGAGGCTCTGAGTACTGAAATCCATCATAACAGCAATAATAAAATACAGTATTCAGAAGTGCATCAGTTTTAAGAAATCATTGTTCATTTTTGCACACGTGTGCGTGCACACACACCCACACCCACACTGTATTTAACAGTATTTATCGACAGAAAAAGGGATCCCCCCCTCTCCCGAAGACAATACTTAAACTTGATAGTTCCAAATATGATAATCTAACTTTTGGAAAGTTGTATATAAAAAGCAAGACAAGAAACCTCAGTAAAACTGAAATGAGCCACAGCTTTTAAAATACCTTCAGTTCACTTTTGCTAGTTCATGCACTATAAAAATGCTACTAAAACCTAATGGCCTGGTTTACCAGTACAAGAGAGAGAGCCCATCAAAACGCTCTGGTTCATCTTCATCCATTAGTGACAGCAGAGACATTCTTCAAGACACCAGTGAAAACAAAAATAAAAGCATCCAAAAGACACTCAATATTTCCAATTCAGTAGGACAAAGATACATGCAGCACAATTTCTGTTACCTACTAAAAAAATCTCAACAGACAGAGACAGACGGGTGTCTCTTTCTATTTAATCTCCTCTGAAACCCTGTGAGTCACATGGGCTAAATGACCTATCAAAGCAATGTTTACTTTTTTCTTTGTACAGGATGTGAATTTGTAGCAATCTTCAAGTCTCAAACTGCAAGTGTGATAAAAATTACTTGCATTTGCCTCAAACAGGATTATATAATGATATTGCATGTCCATCTAGCAGCAGACAGATCACTGAGGAGAAACATCTTTTTTTACATATCCTCCAAATAGTCAAGTAACTCCCACTCTTTGATCTTTTTAAAGCAGTCTTCCTCAGATTGGATTACACACACAAAGAGAAAGCCAACTAAGCAAAAGACAGACAGATAAACCACTACGAAAGAAACAGCAAGACGCTCAGAAGTTTTCATTACACTACCTTAACTATTGTGCCCTCTCAGCCTAACCCAAAAAACCCCATCATGACCATTTTCCTTCTGAACAATAAAATGGCTCGCTCCAAACTCAGTGTGCTATTCTGTGGTAAGAGTGTCAGCCATGAGGCTAATCCAAAGTACCTTAGCATTATACTGGACTGGAGTTTGACCTTCCAACAACACCCTGAGAATGCCCACAATAAGGTAAGGTCTCATGTCATACTTATTAGGAAACTGGCTGGGACATTATGGGGACTTCAGGCCATGAAGCCTACCAATCGCAACAACTGCTTTACGACATTCTGTGGCTGAATACCGTACACCAGTGTAGTCTCACATAAGTCAGGATAAAATCCTTGATGCTCAATTAAAATAATGCCATGTGCACAGTGTCAGGAATGCTCAAATCGACTCCACTCAACTGGCTCCCAATTCTACTGCACATCCAGCGTCCACAGACAGAAGAGCTGCCTAGACATCTCCCTTTCTTAATCATGTTGCTGCAAATATGAAGATCCTGTTACAGAACCCACCTAAGACAAAAGTAAAATCCCGCAGCCCTCTGTGGAACCGTATTAAGACCCTTACAGTCAACTGTGGTGCTGATGCTCTATGGAGAGCCACATGGAGCATTTTGACAGCTCAGAACAAAAAAGCTCATTGCTCACCCTACCAAGGAACCACTGGATTTCGATTTAAGTCAGAAAGACTGGTGCAGATTGAATCACATCAGGACATCTCATGGAAGATGTGGACAAACCCTCTTTAAATGGAAAACGAGGCAAACACCTGTATGCGACTATGTTCAGGAGTCACAAAAGATGGAGCACATCATATATGAGTGTGCTTCATTCTTTCACTGAAGGCCTGATGGACATTCACCAGCTCACTAGTGTGGCAATGTGCTGGCTATCAAATTTAGATATGTTTGTAATCATTGCTACCTACCCAAGCCATTCGGAAGTAGCAGTAGTCAATGGCAATGACTTCAAACTAAGTTAAAAAAATAACACTAGTGCTTTCATCCATGGCAGACAAAAGTTAATGAAGAACCAGAATTACTCCTTTGACAATTTAGTCTTTTGATATTGACCATAGTAAATGCTATAAACAATATTTTAAATGTGTCCTCTTTTCATGGAAAAACTGACAGCAAACTGTAAAGAAGATTTTCCTGTAGTTCTTACTCTTTTCCTGTGATCAGAAAGCCGAAAATAAAATTCCTTTTTGAGTCACATTTCAACATTATCTCATAAATAGGGTCTACCAAATTCACAATCCACTGTAGCCTATAGGATTTGAAAATTGGTCAGTTTAACAATTTCAGATGTTTTCATCTGAAATTTCAGGTGTTGTAACCTTGGGAGTCCTGACCCAAAATGGGATCGGGTGTGTGTGTCAGGGGAGAAGTTGTCACAAACCTGTTGTAGAGGGGTGGCCTCAATTCTGTGCTGCTTTCAGAGCCTAGCTCTTAAGGCAGCATGGAGGTAAATCTGATTTCCCCTGTGCTGCTGGGAGCACTCTACCCTTTCTTCCAGTAGCAGAGGAGACAGCAGAGCCTCCTCTGAGACCTCCCCCAGTTGCAGGAAGCTACAGGGCTCAGCAGTAATCCCAGAGGTTCCTGCAGCCAGAGGAGACTTCCTATCTCCCCCCCTCCAGTATTGCTGAAAGTACCCAAGCCATAGGGAATCTTTCCAATATTCCTCTCTCTCTCCAAATCATTTTAGTAATCCTGCCTTTTACTTGCATCTTACTTACAAGCAGATGTTCATTTTTCTTCAGCTATGGATAAAAGATTTTCTTGCAATATATAGCCACATAGGAGGAATTTCACCTTCTTATCCTTAATTTTTTCTGTGGAAATTAATTTTTAAAGATCTGAAAAAGGTCTTTACTAAAAGGTCAGAAAAGTTGTTCTGCAAGGCCCCTTTCTTCTCCAGGCTTAGGTCCCACTTTTGCCATACTACTTTAGTGTACCTTTTTGATTCACACAGAAAATCTCTTTTGTTCTTTCCCTTGCCTGATGTGTCTACCTGCCCATGTCTCAGGCCTTGTCTACACGATCAGTTTATCGCGCATTAAAACTCATTAATGTGCAATAACAAGCACGGTATACATACGTGCAAGGGTGATGTTGCGTGTCAAGCCCCTTGTTGTAGCGCGATGCAACAACCACTCGGACGAGAGTGGTAACAGCTGTTGCGCGTTTGAGCTCGTGTGTACGCTTAACGTGCAATGATTGGCCTCCGGAAATGTCCCAGAGTGCCAATCAAGGCCACTCTGGGACATTGGAGCTGTCAACTATGTCAATTTCACTGCTCTAGCTGACCAGTGAAATTGACATATGGGCTCCGGGAGTCAGCTGAAGCCGCAGCCCTTTAAGCTGCGGCTCCAGCTGACTGCCGCCACAGCTGGGGGATCGGGTGGCGGCAGAAGCTCCCCC
>ML685805.1:2595282-2690370 GCA_007922175.1 Pelusios castaneus | reverse complement strand
TGGGAGCACCCCCACTGCACATGCCCCCAACTGGGAGCAACCCCCACGGGGAGCACCCCCACCCTCACTGGGAGCACCCCTGCCACACACATCCTCAACTGGGAGCAACCTCCATCATACTACCCCACTGGGAACAACCCCCTAACTGGGAGCCCCCTGCCACGCCCCCCATGTGGGAGCTGGGGTGACGACAGCAAGAATGGGGGGGTCCCAGGCGCCCAAGCCCCAGCTCTGGGGCTGTGCCTGTGAATCGGGGCGGGCACAGCTGGTCCCCCAGAGGAGCGAGCCGAGCCCTGCTGCAAGTGACGCCATCGGGACACCCCGTGGAATCCCAGCCACACCCGCCGGGACACCCCGCGCGCAGCGCCTGGCAGGGACGGGGCGGCGAGAACGCGAAGCGCGAACTTACCCCCTGCAGCCGCCGTAGGCTGTGCGCCGCCGCGCAGCACACCCCGCTTCCCCCCCGCCCGCTCCCCGAAATATCGCGAGAACGGGCGTGTCACGTGAGAGGGAAGGATGTGGCTGCTGGGCGGGAGGGGCTGGTGCCTCCGTGCCCTTCGGCTGCCGGTGCGGGCTGCCGGATCGGGCCCCCCGCGGCTCGGGGCCTGGGCCCGACCGCACAGCCAATGGCCTCCCGCGCCGCAGCCGGCGCGTCCCGACCCGTACCCGGGGGGCGAGGAGCGGGCGCGGCGGAACAAGACCGTCCTGACCTACGTGGCCGCCGCGGTCGTGGGCATGCTGGGCCTGTCCTACGCCGCCGTGCCGCTCTACCGCCTCTACTGCCAGGTCGGGGACCCCGCCCGGGCCGGGGGAGCTACGAGGACAGGGTGTGGGGGGGATCGAGGGGATCTCCGGCTTTTCTCGCGCAAAGAGCTGGCGCTGCACAGGCTGCTGCTCGCTACACACTCCCGTGGCGCGACACAGCGGTCAGGACGCGCCGCTCACCGGCTCTGTGGCCCTAGGCACAAGGAGAGCCCTGGGGCACCTTAAAGACTGACACATTTCTTCACACGTTGGGTTGGAGGCCACAGAAGCTCAGCCCGAAGGAATTTTAGTCTTTAAGGTACCACAGGACGAGTGTTGTTTTTGCTGTACACAGCTGCTCCTGGGGAAATGATGCTAGGAGGGCGTAGCATGGACTGCACTTGTGATAAGGTGAAAGGTAGAATGGACCCAGGGGTGTGAAACATATGGCCCCCGAACCACTTCCATCCAGCCCATGAGAGCAGTTCGTGGGACTACCTTCTTGCTCTAACAGAGAGCATGTAATGTTGCAGACCCAGCGCATCACAATGTTGTGCGTCACGTCTCACGCCATCACGGAGCGCTGGGCATGCGTGACGGTGTGTCATGAGACTCCTCTCTCTCCCTGACATACACACGGGGAGAGGAGGTGTGGTCTTGCATACCCGGCGCACTGCAATATTGTGTAAGTGTCACATTTCACACCATCACAGAGCACTGGATATGAGAGATGGCGTGCCCTGAGGCCCCACTCTCTCCTGAATAGGGGGAGAGTGAGATCGCGGAGCGCAGTTTTGCATACACAGCACTCTGATGCTACAAGAGTGCTGTAGTATTTTGATTTATGGTATGTACAGCCCACTTGAAGTATGTTTGTCAATTCTGGCCCACCCTAGCACCCTGATGTATACTGAATATCAAGCTCTTAGCAATTTCCTTGCTGCAGCCTTGTGCCCCCTATATTTTAAATCCAAACCATCCATTCGTTGTCCATTAATGATAGTATTAGTGAGGTCTTAGGAGCGCTAGTCACTGGCTAAAATGCTGCTGTGTACTTTGGGGGGTTTTTTATTCATTGTTCCTAATGACAAATAAGGGAGATATAACAATTACTTTCTCCCTTGCCAGTTTGTTTACTGTGTGTATAATAATTTTGACTTTCTTCACTACGTTCAGTTAGGTATTTGGGTGGAACCTTTTCATAAACGGGAAGGAAACAAATATTTCCATTAAAAGGTATGTTTAGTCAGGCTGTCCTTGGGAAAAAGTAGTACCTGACACTACTTTAAAAGTCTTCTGAAATTGACTAGATCTTAAATTGTTAATGTTACCATTTTTTCTGCTTTTTGGTGCCTCAAACATATAATCAAGTTTTCAATTTTAATACCACTGACTATAACTTTTTTCTTTTTGTAAAGGCTACTGGACTAGGTGGGTCGGCAGTAGCAGGACATGGTTCAGATCAAATTGAGACTATGGAACCTGTTAAAGATCGCATCATTAAGGTCACTTTCAATGCTGATGTGCATGCAAGTCTAAGCTGGAATTTTAGACCTCAGCAAACAGAAATATATGTAAGAAAATAAATGAATTGCTATGTAAAATATTATAGAATTTATCAAAACTACAAAAATACTTAGCAAACACTGAAAAATTGAGGCTTCAAATTTTAACTCTTTAAAACTTGTTCTGTGTTAGGTGTTATTATATACATTGACTCTGATCTTGAAAAGATTTAAACATGGGTATGAGTCTTCTCAGGATCAAGGCCAGAAGTTGGTTTATAAGTGGACTACTCACAGGATAGAATCCTTTATTTTCAGCATGCATTCAAATAATCTTATTGAAGCTACTTCCATTTCAATTGATAAGGTTAATGCCAGAGATTAAAAGAACACTGTCAATGGGATTTTGCATAATTTCAAAAATAACTAGGTTTTTTATTGCCTCTTAAATTGAAATGATTGAAATATTTTTACTCATCAAATATTTTTCTTAGCTGCTGTTGTGCTTCTTCTTAAGAGCCTTTTATAGAACTAAGGCAAGCCCTGCTAGCCCAGACTTGTTGACCCAACTGCAAAAGATATGCTCTGGAAGTAGATATACCCAGGAAGATGCACACCTGTAGGATAAGATCCAAAATGCATCCATATCATGATTCATTTTTATATGGATATTGAAGCTAGTTTTCAATACTGTGTTTAATTTACAATCACTTTTCTCCAGTTTGTACTTGTCCAGACTCATTAATATTGGAAATACAGTAAATGGATAATCTGCCTTTAAAGTAAGCTAAAAAATTATCATTGGAATAAATTTAGCAGTTTAAATCTTACAGACCTTTGTGTGAGTGGTATAATGAACTTCTAAAAAATTATATACAATTATTGTATTTCATTTAACAGGTTGTACCAGGAGAGACCGCACTGGCATTTTACAAAGCAAAGAATTCTACAGACAAACCAATAATTGGAATCTCTACATATAATGTGGTGCCATTTGAAGCAGGACAATATTTCAATAAAATACAAGTAGGTGAAGTGTGTCATTCCAAGGTGCTTAGTCCAGCTTTTTAGCGTGTCTGCTTAACTAAGTACTTCCTGATTACAGTGTAGTAGATTTATATTTGATGATTTTTTATTTTTAAGTTTTGGGGCTACCTATGCTGACAGACTGAAAAATTCAGCATTTCAAACATATCCTTGTATACATCGATCCATCTTTTTAGCCTAGGCTATATCATAAAAGGCAGGTTCCAAAAGTCCCATTAGAGTAGCTCCCAAAGTGTAGGACCCGACCCACAGTGATCTTTACGGCACTTACCTGGGCGCTGACTGGTCATATGGTACTGAGCATCCACTTCAAAACTACTATACTTTCCTAATATAACTTCTCAGGTTAAGCAACTACCATAATTGCCACATAGCATTTACTCACCAGTAGAGGAAAGATGATCTGTGAATCACGAGCAGGGGAGAAGTTTGTCTCATGGACCATATCTTTGTTAAAACACAATATGAAAAAGAGAACCTGTTAGCTCCACACAATCACAGATAGGGATTCCATCTCCCCACGTTGCTGTTGAGATAAACAACCAGCTATCTCAGTACATTAGACATTTAAGTTTATCAAAGTCAGAGCAGTAGAAAAACATTGATTTTGTTTTTACTGTGTACTATGTACATGCTTGTTTTGTAACTGTTCCTACTTTCCACAATGTACAGTGCTTTTGTTTTGAAGAACAGCGGCTTAATCCCCATGAAGAAGTGGACATGCCTGTATTTTTCTTCATCGATCCTGAATTTGCTGAAGACCCAAGAATGGCCAGAGTTGATCTGATCACTCTTTCTTACACTTTTTTTGAAGCAAAAGAAGGACATAAGTTGCCACTCCCTGGTTATCAATAATAGACAATATCTGTTCAATGAATCGTAGTTTCTCCAGTACCTGTCAGCCCAATGGGAAAATGTGTTTTGCAAAGTTGACAGATCAGAGGCAAAAAAGATTTGAAATATCACATGGAAGTACTGTAAAGCATGAATTTGTATTTTAATTATTAAACCAAGATAGATAAGCTGTTAAGGTGTGATTTTATTCTACTTTCTACATAAGGACCGATAATGTGGCTGAAAACTTAAGCAAGGTGTAGTCATCGTAGCTAAATGTAAATTGAAATCTTGAAAACAGTTGTTTTCGGATTTAGCTATATGTTCAATAGATAGAAACAGATCAGTCTGCTAAATATCTGGGGTTATGTAGTTAGCAATGTCCTCTGTTGATGGGAATTGACTAAAAAAGAAAACTGTTAATACCTGAAAATGATTAAATGCTTATGATATTTCAGAAGAAAGATAACTTTCATCTGTCCTGTATTTTAGGTGAAAAGGAATACTCTCACTAGCAAGTATTTTACCTAAGCTTAAGACACCTCACAAGTGAGCAAAAATCAGTGTGGGTCACTAAAGAACATGCAAGTGATGCAGAAAAAGTTGATGATTCATTAGGCAGAACTTTTAAGTCTGTATTGAATTAATAGTCTGACATATACCAATGGGGCTGCTGCCAAAGGTACTGTGTGTTGGATGTCATGCACAGTGGTCCTCACTACTGGTGATAGCTAAAAAAATTTTTTTTTAAATAATTTCTTTGAGAAGTTTTCCTAATCCATCTCAGGTGCCTACATTTCTCTCTCCGTTAGGTTATGTTCAATAGGTTATGGTATTCAGTTTTGGTAAACAGAAGTATCGTGTCATGTACTGTTAAAGAGCTGCTGTTTCACCTCAGATGTGGCTGCATCTTGTTGGTAGATGAAAATAATTTTTATGCGCGTATCTTATAGGAAAATTAAGCTTATTTGGGAAATATTTTGGTATCTTAGAATGAAAGATGGTAGAGAAGCTTTTTATTATAACATTATGGCGGTTTTCAACCAGATTGTAATGTTTTGCTTTGGTGGTTTTTACTCAACCCCAAAGAAAGTAACAGAAGTGTTCCCAGAAGACTGTCAGAGAAAGAGTGATGTAGCTCATCTTAAATGCTGTAAGAAAGTACAATAAGAGATCAAAATGGTTCCCTCCTACTTGCCCCTCTATCTAGGTATTAGTATGTCTTTTCATACCATCATATAATCATTAATGGATTTTATTTCTCACAACACCCCTCTAAGCCAGGGACTTATCCCCATTTTATATATGGGAGAACTGAGGAAAGCGGTGGAGGAAGCAACTTGCCCAAGTTCACACACACATTGAATTCAGGTCTCAAATTCCAGTATCCTTTCCCCTGTGGTTTTCAAACTTTTTTTCTTGGGACCCAGTTGAAAAAAATCATTTATGCCCACAACCCAACAATTACTGCTTTGAGGAATGCATTCCAGTCTTTTGGCAGCAGCAAGCGCCGCAACCCAATGTCTGAGGGTCTGCGATCCAGTACTGGTTCCGGACTCTTAAGTTTGAAAACCACTGCCCTAGACCATCCTTCCTATCCTTGCTTTAGTACATGGGCTGTGATATCATTAATACCAAAAGTACTGTTAGAGAGCTATAAACATTGCTCTGAAGAGCACTTTAGAAATTATGGCAAAATATCTAATTGCTTTCATTTAAGTCTCTGCCAATTACATTTGTCTGTGATTCAATTTAAGAACAGTGCTATGCAGAGGAACTCTTGTTCCCATCTCTTTTTGTGCAACTTTTAGATATAGCCAAATTATTGGTTGTTTTTAAAGTGCTTGGAAGTTACTTTCAAAACAAAGAACATTACTGTGTATTTACTGGCATCCAGTGTATCTTTTGTAATGACACAATGTGAAATCTTAACGGGACTGATTAAAAATATTGTTGTTTCATGCTGGTTGTTACATTTTTTTGCTGCATAAAGTGAGTTTTACTTGGTGGGAGTGAAATTCACCCTACTGTGGAGAGGCTGAACAAGGCTATGCTTTGTGCAGGACATAAATTCTAGAATGCGGGCCGAATCTTGGCCCCAGAGAAGATTTTGGAAATTTAGCCATAGGCTTATTTTTTCAAATATACCACAATAAACAATCTTCCTTTGGACCTCTGGGTGCTTTTGACAAAATGTTAGCAACTTAAATGCTCTTTTCTTTCCTTCCTGCCATAGGAACACAAAAGTTTAATACATCCTAATAATAAAATTTTCATCACCCAGTTCTCTATGGGCCAGAGATATGTTCTTGTATCTTGCCAAGAACTCAGGCTACTATATACCATGCAGATTTCAGAGGTACAGGCACTCTGTCCAAGATACACTGCCATGGCCCTATCTCTTAAAAACTTGCTTACCCTTAAGATTTGCCATTTTAACTCTGCCAGCATAGCTAAGCAGCAGAGCCTTCCCGCTCCCCACTCCTATTATTAATGCAGTTATAAGAATATAACTTACTCCAGTTAATGAAATAAGTTGTCTCACCATAAAGCGCTGGTGTAAGTCTACTCTAAGGCTTCTGCTGGCTCAGGTATGTAGCTGGCCGAAAATAAATAAATCCGAACACCATAGATCTCATTTTGGAGTGAGTTGAGCAGCAAGCTAGAAAATCCCTTGTCACTTCTGAAGTGGAATTTTGAGACCTTTCCACCAGTGAAACATTTTGAGCTTTTAACTCTGGCCCTATTCAGGATAAAAAAATTCATGGGAGGAAAATTCTGGTTTCTGGCAAGCTCTATAGATAAAACTTGCGTGTAAACCATGTATGTAGCTTGGTTGCTTCTGCTGATCACATCTCACTAAAGACAGGATATTTAAGAAATGGGTCTATGGCCTTGTCTGCATGAGAGAAATTTACATACAGTATTGTAGCGACGTTGGTCCCACAAGAAAGATAGGAGGAACCAACTTCTGTTGGCTTACACAGAGCTCCAGATCTGAAAAAGAAGTCTGTAAGCTTGAAAGCTTGTCTCTCACCAACAGAAGCTTGTCCAATAAAAGCTATTGCCTCATCCACCTTGGTTTTCTGCAGTGTGGCATGTTAGCCTGTGTCGAGGCCTAGACCCACCTGCTTACCTATCACACCTTGCATTCACACACAAATATTCCCAGTGGTATCATTATTTTTGTGATGTCACCATGATGGATATTTCATCCTTTGTGAATGATAAAGGGTAAGAACTCCAAGTGGTAAGGTGGTAGTTTTCCACCAATAATTATTTTCCTCTCTGGTTTTATATATAAAAGACAATGTGACAGTTGGAGAATGTAATGTAATTTAATATTGCTTGCTTTCTTTTTTTTAAAGTTAAAATAATAAAATTTAATTTTCAGTGCACAAAAAAAATCTCAGTTTGACTTCTCAACCACAAGAACCCACTAAACTTAAGTTTTATATCACGACTTTCATTTCAGAGTACTACTGCGTCTTTCAGTAAAGTGCATGTTTTACATTCAGGATAAATATGAAAGGCACTTTAACTCCACTAATAAAAGTAGCACTTTTAATGATCAAGGTACTTGGAATAATTTGGTAACCAAATAACTTTTCCATATTGCTCTTCTTCCATCCATACACATATTTTTTTTCTTTCACAGGATTAAAACTCTGTGAAAAATAAAAACATTTAAGAAAATGTTGATTGGTTCATACCGAGTTTTCAAAGAGGCACATAGAATTAAAAGTAAGGCTGTGGTGTGCTACAAGTGAGGAGAGAGGTTTAAAAAACAAACCTTTTTTAATATTCTGACTAGCCTGAAAAAGAGTATTTATTCTCCAGCTCAGAGCAGGACCTTTGTTAAGACAAAATCCATTGATTTGTATGTTGAATAAAAGCTTGAGTATCGTGCAGGTGTGTTTTTTTTCTTCTTTGTGTGACAATAGACACTTCAATCAATTAGGTTTTAGAATGAATTAACATCTGTATTCAAAATATAAAGGCGAAAAGGTTCCCATAGTGTATATATTCACACAACAGGCAAGAGACCTAGCATAGGAGGATCCTAGATAAAAAATCCCTCCTACGTTTTTGGATGGTGTCACTCACATTAGTTGCCCAATTGACAGCACAAAGGCTAAGAAACAGACTGAAGTATGAAGTTCCTGGATCTGGATAATTGTTTAATTCTGTTTGCTACATAATAAAACAAAGCAGTTCAGCATGTTAGTTAATCTTGAAGCAAAACTTTCCTTTTTAACTGAAGACTTTTGCTTCAGTTAATGGTAGAGTGCATTATTCTGTAAACAGTTTGGAGAGTATGATTTAGATACTGTTTCAGGCCCCAATCCTGTAAACACACACAAGTAGAAAAATACTTACGTGAAGGTTTGGGGCCTTACTTAACTTATAAACAGTGTCAGTGATCAGAATTGAAAGATTCAAACATAACACACTGAAGTATATAAAATGTAAGATCCCAAAACTTATTTGTTGCTGTGTTCAAAATAGCAAAGGTGACTCTTTTCCTTGTATCCAGTTGTCAGCTATAGAAAGCAGTCTCTAAAGCTTGCATCAGAGAATAACTTATTTTCATCAAGAGACTTCACCCTCCACTCCTAGCAATCTGTATGCCTTTTAACTTCTGGTTTGGAGATATAATCATCAATTTCTTCATAAATAGCTCTGAAAGAAGAAGAGTAGGGTAAACACAAGGTCACTCTAATTTCTTTTTATTCAGCAAAAATGTGCCAGTAAAATCGTGCTCAAATGCAAATTTTTCTCTGAAGTGTTCAAAATGACTATTAGATAGCAGTTGAAGTGGCAGGACAGTAAGCGTTCAAATAGCATACACTGATAATCGTGGTGAATTTGTGAAAATATCCTATATCCACTTGGGATCAGAAGACACACGGATCGTGTTTTCACTTTTGAACTAAATAGGATTTAAATTCAGATCTCCAAAGGTAAAATGATTGGAGAACAAAAAAATTTAAAAACCCCTGACATACCAATTTTAATAAATGTAAACTACAAAAGAAGATAGCTCTAAGTTAGTATGTACTAAACTATATAATATGTAAATACCTAAATTGGCGGATGTAGCTGGTTGCCCCCCCCCCCCCCGATCAGTATTGGTACGCTCAGTTTTTCATGCCCCTGAACAAGGGTTTCCTAGATTATTTTTCAGTACAAAGGTGGTTCATCATTTTCCCAGTCACCTATTAATAAAACACCCTTTGGAGGTTTAGCTTAATTAGCTAAGCCAGAGATGTTCAATGAAGAATTTAGTCACTTGCATTAATGGCCCTCTCCTGATGCCTAAGTCAGTTTCATGGATCTCAGGCATTTTTAACTGGCAAAAGAAAGGCTTCATACAATAAAAAATTCTACCTCACCCACTTTGTCTCTCTCATCCAAAAGTCGTTCTGTCATCACTACTAAAGAGCAGTGAAAAGCTGCAGATTAGTCATTTTCAAAATTACTCACTCTGTGCCGTTACTTGGTGCTAAAGGATCAAATTCCATTATCTCATAGTAATTAGGTGCCTGTGAACTGCTCTTTGATACGTCTGCAGGAAGGTGGGGAAAAAAACAAATTAATACTTCTTTTAAAGCAAGCAAATAATACACTTGAAGACAGTTTGCTTTGTTTCGCATTTTGAACTGACATAAGAGAACACGTGTTCATCCCCAGTACATTTTCATGCTCTAAATATTAAACATATGGGCTATGTCTAAACTTACTAAAGTTAGTTCGAATTAGTTAATTCAAACTAACTAATTCGAACTAATTTTAGTTCGAATTAACTTAATTCAAACTAGCAAATTTTAGTTTGAACTAAGCAAGTGCCATGCATGGCACTTGCTTAGTTCGAATTAGTCAATTGCATTAAGGTCAATGTTCCGGTTAGTTCGAACCAAGCACTTAGTTCGAACTAACATGGCCACATTGGGTTAATTCGAACCGCTAGTTCAAAAAGTATAAGCGAATTTATTAATTCGAATTAAGGAAGCCCTTAATTTGAACTAATGAAAGCCTAGTGTAGCCAAGGTTTAAGTTAGTTCGAATTAAGCTTCCTTAATTCGAACTAACTTGCCAGTGTAGACATAGCCATCCACCCTCCTGAAAGTTGTCATAAAGAGCCTTGGACCATGTTGGTTTTCACTGCTGATTTTTTGTTGTGATCTTTATGCAAGGTCCCTGTAGGACACTGGGAAAACAGATACCATACTATGGAGGTTAAGTTTGAAGTGTAAATTATTTTATTACCTGCTGGCGAAGCACCTGGTGTTTCATTCAGTGGTGAGATATTAATAGTTTGGAGGTTTTCTGTCTGCAAAGGCACTGGATCTAAAAGTGTGGCAAGCTAAGGATATCAATCAGAATAAAGTTAGTATGTAAGTGGGCAAGGCAAACAACAATTTGCTTGAATTTGCATGCTGGTAGACAACATCTTTCTACTATTTTGTAAGACAGTAAAATCAGATCAGGTCAGCCAGCACAAAACAATCACCTATTGATGTCCTCCACATAAAATTATTAGTTAACATTTTTATTACTGTAGTGTATATCTGTATAATTTACATGTATAAATTCTATTCTGAGACTTTGATCCAGATGCTGCAAGATTTGTACATGGCTGTTCACTTAAACTTTACAGCAAGGGTGAAGGAATGGGTAATGCTGACCTCCCAAGATTTGTACTGCTTGCAGAGAATATATTCCAAGTTCTCAGGGTGACCACAGAAAGCCCATCATAATCTTGGCAAGAATGACTTGACTAACTTCCTCTCTTTTTATAACCCTGCTTGGCAGCAGAAGGTGGTCATGTCTAATTTCACATCAGCCACTAGATTCAACCTAGCAGAACACAGCCCTGATATCTAGGTGCTGCTCGAATATAGACAAGTCTTACTTGCACATGGTGACTTCCTCTCCAAGGGGTCTCATGAAGAAAAGATGAGCAACTTCCTCTCTGACCATCTTCAGAATTTGCTACAAGTCATTTATTTAATTTGGTCTATTTGGGGTTCCACTTCCTATATTTTTATAGCTAATCTTCTTTTCCTCCACCATACTCATTCCTCAGATTAAGCTTTGTGAGTGGGGTATTTTGCCCATGACATACACCATTTATCCTAAATTGTCTTTGGCTGGTTGGTTCTATATTATTTTTAAACTTACCATGCCTAGATGGTCTGCAACAGGAAACATATAGCTGGGTAAACTGACTGAATAGTGGCTTTCTCATGCAGCCATCTCAATATTCTGTATGCAGCAATGAATTAAATACTAATCATACACTAACGGCTTAGGCAAACTGCAGAAATTGTGTTGGCCACAGTGAGCATCTCACACCAAACCGTTCAGAACAGAATATGATGTATTAAGAAATGGAAGTTGCCCTGGATACTGAGGTTGTTCTCTACTGCTTTGGAAAAGTACTGGATATTTTTCTTCCATCAGGACAACTAGCAGAAAAAGAGCAAGGAGACCACTATTTTAACACTTGCCTTTGAAGAATGCTATCCTGAGTACCCTTGTTACTTACATCGGCATAGGTACGATCATCAAAGATGCTTTTGCTGGTGCTTTGTGGTTCAGCAGCAAACCTAGGTAATGATTAACACATGGAATGTCACTGGGAAACTAACAGAAGAACATGAACTCATGTAATTAGATTTCTTGTCCTACTAGCTGCCTTTCACCTTCTGTTAGAGCCAAGATCAACAAAGTCACCAAAGGGGACAGGCCAAGGGCAGATCAGCTTTGCAGCTTATTCTCACTAAGTCCTACGCTGTCTTAGTTTATTGACTTGTCAGATATACTACAAGACTTATTTGCTTCTTCCTGACAGTGAGCGCTTGGAAAGACTGGTGGGAATTCATAAATATCTTAAATATGCTTTTGGGTGCTGGGTTATTAAAAATATTACTTATTGGTCAAAAGGGATCATAGAAGCAGCCTATTTTTCAAGTGTGTCAGGAAGCATCTAGAGCAAAAGGTAGGCAAGCCTGTTTTATTGAACAAATATGCAAATCATAAGCAGTACCAAATGTTTCCAGATCCTTCCAAAAGTCTGAGGCAGAGCAGCAACATAAAGAGCAAACATCTCTGAAAACATTAAGCTGTTCGCAATTACAATTTCTTGGTAGCATGTTACTTACAAGGGCTGTTGGGTGTTTGCTGCAGATAGTAAATTTAGCTGAGGGTAGAGAAAAGGACTATGGTTGCTTGGATCTGCAGCACTTGTAGATCTGCAATCTAAAATTCAAAATTGGTATTAAAACTTGGCATGACTGTTATTTGCTAAATAATTAAGACTGTTTTATTTGTCTCTGGCTATGTCTACACTTGTTAATTTAGGTCGACTTTGGCTTTAAGTCGACTTTGTTAAGTTGACTTAGCATGTCCACACCTAAATTTTAAATCGACTTAGGGGGGACCTTACAAAGTCAACCTAGAGCATCCACACTGGACGCTTAGGTCAACTTGTAGGGGCTAGATGGACCTGGGAGAGGTCCACGTTGGCGGGGGGGCACCCCTTGCCCAGTGCCAGGGGGCTCAGCCTTTGCCGCATTGTACCTGGGTACAATGGGGCAAAGGGGGACAGGGACCCTGTGGGGGGGCACGCCAGGCTCCCCCTGTCCCACCCCCCCGGCAAGGAGGGCAGTGGGGGAGTCCTGGAGAGCCCTAAGTCGACTTAGAGTCGACTTAGGGCTACTCTGCGTCCACACTGGCTTAAGTCGACTTAAGCTAAAAGTCGACTTGAAAGTAGGTTTTATTAAGTTGACTTAATTTTCCTTAAGTCAACTTAAGCAGCTTGCTTAAGTCAACTTAAGGAAAGTGTAGTGTAGATGCAGAGTAAATTAAGTCGACTTAAGCAAGCTTAAGTCGACTTAATTTATAAGTGTAGACGCACCCAGTGATTTGGGGGAGGGGTATAAAATTTAGTGGAGAGGTTGCCGTATTGTGCAATTGCTTTGAATACATGACAAAGGTGCTGCTATTCAAGTTAGAGATATTATAATTCTGCCTTTGAAATGGTAAGAAATGTAGAGTTGATTTCAGAAATGCATTGTATTTCTGACATTTTAAATTGCCGGAGGGGAAAAAATGAGTGGCACTATGCATATTAGCAAACATAATTTAAAAGAGGACCTCTAGTTTCTTCTTATAGTAAGAGCACAATAAATTTACTGAGTTCTTACCTCTCTCAACCTAAGGAAAATGTTGTGGATTTGAAGGGTTCCTTGAAAATATTTAAGAAATTCAGACAGGATAAGTATACCTTTCCCTTCTGAGCCTACAGAACCAGCAACTTGTGCCAGAAAGAACTGTAATATAGGTGCATGTTTTATGGATGTTCTTGGGCATGGCCAACAGAGATTGTTTCATTGTTAATGATTAATGCTTTCCAATTTAATAATGGAGATGACAGATTATTTCTGAACACCTTTCCCATCAACAAATTTTTGTACAAAGTACCTTAATACAGTATTAAATCAGCTCTATTTTTCCTTAAAGATTCAAATAAGAACTCTCTCATTTTTATTTGAATACATATTTGGCTCTTGCAAGGAATTTCTTGTTCTGGCTTCAGTGATTCTTTGTTTTAGGAAAGAACACTACAAAGGAAGAACACCACTCCTATGGATAGCGTGTGAGCCATTCAAAAAACACTTTCAGGAGATGTATGCAAAAACCTCATCTTTATACAGTTTACCTCCGTTCATTTATCCAGCATCTGATGTGCACACCTGCAGTCGCGTATTATGTTGGGCCAGTGTTATGTTTGATACTGTGCACACTCTCAAACTCTCCCATCACTGACTATGTTTTATTTTACACGTATTTGAAATGGAGGTGAGGAAACACACTTGGATCACGTCAGCAGTGGGGCGTAGCAAAAATAAGCTTCTCTTATTTTCAGAAACGTGTTCATTAATTTTGCAGCCCCCGCCATGGGATATGGATGCCAGCATGCTTCCATTTCCACCTGCATAGACTCTAGCTCCACAAGGTTAGAAATATTTTATCTCAAACTTTCTAATGTTTTTGAGAATATAAAAATATTTTACTCACTTAATTCTGAAAACTGAGATGTTTCAGGGCCAGTTCCCACCAACGCTGGCACAGGATTTGGAGAACTTGAATTGAGGTCAAACAGATCACATGAAGGAGCAGATGGTTGTTTACTATAGATCTAAGAAGAAAAAGAGTTAGTAAGCACAATTAAGTTGCTAGTTTCACTTAATATAAACATTTGGAATCAGAATCAGATTATTATCGAGACAATATGCCCCGTAGGGTTGATCAGAAATTTTTCTATGAATTTTTGTTGTTCTTGGAAAATGTCAGTTTATCAAAACAAGAACTGTTTGCAGGAATAAGCTGGCTTTGAATATCCCCTTTCAAAACACCGTGAAAAGTTTTGAAGTTGTTAAAACATCCCATTTTGACATTTCCAAAATTTTAAAGTAGATCAAATGTTTTGTTCAGAAATTAAATTAATTTATGGTATCTTTTTAAAAAAAAATTGAACTAACAGTCTGTTTTTTTTTCCTTCAAATTTTCATTTCATGAAAAGTTTTTTCGTTTTTGACTCTTTTTCCTGATTCGGGACAAAAACTGTTTAAAAATATCTCATATTTTTGAAAGACTGGAAAACGGTTTTCAACTCAGGTCTAGTGAACGTGTGCATCTTGACCAAGTTAAGTATGTGGTTTTGTTAGCACTAGCTAAAAGAAATGTATTTTAAACTCAGGGACTCATGAATGAGCTATGAGATCTGCAAACTGGATCGTTTTGGACTATTAAACGATCCAACACAGAAACTACAAATGGGCTATCTGACTACTAATATCAGTCAGTAATAATACTTTTTCATGGGAAAAGTAAGATTGATTATTACCCTTCTGTAATAATTAGGGACTATATGACAATCACCATAATTAACCTCTTGTGGGATGCAAAAGAAACAGTTAATTTTGACTTTGTACAACAAGGCGAAACTTGTGTCTTACTACTTGGGCCAGCATGGTTAATAAAATAGGAGCAGCAATGGGAGAAAAGTAACATTTAAAATTCATTTTCCAGCTTCATAGATGCCCAGAGAAACAGTAAGTGAAGGTAAGAGTAGTGATGAAAAGAAACAAATCCCTTCACTTCATGTCAGAGATTAGAATCTAGTACTAAGCAACAGAGGTAATAAAACTGTATTTGAATAGATTTTTCTCTTTTTTTCGGTCATCCTTTTTTATTTTTCCTATTATATTTGAAGGTAATTTTATACTGGTGCTACAAAATGAGATTCTGTAAATAGGACTCTTGCAAATTACTCTTGTTGGAGAAAGCACATTGAATGCAATGGCTAGCGAGTATAATTCCTTAGGTCACAAAAGCACATTTATTCCAACAAATAAGAGGAAAAGCTCTGGTTGATAGAATATGGGTCAGTTTCTTACTCCAGAGTTGATAGGCGTGTCCTTAACTACTCACCTCTGTGTGTTCACGCTGGATTCTCTGATTCTCCAAGAAACGTACTCTGTTTCGAGAAAACCTATTGGAAATGTTATATTGTCAATAATTCAGCCTTAAACATCCCAGGTGTATCACTCCAAAAGAAAGAGTCATTCATAAGAATCCAGCAGATATTGAGAAGATCTGATTCAACAAGCCATGGTCACATACACATACAGACACGAATGTCCTCGGTCGGAACGTTTGAACCAGAACCATAGCTCTGTATCACTTGAAAGAAGGGAGAGCTACTTTCTCTGTGATATGTCAGGAGACAGAATAGTTGTCAAAACCTCTATAGCTATGGTTATGCGCAGCAAGCCAACATACTACACACAGAGAGACCACTGTTCTTGATTTCACTGTGACTCTAGACTGAATCGTCATTAATAATCAGCTACAGGAAACACAATGTGACTTGCATTCAAGCAGTCATTCTGTAACTCAAATGGATGGAAACAGCTGCAACTAGTTAAACATACCCATATCATTTTTAGCATCTCACATATCTCTTTATTCAGAGGTGTACTGAGGCTTTTTTATAGTAAAGAATAAATCCTTATGTAGCAAATATTAACCAACCAAGTAGAAAACATTGGAAATAATTCCAAAGGGGTAGCCGTGTTAGTCTATTGTAGAAAGACAACAGAGTCTTGTGGCACTTTTAAAGACTAACAGATTTATTAATTGCATGAGCTTTCGTGGGAGAAAATCCCACTTCGTCAGACGCTTTGAAGATAGGAAAGTTAGAGCGAGCGCAGCTTTGGGACATAATGCAACTGCAACCAGAAATAAGTAAACAGTACTATTGCACAAGAATATTAAAAAAAGTCTTCTGACCGACTTCACACTCCCATTAACAGTTATTTGCCCTTTCAATCAATGGGTGAACCATTTCACTGGGGATTTGTTGAGGCAGCTATTATTCATATTCAGGGGGATGTTTCAGCTACCAAGAGAAATCTTTACTGCCAGCATTAAGATGATTCTAGGTTTATATTTGGATAAAGTGGATGTACAAAAACGAAAAAGAAATTCATTTGTATTTTACTAACACGACAAATTTTCCTTAGGTTTCCATGACAAACCCTCTTTAAAGAGAATTGTAAAATGTAACGCACAGCTGTAAACACTAGACTTAAGAATCAGCTAAATAACACTATGATGAATAGCATGGAAGTTTGTGTGGACGACACTGGGAAGACACGATGACTGGCTGAAGTGTTTGGAAAAAATTGGGGGTTGAAAAAAAAGGAAGGAAGGACGAATCAAGATTGCTGCTTACTGCACTCACCCACTGGGTTCCATTAGTTAGAGCATCTGTGTGACAGTGATAAGACATTTGTGCAAAAACTAAACACAGGTTATACACACTGAAGCAGTTGCAAAAGTGATCACACTCTTGGAAGGCAGGTTTTCTTGTTAGAAGAAGGGACAAGACTTGCAGTGTAATTGTTAAAGCTGTTGCATCTGATGTGGTTATTCTATACTTCATACGCCATAGTATCAGTGGGCAGGTCTACACGTTCGGCGGCAAATTTGCGCTGTTAATCAATGGATCTTTCCAGATCAATTGAGTGGGTCAATAGAGACCCACTCATAGACTTAAAGGTCAGAAGGGACCAGTATGATCATCTAGTCTGGCCTCCTGTACAATGCAGGTCACAAAATCTCACCCACCCACTCCTACAATAAAACTCTGACTTATGACTGAGTTAAAGTCCTCAAATCACGATTTAAAGATTTCAAGATGCAGAGAATCCACCAGCAAGTGAGCCATGCCCCATGCTTCAGAGGAAGGCAAAAAAATCCCAGAGGTCTAGCCAATCTGCCCTGGAGGAAAATTCATTCCCAACCCCCAATATGGCGACCAGTTAAATCCTGAGCATGTGGGCAAGTCTCACTAGCAGTCAGCCAAGAAAGAATTCTCTGTAATAACTCCGAACCCACCCCATCTACCCTTCCTTCTTAGGCCACTGCCATATCCACCACAAATAGTCAAAGATCAGGAATTTCACTGCATAAAACCACCGCCTGAAAAAAAGTAGCGCTGAGTCAATGGGAGGCAATTTCCTGTCGACTCAGCACACTGAAGACACTGCAGTGAGTAGACATTAGGAAGTTGAAGAGAAATATACAAGGAAACCGTGGTCAATGCAGACCAGAGCTAAGACATAGCCAGAGCAATGGTCAATACAAAATATATTCTTCTGATAACTCATTAACCTTCAAGATGCCACGAATGGAACATTTTTAGTTTTAAAAATAGCAAAGTTTTCTGCAATACCTCATCGATTGGCCTTAAAAGAAACATCCTAGGGGATGTTAACTATGCATCTGTGTAATACACAGCAAAGTATTTTTTTCAGCGGAGACAGACCCTGGGCTAATGCTAAAGGGATGCTGTAATTGCTCAGTGTAGAAATCACTATGTATTTCCAAATCAGTAAAACCACAGTGAAGCAGAGTCGATTTGCTCTGGCTTTGGGGTGGTGCTCTGCATGACTCTGATTCAGAAGTGGGTGTGTTGAACCAGCTTGGAATCCATGGCTCTTTCACTTAAATTACACAGTGGTAAAAACACCTGAATCTGTCCGAGCCTTTTTTGCACTGCAACTTCCCCGATGCAACCGCTGATCAGAGGCGGCCTTAGGCTATCTGGGGCCCTAGGTGAAGGCCCATTGCAGGGCCTCCTATAGGATCCCCGCTGCTGGCCCCAGCCTCTCTGGGTGCCCAGCACCCTGCCAGGGCCCCCAAAACACTCCCCCCGCCCACAGCCAGCCCCAGGTCCCCAAGGCCATCCCCCTTGCGGGCCCAAAAACACCCCCATGGATCTGGCACCCCACTGAGGGCCCCAAACTTCCCACTGGGGGCCTCGGATCCAGCTCTCTACCATGTGTCCTGCAGAGTGGAAGGCAAACACAGTTTTTGAGGTGATGAAGGGGCCCCTTACTGGTTGGGGACCGAGGCGGGCACCTGCTTCGCCTACCCCAAAAGCCACCGCTGCCACTGATACACCCAGTGCAAGTTACAGGTCTGAAAACTCCGTGTGTAGACAGCACTGCAAAGGAGCACTGACTCCTGATCATTAGCGATCCTGCAGCATTCTTTGCAACAGCAGGAGTCTTAAATCTGCTATCCTAACTAAATGTCATTACAATCAATAAGCCAAGGAGCATAAAGTTATATCTTTTATTAGACGGTGAGAGACAAGCCTTCGAGCTTACACAGAGCTCTTCTTCATGTTTGGGAAACTAACTCAGAGTGACACTCGCTTTTTCCCCAGTTGTAAACATGGGGATAATGATATTTACTGATTCACTTCACCAGTATTTCATGTGGGTTAATTAATGTCACCCATTTCTGCAGAATGCTTTGATCCTCTGATAGATAAAAAAGAGCAAGGCATTATGTAGTTTGAAAAATGTTTTGGCATCCCTCGGAATTGGTGCGGTTAATGATGAAAATAATAATAAATAACAATCATAATCGAAATTAAAACCGGAAAAGCAAGGAATTTGGAAGTATTAACTATGAGGGCAAGCCACATGATGCTCATTAACTTCTGTGGTATTATTTTTGACATATATATATATATATATATTATTATTATTATTATTATGATAGTTGTGCCTAGGAATGTTAATCATGCACCCATTGTGCTAGGTGCTGCACAAACCACAAAACCAAACATGTTCATGGCCCTTTAAGAGAGCCCCAAAGCCAAAATTTCAAGCCAGACTGAGCCATTAAAGATTAACATAACCAGAATGGGGTCTTGTTTTGTCTTTAATCCTCTCTTCTCTCCCCCCCCCCCCCAAAAAAAACCCCCAAAGCCCATCTATTTTACTTATCAATAGCTTTGTATCATCCCACCCATTGCTGACTCTATGCAGTCATCCCTGTTGTGGCCAACAGCACACTGCAGATTCTCAGAGGTCAGTGTTATTTTCCAGAAAGAACACATTTTATTTTCCTAAGACCCACTACACAGGTAGAAAACCAATGCCTGCACAAATTTAACAGCACCTACTGCAGCCTAAAAGAGCCTCTGAGTTCCTGCTGTTAGCAGATTCAGAGTTTCCACAAAAACTGCTCCTTGTATCAGAACGTCAGACAATGGAAAACAATCTTGTGAGATATGGCTGGAGTCCAAGGGATACAATGCTAAGGCTGTGGAGTGAAGAGGTTAGGCAAAGTTCTTCTGAAATAAACTCTGACAGAAGGCAAACAAGAAGTAGGCATTAACTGATGCTTTCTTCCCCTCCCTTACTCCATTCTAGTCCTCTTTCCTTTCCTGATCATTGCAATTCCTCTTTATTCTATTCTCCTTTTCCCAGCTCACCCCACTGTCCTCTAATATGCCCACCTTTACCAGCCCTTTAGAAGAGTGACCGAATAGAGCAGATGGCAGGATAACATGTCTCCAAGGCCTGCCAGAAATGCATGGTGTCCTGTGAAACGTTAAATATGGAAGAAGTTTGTTTTCTTGATGCCAATATACTAATGGGCCATCATAGGAGACGGACAACAAAGGATGAAGTCATCAGTGCACTCCACTCTGCCCAACCCAAAATTCAAGCAGTTCAATGCTCCCTGAAAGGCTTAATTTTCCCTTCGTAATTAGCACAAGTCTTACGTTTGTTCCCTCCTAACCCACATCATCCCCATGGTCATGGTGAATGGTTATTAGAACAATGCCATCTCCCCTCTGGTCAGGAAAGCCGTTGATTCACAGTTAAGGCGAATAATGATACCGGATAGCTCTATTATTTGTTGGTTGGGAAATGCCGCAATTCTGGTATTATGAAGTCGTACTAAGCCCATATCATCCCAGTGATGACAAAAATCAGTTCAAGATCATCAGCACAAGCACTCAGGACTTCCTTGTGTGAAATAATAAATATTTGTTCCTGCAGTGCAGGTGGAATAACTTGTTTTAATACCTCAGAGAGCAGCATGTGATTCTTTTAAAGAAGCGGGAACTCCGCCCTTTGGCTAATGCCTGCAGTAAAACTGTCTGTCTTCCCTGGGAGCATGTGCGCACTGCAGTTAAGTTTTGCATGTGGGGAGCTAAAGGAACAAAGGGAGCGCATAATGGACTGACGCCAAATCCACTGTATCCAAATCCTGTACTAATGGAAGGACTCAGAGCCTTCTGCAGTAAATAGAATGAAATTCAATAAAGACAAACGCAAAGTACTCCACTTAGGAAAGAACAATCCATTGCACACATACAAAATGGGCAATGACTGCTTAGGAAGGAGTACTGCAGAAAGGGATCTGGGTGTCATAGTGGATCACAAGCTAAATATGAGTCAGTATAACGCTGTTGCAAAAAAAGCAAACACCATTCTGGGTTGTATTAACAGGAGTAATGTAAGAAAGACATGAGAAGTAATTCTTCCACTCTACTCCACGCTGATTAGGCCTCAACTGGAGTATTGTGTCCAGTTGTGAGCGCCTCATTTCAGGAAAGACGTGGAGAAATTGGAGAAAGTCCAGAGAAGAGCAACAAGAACGATTAAAGGTCTGGAACAATTGATTTGTGAGGGAAGATTGAAAGAGCTGGGTTTGTTCAGTCTGGAAAAGAGGAGACTGAGCAGGGATATGATAACAGTTTTCAAGTACCTAAGAGGAGGCGGAGAGAAAAATTGTTTTGCTTAACTGCCGATGATAGGACAAGAAGCAATGGGTTAAAATTACAGCAAGGGAGGTTTAGGTTGGACATTAGGAAAAAATTCCTAACTGTCAGGGGATTAACCACTGGAATAAATTGCCTATGCAGGTTGTGGAATTTGCATCATTGAAAGTTTTTAAGAGCAAGTTAGACAAACACCTGTCAGAGATGGTTTAAGAGGGTACTTGGTCCTGGCATGAGTGCAGTGGACTGGCCTCTCATGGTTCCTTCCAGTTTCTATGGTTCTATGATTCGAAGTGTAAGTAGTTTAGGAGTTTCCTGGGGAATTCATGGTCTAGGCAGGGAATGCTGCAGCCCGGAAACAGCCCACTCAGGATGGAGAGAGATTTTTGTCTCCATCAAAGAAAGATGATCGCTGGGGAGCTGGATGCCTGAGCGTGGGTGCCTTTTCTGGACCATGGAGGTGGAATACAGGTGTAGCAGCTGCCCTGATCTATGACATAAACATCATACCGCCATGTTATTTTTATAACAGATTTGATTGGCCACGTCAGGAGAATCTGTTACTAAGGCCAAACAGGAAAAGACAGACTCTGCTTTAACTAGTATATATTTACCGTTCATGTCCCAGGAGGACGTTGTTCAGCTCGTCATTCACTTGTATTAATTCACTTATCACTTCTTCATTCTGCACCGCCACCAGCAGTTCCATGATCCTCTCCTGCATCACCCGACACGTCTTGTACAGTCTCTTCCAAGGGGGGGGGGGAATAAAAGGATATTATCATTGTGGTTTCCCATGTCAGTTTGGGAGGAGAACTGTGAAATTGTTGGGTGCTGGAGATACAAAGATAATGCACTGTCTAATTACCATGACCGCAGGCAATTAAAAGAGTGATCCTTATAGCTCTTGTATTTGATTCCCAAATCCCTTTCCGGCGACATCCCACAAAAATGCAGCTAATAATTGCTATTACCATGACTAGCACTGGTATCCCAACTCATAATCCAGTCAAATTTCTGGAAAATCATCCACCTCCGTAAAGAGAAAGTTACATATCTTATAGTAATGGGAAGTTCTCTGAGATGCGTTGTCCCTATCCATGTTCCACCATGGACTGGCATGGGCTCTTTAAAGGCTATGTCTACACTTACAAAGTTAAGTCGACTTTGTTAAGTTGATTTAACAAATTGACTACACTTTAAATTGACTTTGTTAAGTTGACTTAACAGCAGAGATAGCTGTTATATTGGTTTTAAGTAGACTTAATAAAGTCGATTTAGCATTAATCCCAGTCCACACTGGCCTTAAGTCAATTTAAGGAGTCAATTTAAGGCTTAAATTGACCTAAAAGGAGGTGTTATTAAGTCTACTTAAGAAAAGCCCAGTGTGGATGTGGCTTTGTTTAGGTCGACTTAAGCATCCTTAAATTGACCTAACTTGCCGGTGTAGAGACACCCTTTGAGCCCAACCAGAGAATTTTGAAAGCAGTGTCTGTCAGCCTGTACATCTGCCCTGGTTCACCTCATGAACCTTTGGGGGGTTATTGTTTTCAGGTGTATTAGGTCTTGTCTTCAATGGGGTTTTTAACCACAGATGCATTTTCACATTTTCTCCTGAGTGCAGATATGCCACACCAGTGTAAACCATGATTTGCCTTGGTGTACTCTGCATCATTACTAAATTTCAGTTAATCTGACTAACCTTGATCTCTGGTGACACATGGTTAAAAAAATTCTCCACTGATTTAAAGCATGCCATTTTTTCAACAAAGGACTCTGTTCTACACCAATTTAAACAAAACTACTTTTGTAGAAGGACATGATCCCTGGAACCGAGTGACCTAGGTTGAGATGCATACAAAAGAATGCATTTCCTTCTTATAAAAGCGACTCACACTTGTTTCTCTAAGCTCTTTTGTGCTTTGATAAGGATTTCAGGGTGTTGCAGGAAGGAACAGAAATTACAGTCATAAAACGTATGAGAAAGGAATGAGTTTCTACTCACTTGTTAATGAATGGTGAAATTCACTCCCTGCTCCTACCCTCACTAATAATTGAACTATTTGAGTGCTAGCAAGCAGATCTGCTTGCACGTCCTCCGACTCTGTGATGGCATTCTTCCTTTTACAAAATAAACTTCAAAAACCACGCCAGAAATAGGTTTAAAATAGGCAGAGACATTCTAACAATCCTTTGGAGTGGTCTTTGCCCAAGGCTCTAAAGGATTCATTTAATCAGATACCCTAGCCTCTATCACAGCCCTGGTCAAACAGTCCTAAGTGCAACTCAAGAGGAGGGTTCTGTAAAGAGGTGATCTTTGTTCTTACTGGATCCTGGAGGCAGTCTAACACTCACCCTTCAGCCTCTGGCTTTGAAGGTCCATTCTAACAGCTAGGGAGCAACAGGATAGGGGTATAAACGTATCCTCTCTCCCCCAAAGTAACAGCGATCACAACAAGAGTCAGAAGGGGGAGAAGAGAGCTGCCGTTCTATGCTGCCCAAGGATTCCCCTGCACAGATGGAATCTTCCATTGGCTGGTTAAATCAGCATAAAGGCTCTTTGCACCTCCGGAGGAGCATGTACCCTTGGTACTGCAAGTATAAACCCATGGCAGTGAGTCTACAATCTTCAACGCCTAGACTTCAGAGCCCACACTCCAGCCCAAGCCCAAATATCTACACAGTAATGCAGATACCTTGGCTCTGTGACTCGAGGACATGGGTTGTCTCGTCAACGTACCCCAAATGTCTACCGTGCATTCTTGTGAGGCTGGGACATATCCTTTTATCTATTCTACGGCTCGATAAACTGAAGCTCAAAGGGAGGTCAACTTATTTGTTCAAGGTCACATGGAGATGTAGGAGCAGAAATAGGAGTAATCACTAGACCATACTCCATCCCTGCTAAGACAATAAAAGTGGCAGTCTAAGCCTAAACTACTGCTGACAGTTTTGTAGATCTCATGCTTTCATATGACATCGAACTTCCTTTCTGATTGCTTTGTTTCCTGTTAAGATTAATGAAGAATTTAGCGCCACATCCCTGGTGCTTATTTGGCTAAGCCAACCCCTTGCATAGTTTTAAAATAAGTTTTTTTCAATGTTTTTATGTTAGCTGGAGGAGAAAATTATTTTGAAGAACATGGAAGTTAAGATTTTTTTTAAATGAGTTTTATTTACTGGGTAGATGCCACTGCTGCTCTGCAGTCTTAATTACTGTGCACAGTCAATGTGCACCAAGACCATTTTAAAAATGCACACCAAGGGAATTTTTAAACACTGCCTTATTTCAGAGACACCATTAGGTTTATTGTGTTCGCTATTTAGGCAGACAACCTTTATAAAAAGCATGTTATTTACCAGAGAGCTTTGTAGTGGCTTCTCTTGCGACTCGAACTTTGAAAAATCCAAAATCTTTTGTGTTGGGGATAGATTTAGTCAATATTTAATTGCGGAGTTTTTAAAAATCATATTGTTTTAGTGCTTGAATGCAGCAGCTCATAAATATTATAGTGGAAGTATATGACTTGGGACTTTTCTTTTAAAAAAGTGTAGTCATTAGCAGATGGAAAACTACTCCTTGCCATTGTGAAATTGAGTAGTTGGAATGGATATTCTTCCAATTTTTAAAAAAAAATTAATTTAGGGCCATATACTGTAATCTGGTGGCTTTACACTACTGTGGTCACCCCTAATTCTGGGACTGGTTCCCCAGTACAACATATTGCAGTCAGAGGATTGGCTGCATCCAATGTCACTCTGGTCGCACCTCTAGTTCCCTGCCATGCACGCTGCACTGAAGGTGAAGGATGGGTAGAGTGGCATAAGAGCTGGTACACCAGCTGACACCTATGGAGGATTCCCTTGACTCAGGGAGAATTCTCCATTGGCCAACTGAAGTCATACATAAGGCATGTCCCCAGGAGTTGCTAGAAGGTAGATTAGCACTCCAAACCAAGTGAGGGTGGGATAAAAATCTCATTAACAGAAAGTTTTCTTGTTCCAGCATTTGAAGACAGGGGGACTACTACATGGTCCTTGTGAAACATACAGCTGAATCAAGTGTGTCTATGAGCACAGATAATATTCATATTCCTGAGGCATTATGATTTTGCTTCTGCTGTGGACATTAAAAATGCAGCGTACATTCAGAAAAAAATGGCCCTAGGGAAAGAAGTAATTGGAGACGATGCATCAGCCGCATCATCTCCAGTCCAGACTAATGGAACTTGAAATGTGTATGTAACTTCAGCTAATGAATAACACAACTGCTCATCCTTTGATCTGAGCACATAAAAGTAGTACTCCATATTCTGTATTGGTTCTTGGTCTGCCTACAAAGTATTGGCGATGATGACCAGAGATCTGAAAGGCCTGAGAGCCTACTGTTACAGTTTCCCCATGGGGCAGTTGCATTCAGCCAGCATGTTCTTGCTCTCTGAATTGAACAATTGGTCCTAGAGGCAGGGCATTCTGGAATTCATTCCCTCCTTGCAATCCACTACCGCTAGAGTTTTCATTATAAGATGCACTTTTCCTTTCCTGCCTGTCTTCCTAGCAGGTGGAGATGACAGAGGCAAGAGAAAGCTAGATCAACACTAAGGTTTGAAAACAGATGTTTGTTTTCACTTTGCGATAGGAATCGATACATAGCAAGGATGGGCACAATATACTTTTTAAAATAAACCATAGCCAAGTCATCAACAAACTCCCGGGAAAATGGTATACTGCACCTGTAAGAGTTCCATATCATCAAGATTCTCAGACCCAGGAATGTTTTCCCTTAGTATTGCTGACATGACTTTCGCATTCATTTTCACCATATCCAATTCGCTGTACAGCTTCCCAATCTGTTCAGTGCAACGGAATGGAATGTTATTTGTGCATGTACAGAAACCATGATGTTTTCCACATCTAAGGTCTTGCTTGCTCTTCTACCAGCTCTACTATGGCCTGGTCAACTCTGCCTTACTCTAGTCTTTACACTGGTGATACTCCATGGAAGTCAATGGAGTTAGTCCAGGTTATATCACTATAAGGCCGTGGCTCTTAAACCTGAAATCTGCGGAGTCTGATGCTACCATTTCTCTCCTGTACTATTAAGTCCTATTACTATTAAGCAGACAAACTTTTCATTTATCCACATGCCAAGCAGATGTAGAAGTTGGCTTGTCCATTTCTTTCTGCCTTTTACAACTTACTTCTTCACATTGGTGTTATGCCAAAGTTTTCTTTACTCTTTCCTTCTGCCTTTGAAGTGTCCTCTTACTAATTTACACGGCAGTAGCATTAAAAGAACCTTACAAAATGACATGCAACGCTTTCCACTTTCCAAACAAGCAGCTCCCTGGGAGTTGTGCAAATCTCATTTCTTGTAAAATTTTCAAACAAGCAAACAAAAAATGGTAATGGCAGGGGTTCAGTCCAGGACTGCCAACGGAAGCCTACACTGCTTGTGCTAATGATGTTTTCATGCAGCAGCCTCTAATATTATATCCTATATAAGCCAGGGAATTATGATCACAAAGGCTTAGTCCAGCGGTTCCCAACCTATGGGTCATGACCCCACATAGAGTTGTGCCATCAGCAGATGGGGTAGCAGCAATCTATGGTATACGGATGTCATTTTGCTCCACGTAGCATGAACTTAAATGTATGGTGTGTGAGATGTCACAGTGTGAAAACAATAAAAATGGTATCCCCCATGGTGTCTGGGTTCCTGGCAGGAAATACTTCATTAAAATGGGGTCATGATGACAAAAAGTTTGGGAACCTGTGGCTTAATCACAGAATATTATGGTTGGAAGAGACCTCAGGAGGTCATTCACTCAGCACATTTCAAAAGAAAGGCTGTACTGTACCTGTTCAGGAGTCAATGTTATTGTTGCAGCTGAGGGATGAGGCACTTGAGAACACTTCACAGATACAGCAGAAGGATGTGATGGCTTAGCAGCGGGCCAAGATGAACCTTGCTGCTATATAATGTGAAGAGAGTTTTTATTTAATCTGAGAATTGACGCTGACCTTCTGGTGACAATGCTACAAAGCATCTTTATCATACTAGACATTAGCATCTTGCTTTCTCATAATCAGTACTGCAATTCTAACCAAGGAGAAAGGCTTAGACGGAGTTATCTAAGTTCTACGCACTAAAGTAAATCCAACCACCATTTTGTAAAATGAAACTTGGGATCCAGGTTTCCTTTCAATTCATTTGTTAGCAAGTGAATCCATCACAGGAAGTAGTGTGAGCAGTGAAGCATGTAATTATGAATAACAGGGTGCAGAGATCAGCCCATCTTTGCTGGGAGAGTCTTTGGAAAAGGAATGAACAGATGCCAGTCCTCGGTCCACAAGAACCCTGTGGTAGGGACAAGAGTTATGTGTGGCTCGTGATGATGTCACACTACGAAAGCAAAAGCCTAAGAAGAAAGGGTCAAGGATCCTTGTGTGGGCAATGAGCTGAGAGGGGAGTAGGGTCATCTGGATCCCAAAGACGAAAAGCCCTGGAGGCAAGAAACTTCATTTGCATTTTGGGTTAAATTGACTTCATAATTTTGTTAAACCAAAGGCCTGCATCAGGCCCTGTTTTTAAGCCTTTTCATCCTGAGGTACTCTGGGCCAAATTCTCTATATAGGCCTGCTTCCTGCACTAATGCGGTCACTAGCGCTTTCCCATTGACTTCAGTGGACACAGGAGAAGAGCTTTAGAAGACTTTCATTCCCACATTTACACATGTGGGAAAGAAAGAATTAGTTAGCCGAAAACCTGAATCCAGAGCGTAGGTTGTACAGCCTCAGTCAAAATACACTACTTTTCCTGTACTCCACTATTTAATCATTAGGCCAGAGTCACAATAGTTTTGAATCACTTCTGCCTGGGCTGATTAGGGGATTCTAATTGAATAACTGCAACGTTCCACCTGATGGTTTCACTCTTCTCAAAAGTCTTCTGTACGCTCGCTCAAGTAACAGGAAGGGGGAAGGAGCTGATCGAAGAAACCCTCTGTGTGTAGACTGCTCAAACCGTATAGGCAGGGTGTACTTTTCCAGATCTACACAACACCTATAAGCAACTTAAATAGTAATGACAGAGCCTTTATCCACAAGGTGGCAAATTATTTTATAGAGATTATACAAACAAGGAGGTAGAGTCTTAGATAGGAAAGATATTTTTACTAGACACACTTCTCTCTCCTAATTCCAAATCACCATAGGTAATGTTCACATTCTGAATCACAAGACATTTGCATGCCATCATGTTTATTTCGGCTGAGACTTTCAAAAACATCTAAGATTTGGACACCTAATTGCCAGACATCTTTTATGGGAACTGAGTGCCCAAATCTCTCAGACAGCTTTGAAAATCTCAGAGATTTATGCTTCTTGTTTGAGACAACAGATCCCCCAAACTGTGATTTTTTTTTAATATAAAGAGCACTGATATGTAATTTTAAAACCACAAACAAGCAAACTAACTAAAAAAAAACCCCTCCAGGGCAGAATTCATGACCAGCTTCCTGAGCACAATTTTCATGGTTTTAAACATAATAACCAATAACAATCAACACACCTTCTTGGCACACAGAGTTCTTGCAGTTAACTGCAATTAATAGTGCCGAATGTCATACTACCTGCTGTGTCCCTGTGTTGGCATCAGGGATTGGAAACTGCACTCCTTTCTTTAGAAGTTCCAGGTACACTTCCTTCACTTCACTCACATCCACAGTTCCTTGGAAGCCTTGTGCCCAGGTCTGGTTTTGAAAAATGAGTGGTGACAGAAATTTTAGAGACCCAGAACGCTTTGCTAGGAGAAGCCACATGGCTTGAACCCCCTTCCCTAAGTGGCTGCCTCTCTTCCTTTCCCTGTCCACCCACCTCCTAGACTCCTTGGGAAATGCAGGGTTTCTGTTGGTCAAGCTGAAGAGGATGTCAGTGGGTCATGGAAGAAGAGAACCTACTTCTAGAGAGGTTCCAAAGGGGCAGACATGTCAGTCTAGTTCAGCCAAACACTTTTGTGGCACTTTTAAAGACTAACGCATTTATTAATCGCATGAGCTTTGGTGGGAGAAAATCCCACTTTGTCAGACGCTACTAGACAAGCTCCTGAAGCCCTTTGCTAGGCAAGTGGTTCCCTTCTCATGAACTGTCTGCTCCCTTGGGTTGCACTCAAAGCAGCATGAATAAGAAGATGGAGAAAACAGACAGAGCTCCCATTCACTTTTCTCCTTCTGTGCAGCTGGGGAAGGAACACAACCAGCAGTCAGGGAAGAGGCATAGGCATAGTTTACCTTCTATCTGGGGGGCAGCTCCAATGAGGCCAATGGGGCCACATGTGTGTGGCGGGGGAGGGCAAATTCCACACCTGCCTGAGGCTTGCAATTTGGGGGGCAGTATCTCCTGCGCCCACCCCCCAAACTACACCCATGGAAAGAGAGTATTCAAAGGGGGTTTCCATGCCCACTTTTTGCTCCTTTCCCTACACCTCCCATTCCCGACTTCACTTGCAATCCGAGTAAATACCTCAAAGAACATTTTCACAAGAGGCTCCTCACAGCACATCACGGGGTGGTATCATTATTTATTATGCATCTATAACCCTACTTACACTTGACTTACCATGATAAAGGCCAAGATTTTGTCCTGTGTGTCCGCTGGCAGATTGTATCGTGGATTCAGCAGTTTCACCAACTTGTCTTTGCAAAAGTCTTTCTTCACAACTAAAGACTGGAAGCTCGGGCCACAGTTTTTCATGCACATGTCAAGAAGCTGTACAGAGAAGGTATTTCTATTACATGGTGGTTACAAGTAACTTGAGCACTTCTGTCTTCTTTTTCTTCTTTCCCCCTTTTAGATTCATGTTATTGTTATGGACACCTTGGAAAGAAGATATTAGACTGGAGTGTTTGTACCTATTACAATGGGTTCCAGAACTAGGGCTGGTTGGCAAAATCTCAGTACAAATAAATAATTTTAGAACGTCTCTCTCTCTCTCTCTCTCTCTCTCTCTCTCTCTCTCTCTGTGTGTGTGTCTCATGTTGACTACAAGTGAAAGTTTATCAAAATTTAGGGTCTCAAGTTGTATCTTCTCCATATGTTATAGGGATTCCAGTGATCAGAAAGTAGGCAAATTACTTTGAGTAACAGAATCAACTTTATTAAAAATCTACCTTCAAAAGTGAACTTTGGATAGTCAGCTAGATCAGTGTTTCTCAACCTCTAGTGGACCGGGGAACAACTAAAGGTATTAATTACTTTACACAGAATGAAAATGTTCTCAACAAAGCCTGTAACAGTGGCAGGAGATTTAAAAGATCCCAACAGCAACAAAGCAACATCCGTCACCATGCATTTTAAATTGCTCCTTCCTTCCTTCGCACTCAGACCCCTGACCTGACTGGGAGGGAGCAGGGTGGGTCAAGGAACACCTACACTGTGTCTGCAGAGCACCAGTGTTCTAAGGAACACCTGTTGAGAAACAGTGAGAGATTCACAGAGACGACGTTTCCTGAAGGCATTGAACATCACCGTACTCGATAGCTCTATAACAATTTTCATCTGTAGATCTCAAAGCTCTTTCAAGGTGGGTGGTTCTCATCTCCATTGCAGATGGGGAATTGGAGGCATTAACAGGGCCCAACAGACACAATCCATTGAAATCAAGCCAATACAAGTCTTTTCATTGACTTGATGGGAAACTGAATCCTGCTCCTCGAGCATCTGTGGGCATAGCCAGGTTTGGAACTCAGCTGTCCCAGTTCAAAGTTTTGGAGCCCTAATCCCTTGACTGCGGTCCCCCATGCAGAGAGAAAAAGGATCTCTCTCTTTACTCTCTGACTAAGCCCCACCAAGTGGGTTGGGAGGTAGAATGCTTATACCAGTTTACAAGTTTTGCCAATTCTATTACTATTCTCCATGACACGAGGAATGATTCCTCAATTTAGAACAAATCTTTTAAGCCGCACCACTGTTGTTACAGATGGAGCTGAAACAGATTAAACAGGCATCACCTGTTCAGTGAAGGCTATGCAAGGTATGGTAAATCCATTTTAGAAACACATTTCCTAGCTTGGAGACACACCAATTTTTCTTCTGTGTGAACAAGAACTTAAGGGAAGAGAGGTACAAGAGCAAGAGAAAACATACGGCAGAAATAAAAAAAATGTAGAACAAAGAAACACAGGCTGCTGTGTGAGAAGCCAAGCACAAGACAATTACCAGGAAGTCTTACTTAGCTTGACTGATTACTTTTTCATTTGAACGAGTACATGAAACAAATGCAAATATGCAAAGTCATTTCACTTCCATGACAGTTTGTGTAAAACATTTTCAACCCAGTGCATGGGAAACTAAGTATGCAATTCTCACTGTTAATTCCCTACACGTGAAACAGAACATTTCCCTTTTTGAGTGCTACTGTAGTGAATGGGCCAGACGCGCCACTCCATCTATGCCCGTGCAACCCAACTGACTTGAAAGAGGCGCTCCAGTGTAACTGAAAGGAGAATTTGGCCCAGTTAGTTGTGGATCAATTGTGAAGAGCTACTTGGACACTTACACTTTCATTAGGACTCTAATACCCTTATTTACTGTGGAGAAAAATTTCCTACTTCCCCAAGCAGTTCCATGGCAATCAGTGGGACATAGTAGTGAAGTAAGATGCTACTCAGCATGAGTAAGCATGCCAGAGGGTACATTTACAATGCAATTGGGACAGCATGTATAGGCACACCTGACCTAGCTTTGACTGAGCGAGCTCACTAAAAATAGCAGTAAGGTGCAGTGGCATGGGCTAGCAATACAAATACGTACTAGTGTCCCCAGGGAGATGGTATTCGGATGGCTAGCCTGCCACACTGTCCGTGCTACTGTGGCAACACTACTATTTTTAGTGAGCTGATTCAATAAAAGTTAGCCCAGGTTACTCCTTACTTGTGCTGCGGTCACACTTCCCAATTGCTGTAGAGACATCCGCAGAGACTCACTGTGAATCAAGTCTTAATAAAAGCGCGGTCAAACGTATTTTTAACAGTCCCATAAAACTTTCCATAATTAGGAGGTGGGATCGGCTGAATTTAGAAGCTGGCAGAGTTTCTATGCCCCAGGTGAGAGGAGTTCCATGTAAACAGGAAGGGAGTTGGGCGTGTGATTGTGCAATCCACACTCTCCGATTCACAATCTAAAACTAAATTCAGCAAACAAAAGGGCATCATGGTCCTTTGTTAAAAGGCAGGGGGAGGGAGCAAAAGGAGCTGTGTTATAAAACATTATAGGAAAAAAGAAAAGGGTAGGGGAAGAGGGAGAGTGGAGGAAGGGAAATTATTTTCCATGTTATACCAGATGCTACACACTGAGTTTGGTGTCAAGGGGACTGATTGTGTGAGTGAGCCAACCAGGATTTGGTCCACAGAGCTGGAATGAACAGTTTCAGTTTACAGCCACAGCATGCCGCTAAAGATCATGGGTGGACATTTTGGCTTCTCATCCACCTAAGTCGGTGGGCGCCAGTTTATATGTCAGTGTTCCCCCAAGTGTCATGGTCAAGAGTCTGTTAGGCCATTAATTCTGGAGATGGATTATGTTCTGTTGTATATTTACTAGTGTTTTGCCCACTCTAGTTCTGAACATCGTAAGTCAATGGTTCCTAAACTTTTCGGCTCGAGGGCCACAAATATAATTTTTACAACTTTGAAGGGCCACCAGTCTGCCAGCAGCCCCCGTCCCCTCCACTGCAGCCAGAGGGAAGGAATTCAATGAGGAGGATCCCTTCCCCCCCACCATTGCAACAGGGAAGCCTTGCGCTCCACATGGGTCCCTAGGGAGCAGCTCCCTTCTGCAGCAAGGGGGATGGGAGATCAGTGCTCCTCTCCCTCTGGCTCCAGCAGGGACCCCAGGACCTAGGGACCCAGGCAGAGCACTTTGCCGTGCTCCCTGCTACAGTCAAGGGGAGGGCAGCGCTGATCTCCAGTTCCCTTGGCCGCAGCAAGGAGCCTGCACTGGTCATACATTCCTCCTGGGTGCTTAGGCAACAGTTCCCTTCTGCCACCAGTGAGAGGGGAGCCACGGGCCATTCTGAAAGACCTTGCAGGCCACGGGTGGGGGACCACTGTTCTAAGTAATTGGGATTCACTCGCTTTGGAAGGCAAAGCCACACATCTCCATCTTCTCCAATGAGTTTCCTCCCCTTACCCTCTTGTGTGCCCTGGAGTGCAGTTGAGTGGGTTTTCTCCCATGCACACTTGCCATTTTTCCACCCTGTCACTTTTCCAAACCCTCAACTTGGCAAAAAGTTACAGGGAGGCAAAAAGTACAATTTAAATTCTGTAGCTTTGTCCCTTGGTAACTTTCCCAATGTCATTGAGTCTCAAAAGGAAAAAGTGAAGGGGGATAGGGGGGCTGGAAAAAAAAGAAAAGAAACCAAAGCTTACTCAAAATTCAATTTTTTTTTCACAAAAATATTTTAAGAAAAATTCAAAAAGCATTTTCTCTTCACCCTCCCCCAGATTTAATCCTACACAATGGAAACAACTTTGAATTATTTATTTATTGTGAAATCGTTGTCCCATGTTTTGAATGCAGATGCAACCAGAATCTCCAGTAAGAACTGGGACACTGGTATTTACCAACAAACAAGCTCTAGTGGGCTGAATAGGTGTCATTTTTAAAGACAGGCAGGGAGCATGCAAACAGGATTGACACACCCACTGTCTACAGATAATAGTGTCAAATAATAGACACACTGTTGGTTGCCAGCCTAATAGCCAAAAACCTCCTGCACCTCCGATTGTGAAACTTGCAGTGCTGAGTCTGACCTCTTGTTTTTATGAAAGGTGCTTTATGAAGCAACTCCTGGGCCCAGCATGCAAAAACTTCAACCATGAAATCTCATAAGCCGCAAGTTGACTTCACCTAGACAGAATGCCTGAAACTAAGCCGCTCCCTGATCGTTTTACACACCTGATTGTCACACCTCTTCCCCTAAATAAACAAGCAAACAAGAAAAATGTGCAGAATGCTACCAAGGAAACAGCAATAAAGTTCCAAAGGGGAGCCGTGCCAATCTAGTTTAGCAAAACAAACGAGGACTCTAGTGGCACTTTTAAAGACTAACACATTTATTTATTGCACGAGCTTAATGGATGAAAATCCCACTTCATCAGATGCTTTACAGGTGGATGGGAGGAAAATAAATGCAGGGAAGCAACAAAGTAAGAGCAGTGCTATGATCTTAGCGTATTGGGAAGTGGGCAGTCAACTGAGGTGACTAAGATCCTGATCCCGCAAAAATCTACACCTGTAACTAAACGCACACAAGAGCAGCACCACAGAACTCCGTGGAAATACTCAGGTGTATAAAGTTATATAAGTAAGTGCTAGTATCTCAAGTGCAGGATTGAGGCCTGCAGGTGAGATTCTGCTACTTCAAGCCACAATAAAAACTCTCAGCATGTTATTCTGTGTGCTGCTTATGCTCTTCTTAGGAGTAACCTCACTTAGAAGGCTTTGTATATACAAGGGTTAATTCCACTGTCATGAGGTGGAGTAAACGGAGCGGGATCATAATATAATATAATATAATATAATATAATATAATATAATATAATATAAAAGAAAGAGACTCATTTATTTGTCCTTTTCTTCATTGTATGTAAAGAGACTGAGAAAGTGGATTGGAGGGAGAGTCTCAACGGGCAGAGGAGAAGGACAGGAGGTGAGATGTTGGTCCAAAACAGCATTTTATTTTTTTGCAGGAAATTTTTTAAAGATTTGACATTTGGAAAAAAAAGATTTCAAAACTTGAGAAATGTTTAGGTTTTTTTTTTTTTTTTTTTTTTTTTTTTGTGACTTCCCCTCACACATCTTTTCTGGGAGTAAAATAGAAACAGCAGGGGAGAAAACGGACTTGTCAAAAAACCAAACTATTACAGAAGAAATAAAAATTCTCCGCAAAACTTTTCATTCAGCAAAAAAGGCCCTTTCCTGTTACAAAATGACAGACAGAAAATATTCAACCACCTTTTGCACCAAAAGTATATGATTTTGCAAGCAAAGAAAGTAACATCAGATATGGCTACCGCTGCAGGTACTGCAGAAGAGGTTTTATGGGGGCTGAGGCAGTGGGAACACAGAAAGAAGCCAGAAATAGAGGAAGAGATACTGGCAGACACACGAGGAAGAGAAAAGAGGATTTGGGGAAAGGGTGGGGCTTGCCAAATGAAGGAAGGTTAGGGAATTGAGGGAGAGAGCACCTGGAAGCAAGGAAGAAGATCTGGGATGGAGAGGTTGAAATTGCCTGGCGGGGTGTAAGTGCATGCGACTAAGGTGGGAACAGAAAAGGAGAAGGTAGGAGGTGAAGTCCATGAGGGACTATGAGACAGTGCTAGGAGTTTGGAAGCGTAGCTCAAGGCCCGGAATGGGAGAGAATCGAAAGATTGTATTTGTTTTGCAGTCAAGCTGCTCGGATCTGAACACTAACGTTATTAGCCCTATCTCAGAGCAAACAGAATCCATTTTCAGCAGATCACTGTTATCAGGTTCCTCCTGAGATACACCAGAAACAGAAACATGAAAGCTTTTTCTAAAAGGCTGAACAATACACAACCCAGCTATATCTGCAGAACAAATCTCCAGATAAACACTCCCAAAGCTCAGAGCTGTGTTATCAAAACTCAGCTGGCACGCCCAGTGCAGACTTAAGGTAAACGAAGGCCCAAAGGAGAAAAGCAAGCTGCTACAGCCCCTGAACTCAAAGCGGAAGCAAAGCATTTCTGCTATGCAAACTTGTGGAGCAAAGAGGTGACTCACCTAACTAACTGAATAAGGAAGGGAGCAGAAGGGAGTGGAAATGGGAGAAGCTAACCATAGAACTGACGTGTTCAGATAACTAGCTCTATTCCTAACTCACCAGGTGACACTCGGACACTGTTGGCCATCCTGTGATTTAACAATGCCTGTCACCTATCTACTGTAATTGCTTCCTAGCACGCGTAGATAATGGTTTTGCACCACGAATACCAGTCACACAATAAGTAACAGTGCTGATGGCTGTGTGATAAAAGGAAGATTCTGTGTAAAAAAAAAATGGAAACAGTAAAGAAAATTAAATCCTCGGGGAAATCATTTAAAGCTAAAGACCACGACAGCTAATAAGGCTTGGGCCTGATCTGCTATCAGTGACACTGGTGACTACCTGGACCTAGTAGGGTGAAGAAGATCAGAATCTGACCTCTGGCAGCAGTGAGGGAGAGAGGAAAACTGATAAACCTAGAAATAGGTCCAAACCAAACTGACCCCTGCTTTGGGAAAGTTCAGAGGCTGATTCAAACTGAGTCTCAGAACAATCTGTAATGGGACCAAATTCCAGCACCCCCAAATCTGGGACAATTTAGATTCAGAGCTGAACTTTGTAAGTCTAACAAAACAACAGCAGTCACCTCTTCACCCTAATTACTTCCTAGCTTGCAACAAGGCACGCTTTTGCCAAACTTGTAGTGCACATTCCAGAACGCTGCCATGTTACATGCCATGAGTAAACAGGTTTCCAGATGTCTTATTAGGAGATCTGTCAAGTCTTTCAGTCTTTCACTGCATTCTAACCCCTGTATCTTTCAGATCTTGGTGGGGTATAATCTGTGGGGAAGCCAGTTGGAATCATATTCTGATTACCTTGGACAAACCTTAAATTTCGAGGTTACGTAGGATTATTATTAATATTACAGTAGTAGTTAGGAATGCCAGTAAAGGAACAGTGGTCCATTGCGTTAGGTGCTGTACAGACATATAACCAAACCTGTCTCAGCAGCTCACAACCTACATATCCAGCACACATTGACTTATCTTTTAAAATACGGTTTCCTTCTCAATATCTAATCAATAGAAGTAATGCAATTGTACTTACAGACAAAGTGAATCTAATCTCCTTATGGTTGCAGTTTTTGGAAATCCTTTTCTTTAGTGCTTTTACTGCATCTTTAGGCCTGTGACAAGAAAGTATGGAGAGAAAGGTACCAATGAAATAGGGGGTTTGTTTTATAAAAATTGCCCAAGATCTGAAAATACGGACATGAAATAAAGAGTATCAGCGCAATGTTACTCAAATTTTATGCTGGTTCACACCAATGTAATGACTCCATTGATTTCAACAGGTGACTGGGATTAAACTGGAGTAACATGGTGCTGAATTGGGGTCACCACTGTATTCTGGTGTTCTGTGTAGAAGAATTAATATAATTCCCCCTAGAAGAGTTTCCTTTTCAGAATTATTTTCTCTTATCATCATGCGAGAGATTTACCTGTGAAACTTTGATTAATATAAAAACTTGAATGGCCAGTGCCTCACAAGCTAACCAGAGCCAGTTTTTCAAATACAATGGAATTAGAGAGCTCATGGGAGTGTTAGGATCAGAGGTGTTAGGATCATTGTCCTGCTTAAATTTCAATCTGGTAATTGCAGGATGCTTCTAAAAAAGTCTAGTAATTGCTGTGGCCTGATAAACAGACACTGCATTCCACACCAGAGCTGGCTCCATATCTGTCATGGTGTTCTGATTGTCATATATACCCTGGATCTGTCTACATAGAGCTGTGTGTGAGTGAAGGGGTGGGATGGGGCATCAGCTCATTATACATGGACAATTGTTTTGTTTCTTAACATACTCAGTTCATAATGCACCCAGATATTACAGTGACTTAGCACCATGGCAGCGTTTGTGAGCCACAAATACAAAATCTGTTTTTAAATCTCCTTCATGTTCTTCTACATGATCTAATGCCGTGTTAAAGTAACTCGTCAAAAACCTGAATCAAGAAAAATAGCTTACCGGGAAAAAAAAAAACACTCAATGCTAATAAAGTCCGAATTCTGTGTTCATCTTTGTCAATTATAGCAGCTTGAATGTATTTCTCTTAAAACCCCACTAAGACTGAAAAATTCCCCTATAATTAAATTATTCCAGACTTCCCCGCTTCAGGGCTTCTTAGACCTTCCCCAGAGGCAGGACACTGGGCTAGATGGACCCTCCATCTGATCAGGTCTGACAATTCCTTTGTTCCTAGTATTCTGTCTCAGGCTATGGCCAGTAGCAGGTGCTGAAGAAAAGTCACAAGATGTTCCAGAGTGGACAGTTATCAAAATAAGCTACTCACAAGGGAAAGATTTTTCCTAAACATTTATGCTCAATGCAGTAAAAGACACTATATAGTTACTATTCTTAAAAACCAAGGCTCACGGCTAAACCATCCCCTCACCAACGGCTGTAGGCCGTAATATAGTTATAGCCATAAATGAGAGCATGGGGTTAGAAAAAGGAACGAAAGTGCATAGGACAGATTAGTTTTTTTTGGTCATTATAGCAAGACAGTATCCCCACAGGACTGAAACCTCCCTGTACATTACAATACTGCCTAATTCTTACATAGCATTTTACACCAGTCAATCTCAAGGGACTTTAAAAAAATGTTAGGGTCATTATCCCACTTTACAGACAGGGAAACTGAGGCACAGAAAAGTTAAGCGACTGGTCCAAGATTACTCAGCAAGCATTTGGCCAAGCCCTGACTAGAACCTATGTCTTCAGTGTTGTACCCTCTCGGCCAGACTGCCTCCCAACAGGGCCTGGAAACACTAAAATATGTTGGGATACAAAGTGTGACGTCACTTGATTCTTCTGAGGATAAACTGCATAGAGGTGGGGATCCGAACAATCAAATGAGGAACGCTGGTCAAGTTACACACCCAAACCATAGGCCTGTTGTGGTTGCTGACAGATGTCTTCAATCTTGTAAACTTGGGATTCTCCGCTTTACAGCACTCGATGGCAGAATCTGCGTAACTGAGGCTCAATGGGGAAGGGAGAAGAAATTAATTACTTAGCCACCAATGGTCTCTGAAGGCAGATGCCTAACTAAGCCTTACTGATCGTTGTTCACACCTGACACTGTGGAACTCGTTTCCAGATCTGGGCTCAAGAGGAACTTCTGAAGGGTTGTATCTTCCTCTGGAAATGTGTCAGGTTCAGATGTGTGTCCTGCACTCTCATGATGTTGCAAGGGGAGGGGGCATTGACGGAACTTGTCGACATTGACCTTTTCTGCCTTTTTTCTAGCGTCTGTAAATGGGAAAGACCCTTAATGCCAAGTTTTGATATCTTCACTTATTTCTTATTGAACCAAGACTCCCAATCACTTAAATGAAACTTTTTCCCAAGAAAAGGCTGAATAAAAACCAACTACAGGCAACAGGGTCCAGTCCCTTGTGAGGACATTAGACATGACCTTAAATAGTTGACATGACGCCTGTGGAACTAAAGAGAATCCTGGCGTATTCTTAAGAAGCTGGTTCTACTTCTGAACAAAAAAGCATAACTTTGGCTATTCTTTCTAGATAGATATTTTAGTGTGCCCACGTGTGTGCGGGCATCTGACCCACATGTTCATAAACACAGGCCCAGCTCTTTTAAAAAGGAGCAGGTAGAAAGTATAGACAGCACAGACATTTTTTGAGGAGTCGGGGTGGTTATATCGTCTGGTAAATGACTTTACAGCCCAAGCTGCTGCACATTAGCCTACTTACCCCTCATCTGTAGTGTTAATAATGTCACAGATGTGCATAAACTGACCCCATTCCTCTGCTGGCAGCCCTCCAACAGTCGCTTGCTCTGAAAGGAAAAGAGGATTAAGCGTCTCAAAAAGTCAGGGTGACCGGCGGACACTGAAAGTTGGGGGTTGTGACTTTAAGAAACTCCTTGCCTGAGCTGGGCCACTGCGATGGGGCGAACTTGGACCCCACCAATCCTTTACTTCAGTCCAAAGTGTTCACAGATCCCTTTATTCAGCCGCCTTTAATGGCTGACGTATTAAGAAGCTGGATGGCAGAGACCTCTGCCTGATAATCCCCTGGCTGGGAGAGGTCTCCGGCTTTAGCTGGTGCCAGCTGAGAGTAGGGTGGCACTGTGGGAGGACAGCTGGGGGTGGCTGCCTCCAGTAAGCTGTCCAATTTCTCCTCTGTCCTCCGAGGTTCTCAGGGGGTGCTGCTTCCTCCCCCAACCTGAGTCACTCCACAGCTGCAAGGTGTGAGCCGTACTCCAGCTGGGGGGCAGAGTCTGAGGTACTCACCTATCAGGTGCCCTACAGCTGTGCTGAACGGATCCTTCTGACTTTTCCCAAAAGCCATGTTGCTTCTGCGCTCCCAAGCCAGGGCAAGCCCTGCTCCTTCCTCCCCCTGGCCCAACCCTCCTCCCCTCAGCAACGCTGAGCCCCTGGAGCTCCCAGCAGCTGCTGCCAAAAGCTTCAGCTGCAGCTGGGACAAACCAAGCTGCCAGCTCCCCCCACTGCCCCACCCCACCAGGAGGGAGGAGCAGCCCAGCTGCCTCCCTCCAGGAACAGTGCAAGGAGCGACTGACTGGCTCCTGGTTGCTCCAGCATCACGTGCCACTGCCAGGGAGCCAGCCTTGCCTTGGCTATCAGCAGCCACAGGGGATCCACGGGGCGTGCACAGCAGAGCCTCCTCCCCTGCGGCGGGGTGGGGCAGGGAAGGCTCAGCTGTGTTGAGAGGGGGCTGTATCCGCAGGTGACTCTTTCTCCAGGCATTTCCTGCCCCCACCAAAGGATTTTACAAGATGTGTTTCCAGGACAGATCTTCTAATCTGCCTCTCTCCACGGGGCCAGTTTCTCAGCCCTATACCCAAATGGTGGAGCCGCGCAGTCTGCCCAGGGGGCCGAAGCGCCAGGGCAGGGAATGTGTCTTTTCATGTACAGCACCTAGCACAATGGCACTGCCAGCTGGATTAGGACTGCTGGATGCTACCAGGGGATAAATGTTAGGGCAGGGTTACTCTTCTCGCAGCATGGGGTAAACCAGGGGTCTGCAACCTGCAGCTCTTTGGCTGCCCCCTTGCAGCTCCGGGCCCCCCTCCCCTGCCACTGGGAGACCCTGCGGGCAGCCCACACTAGGCTCCAGACTCCCTTCCACCACCGGGGTCCCTGTGGGTGGCCCACTCCTGGTTCTGGGCTCCCCCCAACACCAGGGCACCCTACAGCAGGAGCCCTGGCCCAGCTTCCAGCCGCCCGCCCCCACGAGGCTATACCCATTGCGGCTCTCAAAACACTTGGTTATTGAAGGAATTTTTAAAAATGGTTCTTCTTATCTGTTGGGTTGCCGACCCCTGGGTAAACTAAAGCATGCAGTGCCATCAGCCACTTTTCCACCTCCATTACTGCTTATAACACAGCAGCGCCCAGAAGCCCCTGATCATGCTAGGCGCTGTATGTGCATATGGTAAGAGACAGTCCCTCTGCTCCAGAGAAATATCTCTAAACAGCCAAAACACACACATCCCACTCCAGTGTTCTGTGCATTGACCTTCCTCTAGGACAGAACACTGATCAACACAAATCAGCTCCATCCCTCGATCACGCCAATCACACATCATCAGAATTAGAACAGCTCTTGTGTTTTCCATGTTGAGAATGAGGCAGTTAGCCCTACTCCTTTTTTTCCACATCCCTTAACCAGTTTTTAACAGAGGAGGGAACGTTCTCAACATCTGATTTCACAGTTTACTTAACAACCTCTTGTGTGGGACAATTAACTAAAATACATTGGGCCAAACCCTCGTTGTTCTGTTCAAAACTCCCAGTGGCTCCCAGCTCATGGACTTGAGACTTCAGTCCTCATTTTATCTGTATGGGGAGGAAAAACCGCTCTCTCCTTGCAACACTAACTACAGTGATGAGGCATTAATAATTATAAGCAAAGCACTTAGTCAGAAGGACCCCCATTGAGCAGGCTGTTACCATCTTGGCCTGATGCTGATTTCTTCCTTTGGTTTTCTTGCATGCACTTTACAATATTAGTTGATTTACCAGGATAAATGTATAAAACTTTGATCAGGGTAAAAAAGACCACAGAAAATTGGGCCTTCATATGCAGTAAAATTTAAGTTAAATTGGTCAAGCAATAGCTATTGCTAATTAAACATACTGCTTTATTTCCCTTAGATACAATTGCAAATCCAAGGGGAATGTCAGCTTCTGCTGCGTTGTAAATGTCAATTTTAAAACATTATTTACTTTAGCACCCACTACTGTGAGATCACCAGAACCGACTGACTGCTCTCACAGGTCAAATGTTTTCTTAGGCCATATGCTCCTCTCTACCCCACGGTTTGAAGGAGAACAGATGCACAGATCTCGGCCTGAAAAGAGGCAGAGAAAACAGTGCACAAGGAAAACAAGAGAGGAGTCCTGTGGCACTTTAAAGACTAAAAACAGTGGAACAAGGGTTGCTGATGGAACGAGACTACATGCTGTTGTCCAAGAACCACTATCCCCCTCCACACAAATTCTTCCAGAGACAATTGCTATTGATGGCGGATTGAGTGTCCCTGCTTCCCAAGCTGATTTGTGACTCAGATCTTTTCCATTCTGGGGCAGAACGGTGAGATGAATTTTGACAGAATGGTAGTCTTATGCCTGTAAATATCTTCGGTTTTGCTGATTGGAAGGCCTAGCTATTTCGGTATAAAATAAAGATGGATTCTTATTAACCAGTGCTTCAATATAGTATAGTCAAATAATCAGACCGTAACGAGATAGTTAAAGAAATGATTCACTTCTTGACATGAATGTCATTAATAATGCCACCATGACCTAGAGCTACCTCTGTAGTAGACTACACTTGTTTGTGGGACTTTGCCCACAAAAGCTCATGTGAAAAATAAATTTGTTAGTCTTTAAAGTGCCACAAGAATCCTCTTTTGTTTTGCTGAACTAGACTACCAGGGCTACCCCTGCTTACATGACTTTCTTTTGCATTTTGTCTGACTCCATCTGTTGGATACCTTTCACATGAAGGCTGCAGAAGGGCATACATTTTCTGTCTGGATTACATTAAGTATAATTGCAAGAAAATAAGTGTAGGGTTTATTGTCATTAGAATGATCTAGTGCTGAAAAAATATCTGTGTACATTTATAAGGTCACATGCCAGCTGTTTGTCTCTTTCTCCCACACACATACTTATTTATCGTAAGTGGGTGGTGGTAATTACATGTTCTTTGTGCCATGGTTCCATTCCAGATTAGAGCTAATCAGTTTATCCTAATTTTGTACATCTATATTACTCGTTATTTGATTATGTAAAAGGATTTTCATTTAAAGTCCCAACAGAATATAAAATCTTATCTAATTTCTTAGCTGCAGATCTCCTGTTTGAAATAAATCCTGCAAATTTAGCATTTTCTTATTTTATTTGTACTATGAGTGGCACCTTCACCCTAGCTGAACCAAGGATGTCATAACGCTGGCCCTGTACAAACAGATAAGAGTTAGACCCTGTCTCAGAAAGCTTACAATATTAGGGTCAGAAAAATGCTGAAAAACCATTTTCTCACTGACATTTGGACTATTTGCAGGACTGGTTCAATTTTGATGAGCTTCCGGAGGACCTCAGGTAGGATTTCACCATGGTTTCCTGTCAGCCAGCTGAACCAGAAGCCCCAGGCTTGGAAACTGGTGTTCCTAGCTCCTCTTCAGCCAAGTGAGCTACCGAGGACACACGGCTTACCAGGCTTCCACGGTTCCCAGCAGCCCAACAGGCTGGAGCCAAGGACCCTGAAAACATGGCAGCTGTTCTCTGAAGTTGCCATCATTTGTGTTAATTTCACCACTGCCCATCACTAAACAGTAGTGGTGAACCTAACCAGACCTATTCATTGGACAAACGGAGGAGCCCGGGGAGCATATTTCATTTTGGAAACATCAGATTTTTGGTGTTTCAGAAACAAAATATCATGGGATTTCAGTTCTCTGAAGGCTTTTGACTTTTTGACTGTTCATCCCAATTAAGGATGGGGAAAATAATTTCAATATCTCATGTTTTTTCTCCAGATGCAAAAACTGTTTCCCACTCCATTCTGTACAGTGTATATAGACCAGGGAGACAAAGGGTGAGAGGGGAAAACAGAGACCCAGAGGTAGCAAGGGCCTTGCCCATGGTTATACAAAAGGCCAGCAGGAGAGCCAGAAATAGAAGCCATGATTTCCACATCTCCTTTGGCACAGGCAACACATGGATCAGGCTACTGCTCAGTTTACACATGTAGTTTCTCCCATCTGACACGTTAATTCTAATGTGCACCTGGCTGAAAATTCTTTCACCGTCCCTGTACCTAAAGCAACTCATCTCCATTGTTCATTCAGTGGGAGATTACAGGAGGGATAAAGCACTCTGACTAACTGACAGAGTGTTCCTTTTTTCTCCAAAGATGGTCGCTGCTCATTGTCTGGTTCCAGATTGTGCCCAAGATGACATGTGCTAGGATGGGTTAGTATGTTCAGAGACCAATACATGCACTGGTCCCAGTCTGCATGAAAAGGCAAGGCTCAGATACCTTTTCCTTATTACATTGGGGCACAGCATACAGAGTCCGTGTAGGCTCGCCGATCAATGAGCCAGTCCTGCAAATACTTATTCACGTGAGGCTCTTCACTCCTGTGAGTAGTCTCACTGAAGCAATGCACGGAGTCCCTGGCAAGAACAATTACGCGTGCAGCGGTTTGTAGGGCTGGGTCTATTGCAGTTGACCTAGTAAAGCTGATCAGAAAACATTTTTTCCCCTATGAAAAATTTCAGCTACAATGTAAATAATTGCAGCAGAAAAGCTTAAATTTGGAAATGCTGCTGTGGTACCTCACGGGAGTTTTAGCTCAGGGGCTGCCTGCTCCCATGCTGCGTTATAGGCTGGGGTCTCTGAGGCCTGCATCTCCCAGGATGTTCCACAGGGAGGGATGTATTATTGAAGATCTCGACTCTGATGCATCATGGGAGATGTAGTGCAGTCAAGCAGCAAATCCATAGAGAATAGGGACATAAGGCACCAGACTACAACTCCCATGAGTCACCAGAGACTCATTTCCTAGCAGGTGCCTATGGCCTAAAACTGTGCCTTTAAAGAGTCTTGCTAGGGGACAGATAAGCAAGCCAGGGAGTGGTTTGTGCCAGTCAAGATGATCTGGGACAGGTTTATGTCCTTTTGAGAAGAGTGGTGATTATCTTGCTATGCAAGAGTGACTGCTGACAAGAGATGGTTGAAAATGAAGGGGGAAAGGAGCACAAAAATATTTAAATTGTTTTCGTTTCACAGGAATCAGGAAGAAGGATTTTATATTTACTCAACCCACTTTGCAAAAAAAACCCCAAACCCCAAACAAATGAAAAATCCCACCCAATATCATCAAAAAATGCCATTTTTGTTTTGTCTCCTTTCCCTAGAGACCTCCTCTTCCTGTTCCCCCCTTTTTCCTTTTTGCTACTGAAAAAGTGGGCCAGGGAAGCACAAAACTGATAAACCAAACACTGGGAAAAGCCAGCTACATTCCTTCCTCCCAGCATTTGTCTGTCTTGTCTCTTTAGCTTGTGAGCACTTCAGGACTTAAGCTGGTGTCTCACACAAGTGCAGCCCCAGTCTCAGCTGGGGACTCTCAACACCAGTTTAATACAAATAATTAATGATAATAGCTGTGAAGCCAAGTGCTTAGAGAAGCAAGCAGGAATCAGGACTCCTAAGTTCGATTCCTGCTTCATGACTGATTCACTCGATGGCTATGTCTAAACGTGGAAATAGGGATGGGATTCCCAACGTGTATGGGCATAAGCTGGCCTGCTTACATAGTAGTGTGGCCTAAGCAATGGTAAGCCACAGCATGTGCTCTCTGCGCTCAGAGCAGCTACGCTATGCTGCGATTTGCTGCAGTCACCCCACCATGGCCACAGTACTATTTTTAATGCGCTAGTTTGATGAGATCTAGCACAGGTATGTCACTTCAAGCTGGGATCCTGCCCCCAAGTTCCAAGTGTAGGCACAGTAGTTTATGACAGTCACTAAGGCTATGTCTACACTACAAAAAGTTAGGACGACTTTGTTAAGTCGACTTAATAAGGTCAAAATCAACCTTATTAAGTCGACTTAAAGTGCTGTCCATGGACGTGGGCTAAGTCCACTTTGTTAAGTCATCCTAACTGCCCTTAGGTCAACTTAACAAAGTGGACTTAATTACAGTGGCTAAAGTATAATTCGACAGGCCCTGGAACCCTCCTAATCTCCGGGCCCCCTTCCCGTATTGTCTGAGCCCACTTCATGCATGTGTGGGCCCCAGCCCAGGTAGGCATTTGAAACCACTTCTCAGTACCACATGCATAGATTATCACTCCATAAAAATATTTATAATTTTATATGGCGTTTATGTCTATAGCAATTATTGTCACAAACTAGCAAACACTGCATAACACAATAAGTATTATGATTAACAACGTTGGGGCATAGGACCTGCCAGCAGCCAGGGCGGAGTGGAACATGCGTTCCATCCGATTTTTCTATTTTTAGGGGCCCCGGAACTCTGGCCCCTCAAATTTGGGGGCCCCGGAACTGCGTTCCGGTGCGTTCCCACTTACTTTAACACCTGGACTTAAAGGTCCACACTGGGCTTAGGTCGACCTAAAGAAGGGTTAGGTCAGCCTAAGCAGGCTTAAGTCGACCTACCCGGCGGTTCTTATTAAGTCTACTTAAGTTTTCATTAAATCGACTTAAGGACTTTCTTAAATTGACTTAATGAAAGCCTACTGTGGACACGGCTTTGTTTAAGTCGACTTAAACTACCAGTGTAGCCATAGCCTTAGTTAAATTACCAACAGTATGCAAGTCCTGTTTTGCGGTGTGATTTCAATGGTAGGTAGCCCCCTAACCTGGTGTAAGCACTTTATAAAGTCCCCCTAACTGCCTCTCTACGTTTTTAGGGACTTTGAAAATCTGTCTCTACCAATGGGATTTTCAGAAGTCCTTGGTTGATTTCCATGTAAGTTTGGCGATGAGGCACTTTTGAAAAATGACCGTCTGGACTTTAGTTTTTTCATCTGGAAAATGAGTGACACAATACTCCGCTTACCTGCAGGGATCCCCTGAGACTAGTGCATTAATTTATTGTTTGCAGAATCCTTTGAGATCCTGGTGAGACAGGAGAAGAGGACTTTATTTCCACTAGAAGTGCTTTGTTGCTATGTTACTGAAGTACTCATGAGTGAGAACACAGCTATGCTGGCAAAAACGGTCTGTATTCTGGTGCAATTTATGCTGATTCCCTGAACTGGCATAAACTTTGCCAAGATATGAGCAATTTTGCTGGGACAACTGCATTTACACTTGGCCTTTTTTTGTCCTGGCGATATCAGTAAAAATAATTGCACTCCTAACCCCATGCAGCTGTGCCAGAGTAAGTCTCCAGTGTAGGCAAGTTTAGAATAATATTTCAGCTTTTTAAATACATTAATGAGAAATGCCATTATCTGTTTTAATCTTCAAGCCAGTTTCCAAAGGCTTATATGTACACACACATGCACAAGATAGTAGTTTACTTGAACACAACTATCAGGCATGGTAGCACAGATCTGCAGGGTATCGACTCCTTTGACAGAAAGTGATTTTTTAAATATGAAAATAATAAATCATAAGGATGATTTTTGACAGCTTCCAACATGGTTAAGCCGATTATTTTGGGAGGGATCAATCTAAACTGAGATTTGCTGAGGTCATAAATATCTTCCCACCCTTCTCCCGCAAAAGCTACCTTTACCATAGTGTCTCCATTGAAAGTCTATTTCAGTCTGCTTCTTCCTTGTTATAAAGAGCAATAAAGATATGAGCCTCAGAATTCTCACTGCAGCTAAGACAGAGGTTTGTTATAGTTTGTGCCGGTAGCTGAACTCTGACAAACAGCTAAAAGACTAGATCAGATCCCTTTTACATAATCTCCATTAGCTCATTGCAATCAGATAACAGCAAGCCTAATCAGGAGGCCTTTGGGTAAATTAATTTAATGTTTGTCTGATTTGGAATCCAATCTCTCAGACTACGGAACAGTCCCTGAGAGTCGGTCTCTTAATATATTTTTTTTTAAAATTAATTAATGGCACATTTAATTTGCAATGTAGGAAAAAGAAAAAAATGTTTCCTGAGATAAAGTGATGGTTGTGTTTATACATGCCCACTAGAGGGCAGGCTTGTATAACGAATTGAATTTAGCCTTTCCTTGCTAACACCTATATCTGCTCCACATGAAAAAGGATCCAATAGGGTCAGCAGTATCCCAGCCGTGGTGGAGTTTATCATCTAAACATTGGGGTCAGACACAGCTCTGTAGCCTTAAAATGATCGCTGCCTAGCTGGAAGGGAGGAACACAGTGTTAGCGAGTGCAAAGCACTCTGAATGGGAGGGCGTAGCGTACAGCACTGTGGGATGTGAAGTCTTTCAGGACTGAGAAAGTAGCAGGGAACCATAACCAGGATCATGGCCCCACTGGTCTAGGCAGCGTGCTAACACAGTAAGAGCCGGTCCTTGCACAGGAAAGCTTCCCTTCTAATCGAGACAGACAAGGTGCGGAAAGAAAACTGAGGCACAGAGCGGTGGGGTGCTGTGCCCAACCTACACAGCAGGATCACGAGTAGAGTGAGTTCTCCTGATTCCCAGCCTAATGCCTCATCCCTCCGCCTGCACTGCCTCTCCACATTGTCGTTTCATTTTAAGGGAGAACTATCTAATTTTTTTTTAACCTCCAGAAGCCAGGGGAAAGCGTCCATTTTGATTAATATTACAGATCATCTAATGCAAGACACAATTCACGGAAAAGGTGTGCTTGCCCTTTCTTCCACGAGACTGGAGGAAGCGTAAATGCTTTATCTTTAAAGAAAATATAAATGTTCTTTTTTTTGTAAGATTGTATTAACGCCCTCTATGGTGTGAATCTTTCTTACAGCCAAAGACTTTCCTCCCCTCAACCTCCATGAAACACTTTCCATTTGCTCAGGGCTCTGAATTTGAAACCTCCTGCACTGTACGATGCTGTTTAGGGCCTGATAAAGGAGCCACCTTCCCTGTGGATCCTGGGTGCTCTTTGTATAGCCCCTGTGTTACATCCCACACATTTTCTTCTCTCAGGTATTGTTCAATGGAGTGATTTTTTTTTTTGGGCCTCTTTTAAGTGTTCTGCCAGCTCCTCAATAGCATGCCTGCCATGGCAGATGCTCTGGCTCTAGTGTGGAGATAATTAACATCCAGAATAAAGTCTCATAAATCCCAACCCTCTGCTCAGCTCCATCCTTTCAGAGTCCCAGGGTGAACCCAGTTCCCAGACAGGCATATGGGGAGCTTTACCTGCCTACCTATCTGGTGTTTTTCATGGTATCTGGACACTGAACTCATAAGAAACAATAAAAGACAAGCATTAGTATACAGCAAAATAATACGAGATCTTTTAACTTTCACATCACAGAGCAAGATGAGTTATTCAATATGCATGATCAAGTTACAATCTGATGTCAACTGGAAGATGGAAAACACTTCTTAAACCTGATATGAGAGCTTTAAAGAATCTAATTTTGCTAAAAAACCAGCGTGTTAACCCACAGAAATATTAGATAAGCTTCTCTACATGAATGGGATTCAGTTATATAACCGCTTAAGGAGCTAGCTACAGATTCATCTATCTGCAAGGGGGGCTATGTCTCTTTGGGATCTGCCTTGATGATGATATCTATATCAACATGTTGTCTGAGAATGGTACAGGACTGTGCCTATATGAAGAAAAAAATACACATATTTTTTGTGTCAAATCCGTTGGGCATTGCAGTGAACTCATACAAATTGACAAACAGCACCTTTCATCCTGGGCTCTCAGTGCATTTCAGAAATGTTAGTTAATAGAGCTTCACAACAATCCTTGGAAGGGAAACTTTTATCCTCATTTTGTAAAGTTCCAAAGTGGGAGCCGTGTTAGTCTAGTTCAGCAACACAAACAAGGAGTCCCGTGGCCCTTCTAAAGACTAACACATTTATTTATCACATGAGAGTTTGTGGAGAAAGCTCATGTGATAAATAAATGTGTTGGTCTTTACAAGTGCCACAGGACTTCTCGTTTGTTCTCCCTCATTTTGTAGAAGTAGAGCCTGAGGCAAACAGCTTAATTACCTTATTTTCAAATGAGGCTTCCAGGGTGAATGCCCAACTTTAGATACAAGGCCTGATCTGAAGGTGTTCAATGCCCACTAGCCCTCTCTTAACACACTTAGGCCCAGACATTCAAAAGAGCTCAGCACCTCCAATGTAGAAAAGGTGGCCCATGGGATTTGAATGGCAAAGGCAGTGAGCACTTATAGCTTCTATGAATTTCAAATGGAGTTGTGGCTGATCAATCAGGCTCCATGTCTTCCATGTTGACCATCTAAAATCAGAAACCATTTCTGAAAATATAGACCTAAATGACCTGCCCAAGGTCCTATACTGAATCAGTGACAGAGCTAAGAAAGCAAGCTAGAAATCCCTGAGCCCCTTTCTCCAACACTGATCTCTTGAACCCTCTTCCTTCCAAGTTTCTGTCCCAGAATTGCATGGAAGAAGGTAGAAACGGCTGAAAATCTAGACATGTTCCTGTCATCTTGGCTAAGGAGGAAAACAGCAAACTGGTATCTTTTCAAATTGTTAGAGGGAATGTCTGAATTAGCCAAAGATAACTTTAAATTAGAGGTTCTTAAAAAGTTTTCACTCCAGGTGTGAATTGGACCAGTGGTAAAATAAAATGCAAACCAAAATGCAATTGTCCAATTTAAAGAGGAACTCTTTTCCCAGTTATATTAGCTTTATCTAACCCCACCTAGAAAGTCTCTCAGGAGTTCCACTGAGCCACACAGCAAGACATTAGGATTCCATATGGTGCATATATAACCCCCTGCTACAAGTCTACTTTAATCTGCTTGTCAGCTCCATTAAAATTAATGATGAAAACCTTTCATATCACATTCCTTGCTGCAGTGCAGATTTCCTCACCTCCTATGAACAGCCTTAAAGGGCCACTGTATTATTAATCAGTGTGGCTTTTTATTCCAGTTATGCTTGACCCGAGATGAAGCCTTTAGCTAAGACCTTGCCCCCTTCAGTTTTTCTGAAGCTTGACACAGCTGTATGTGTCTTTTTCAGTATTTTGTTAACTCCTCTGCCAAGCACATAGTTTAGGAAACCCTCTAAGGACCTTTAGGATCTGAAGGAATCTCCATATAATTTTCAGTTCTGACAAAGGACTTTATTATTGTGATATTCTGTACAATATCAGTGTGGAAAACAACCCCGAAGGAGCCTGAAATCCTCACAAACCTTATTCAGCAACAGCAGGTACGGCCTTATGCTGAAAAGGTCACTATTATCAATAATACTTCAACTGCCTTGCAGAGCAGCTCCAGACAAGAGCGTAGGTGGGTGCTAATGTTTTTGCTTCCTTTTTCATGTAAAATTTGGGAACATAAAAAACCTCAACTTTTGCTTTAAAAATAATAGGGTGAGGAAAATAATTCTCAAGCAGAGTGCTCTCATTAAACAGATTCTATCATTGCCCAGTATTTGAACAGAGATTGCCAGGGCATTCACTGTTGCATCAATGAAGGAGAGGGGAAGAAGGAAATTCAGTACCTGCCTACAGGTATCACGCTATTATTTTTGCTGCTGCATGGCTAGATTAGGTTCACCTGGTCCTGCCTCAGTGCAGAAGGCTATTGTGTGGTTGCCCAAACTGATCAAACCCAGATAAGCGGATGGTCAAATCCAGGCTCTCTCTAGCTAATGCACTGCCTTGCTGCTCACGTGGCTCTATCCTGTCCTAATTAACTAAAAGTCTCAGTGAGCTCCCTTCTGGATTTTAATTACAGAGTTATTAATTCATGGGGAAAAAGTTGACAGATGTTTCAGGTTGGTTGCAGCAAATTAAAAGGCAGGTGCCTGGCATAAAAACTCAGAAACGATGAAACAAATGACTCATGCATGTTTAGCTGTTCTGCAATGAGTACCATTCAGTGTACTGCACAGAAGAGGGCAGGGTGACATTTCTTGAGCCAATCCAGTTTAAATAGCCATCCAGAATATTAACAAAGTCTCACTCACATGCTTTTTAAAGAGGTCCACGCGTTCCTACTCTTAAAGGAGCTACAATGTATTTTGTGAAGTGGGCTGATTGGGCCATCTCTCTTCTAGACAAGAAAAAGTTCCGGTATTTTCACAGATTCTTTTAGTTTAGCGAACCCATGTACCATTGTTACTGTATCTGGGTGCAGGCCACACTGCGGAACTGAGGACTAGCTAGACCAGTCCACACAAGACAACATTTACCATCAACCCCCTACTGACACCTTGATCTATCAGATGGAAAAACCCAAATCCAAGTCCGCTTTGGAGAGGACAAACAGTAACTGGATTAGTCTGCGGCAAGGGAGATTTAGATTAAATATCAGAAAAAACCATTCTGATGTTAGGGATAGTTAAGTTCTGGAATAGGCTTCCAAAGGAGGGGGTGGAATCACTGTCACGGGTGATTTTTAAGACCAGGTTAGAAAAACACCTGTCAGGGATGGGTTAGGTTCACCTGGTCCTGCCTCAGTGCAGAAGGCTATCTTTTGAGGATCCTTCCAGCCCTACATCTCTATGATTGTATGTTACCTGGAGACTCCTCTCCTTCCCAGTATTTGTATGACTGATTCATCAGTTGTCTGCTGTAATGTTCCAACAGAAGAGAGAAAAAAAGTGAGTGCAGCAGCAAAAATAATAGCGTGACACCTGTAGGCAGGTACTGAATTTCCTTCTTCCCCTATTCTTCATTGATGCAACAGTTAATGCCCTGGCAATGTTTGTTCAAATTCGGGGCAAAGAATTCTTTACAGGGGAGGGAGTATAATAATTGCATCTTCTTCCTACTGTATTCCTCCCTTGTTAGCCATCTCCATCCAGCACTTTACTCTGGCACAGAGGCGGCCCTTGGCTATTGGGGGCCCTAGGCGAAAGCCCCTTGTGGGGCCCCCTATAGGCCCACAAGGCCCACTATAGGCCTGCAGGGCCCCCTCTGTGACCCTGCCTGCTCCACCACTCTGGTCCCAGCTCCTCTCACATGGCCCTGGCACCTTGGGCCAGCTTCTCCTCCTGCTGTGGACCAAGGCAGACGTGACTTTTGGGGTAGGCGATGGGGCCCCTTGCAACTCGGGGCCCTAGGCGTGCGCCTGCTTCGCCTACCCCAAAAGCCGCCTCTGCTCTGGCATGTGGGGTTCCACGCAGTTGGTGTTAATAGATTAATGTTGCCTCAATGGAGATTCATGGAAGTGTCACTTCCATGACACGCTAAGCCTCCACTAGCTGGGAACGCAAAGATTTCCCAGGATCGCAGCCCCAGACTTTGTGCTGCAGCGAGCTGGATGCCTCTGTCTATGCAGCCTGCATGCTTGAGTGTAAGCCCTTTGCAAAGTAAGTTCGGTGTGGCGTGAAACCTGGAAACAATGCCGTGCCCTGGACTAGGAGGGAGCACTAGGAAAATATTTTCTGTGGCTGTGATGAAGTTCAAGGTAGAGGATTCAACAAACTCAGTTCAAAATTAGTGGTAATCTTCTCACTTTATATGTTACTCTGACTGTGTCCCCACATGAAGACTTTTGGGAAACATTTCCCTCCAAGTTCCAAAGGGGTAGTTGTGTTAGTCTAGGTCAGGAAAACAAACAAAGAGTCCTGTGGCACTTTTAAAGACTAACAGATTTATTTATCACATAAGCTTTCGTAGGCGAAAAGCCCACTTTATCAGATGCTTTGAAGAGGGGAACTCACAGAATGGGAGGAAATTAAATGCAGGGGAGTGTATGACATAGGATCAGGTCAGGCTGTAACAGCAAATCAAAGTAGATGTTAAGATTTGAGCACTGGGGAACAGCACATAGAGGCAGGTGAGGTCAAATCACCTGTTGTAATGAGAAAAAAAATCTATAGTCCCTTTTTAACCCTGAGGCAATGGAGTTGAATTTACATATAAATTCCAATTCTGCAGTTTCTCTTTGAAGCTGTGAGTTGTTATTGATCTGTTTCAGCACAGCTATTAGCAAATCATCAATGGAGTGAGCAGGGAGATTGAAGTGTTCCCCTACTGGTTTTTGAGTGTTGCAATTTCTGATGTCAGACTGTGTCCATTTATTCATTTATTTCCCTCCAATGCAGTCCCCCCAGGGGTATTAACAGAGGAAGCACCTGCATACCTGAGACTCCTGTGGCTGTTAGTGTTTTTTACCTCTGTCATCAAGCCCTCCTTAGATCTAAATACTACAATGTTAAGTACTGCAGGAGCCTAGACAGTTATTTCCAAAGGCATATGTTGGCTTTGTCCAGATCCAGCTTTGGAAATGTCACCTCTTGTGTTAGCAACTGTGGAAAATCTTTGCTGAAAAACAAATCTAGTGTATATATAAGACCTTGTGGTGATCAGTAATTGATGACCAAGGTGAGTTGAACTATATGTTGTGAAATTAGTTGTGAGCAAGGACCTATAAGAATTGTTTGATCTGTTGGCTTGCTTTACACTGAGTTCAGTAACATGAAAAGTCTGTCTGCATTGGACCTATTAGCTGCATTTGTAACCTGTTAGCAGCCCAGTTAATTCTAAACACGAACACAAGAATTCTTCAGCCTCCTTTGCATGCCTGTGATCCTGCTAATTCAAGGCACTTATTTGTCCTACAATCACAGACATGTACCTGTAGCTCTCTCTCTGCTGAGGCTGTCTGCTCTGTTCTTGCAATCAGGCAGACTCTTGAAATGTACAAACATTCTGTCCTTAGAGAGAAATACAAACTCGCACAGATACAGACAGACATCAACTTCCTTTCCAAATGCAAACAATTGTACTGAAGTAATCTGACCTGAACGGCAGCGAAATGTAATCACAGGATTTATCTTTCCCTCCCATACTGTAAATTTTCCATTTTCTAGCATCTGATGAAGTGGGACTTCACCCACGAAAGCTCATGCAAAAATAAATTTGTTAATCTTTAAAGTGCTACAGGACTCCTTGCTCGTTTACAAAAACTCATAGCAAATCTGTACTCTTGACCTTTCTCAGCTTGGAAGAATCACCTTGTGCTGGTGCTTTCTGAAATTAGTCATTGAAGTTGTGATGGATTTGACATGGGACTACATTAATGTGCATTTGGGAGCTTTTAGTATGTGCCACCCGGCTCTATCTGTTGCCCAATGTGCTGATGCCTGATGGAATTTACACTCCTGCGAGTGCAGACCAAGGCACCATGTAGACATGCTCACTGTTGATAAATAACTTGTCTTGTGGCAGTCTGACTTAGGGGAGCTTTGGAAATAATTGCCAATAAGTAACAACTGTAAATTGTCACTTTTTCCACAAAGTGAGATTACATGTGACAAAATATTTCTGACTAGCCAGAAGCAACATCAATTCCTGTCCTTGGACATAAACCCAAAATCTGAAGAAAAGAAGACTGAAAAAAGTCATTTCAGCATCCAGGATAACAGAAAGCAAATGACTTTCCATTCTCAGTAAGAAACTACTTTACAGAACATTATCCTGCAAGTACAAAGCAGGAAAATTGGATACAAGAATTCCCAGACAGGTTGGAGATACACTGTATTAGTTATGCTTATTTTTCCTTTTGCAAGGAAAAACCACCAGTGATTTCTCATTGATTTTACTCCTCTCACGTGATCCCCTACAACTGGAACCAGATTGAGGCCTTCACTCATTCTGGCTCAAGATTTCTCCATAAAACCACACCTTCCATAACACCTATTAATCCCTGGTCCTGTGCACCACTGTAAACACACACACTCATTCACTAACACATGAAACTACGAGATTGGTGGTGAAACATCAGCTCACTTACTTACCTGATATTTTACTCCCCCATCTGCTTGGTGATTATTAGGTGACAATTCTGCAGTCTGATCTGTACGGCTGACCTTTCTGGCCCTGCAGATTCCCACTGAAGTCCGGGGGGTCTTCACAAGTCTATCTGCATGGATCAGATTACAGGTTGTAACTGCTAAAGAACAGGCAACCTTCCCACGTTATTAATTTCTAATGTTCTTAATACACTTTGGAGAGTCAAACCTACAATGGGCCAGCTCTTAAGCTGGTATAAATGGATAAGCACCTGACTACCGTAAATACTTATATGGCCTCCATTACTGTATCCAAGTGCCTCGTAATCTTGACCGTATTTATCCTCATAACACCCATGTGATGTGGAGAGAGACTAAGGTCTGCTCTCCAAAGTTAGTTAGTTAGAATTAGGCAGCTAAATACCTTTGAAGAGCCAGACCCATGTGACCTGCTCATAGTCTCACAGAACACCAGTGGGGGAAGAGGGAATTGAACCCACTCTTCCAAATCCTAGATTAGCACTGGAGCATCCTTCTTCATTTTAGTAACATTACAGCATTTTACTTCACCTGAGAATCTGGTTCAGTCATTCTGGGGTTTATTAAAATGCAGATTCACCAGGGCCAAGTCAATTTTAAAAATAAAATTTTATTGAGGGCTTTTAAAAGTTTCTCCTAGTGAGTTCTCAAGGAGTTTTCAACGGTTGTAGTTTTGTTACTCTACATCCAGATAGAAATATACACCACCTGCATCTTCCTAGTAGTGGAGCATAACCTCCTAACACTGATAAGGTTAACAGAAAGCAATGTTATTTCTGATGTCTCAGATAAATCATGTTTTCCACCACTACACACAAATGTACTGAGCTGTAGTTAACATTTCATCTGGCAGGCAGAAGTACCCCCAACCCTTTTCAATTTAGAATTTTCTAACCACCCATGGACAATAAGATATTGTGCATCTATCATCAATTTTCTGATTCCATGGGGAACAAGGCTGTAAGCACAGAGACTCTTGCAATTGCTTGTTACTCATAATTTCTTCATTGTGAGTTCATGCCGATCCTTAATTTGGGTCATTTGAGCCAAATCTATATCCAGTTGCATCCGATAATACAACACATTCAAGTCAAGATCACTAGCTTTAAATCAGTATTGTTTTTTACTGGTCTCTTCTCATTTGAATGGTAATATACCTTAAGTAGTACTCGGTCTTGATTTTGCATTAACAGCACACTCTTGTCCTTCAAGCATGGTACTTGAATTTTGGCTGAATTCTGGATGGTTTTTTACCCAATTAGTTGCAGAAAACATTCAATACAGCCCAAATCACCAGCAGACTCTCTGAATGATAACCTCTATATTAGTGCATTAGTAGCAGTCGACATTTTATTGAAAGCAAGAAGATTCAACGTAGGATACTTGTCATGATTGTTTTATTGGTTACAGCTATGTTACAATTTCTGGGAAATGAGTCTCCAGAGAAAATTCTACAGAACCATTTTTTTTGTTTGTGTTTTTTAGAATACTGGGGTAAGTATCTGTTTATCTTATCTGGACCTCCTCCCCATTTAACAAGCTATAATAGAATTTGATCTATATATGGGCTATAACTTATAACCTCTCTCAGCTCAGGGCTATTCTCTCACCAATTCTTAATACTCACGAAAGAAAATAAGGGTGTGCTGCCCACAATTCTGTTGGTCTCTTAATAAAATGTAAGTAAGCTAGGAATATGAGTGTGATTATAGAATCATAGGGAAAAGGGTAGACTGGAAAATATAAACTGATCATATGTACCTTCACTACCTGGTGCTAGAGAAGCAGGCATAGTATTTCATGGGAGACTAAGGAACTAAGGTGTGCTGCTGGAAATGTACTTGGGTTTCACTAGATGGCAGTCTAGTTTTGAGTCAGTATGGTACTAACTTACAAATAGTGTTTCCCACTGCAGATGCCCAGACACCTCTTGGATGTTACAGTCTGACCTGATCCTATGACTTACACTTCCCTGTATTTATTTTCCTCCCATTCTGTAAGTTCCCCATCTTCAAAGTGTCTGACAAAGTGGAATTTTCAGCCCATGATAACACGATTCACAGGCTGAGGAAATGAAGAGCACTGCCACGTTCAATTAAAAACCCAAGCAAGGTCTAACTATCCAAGGCAGAGTTTGATTGGGACACTAATGCTACAATCCAGAGTGATCCTTCCAAAAAGTGCCATGGAACCTAACAGGAGTTTTGCCTTATCTAAAAGATTCTCTAGCACTGTTCCAGTTCATATAATATTCTCTTTGGGTAAAAATTGCAAAAGTGTTTGTCTTTTAATCAACAGGAGTTAGACTCAGAACTCTCTTAAATGCTTTTGGAAATTTGACCCTTTATCTATATGCGATGCGTGCATACACGCAAACAATGGAACTTGCTCCAATCAACATACTAAAAATCTATTAAAATTCAAAAACCAACAGCTATGGGGAATTGTGTTTCAAAGCCTCTTTGTTTAATACAGACCAGGACCTTAAGTATGAATACTAAAAAAAAAAATATTTTACACCCTCCCTCCCATCCCCCCACAGCTCAATAGCAAATCATAACAATAAAACCCTACAAGGGAATATCATTGACCTTTCCAAGTACCTAATTTACCTTGCTTGGGGATGTCTTGATGCAATCAGTCATTCTGGGCAATTCCTAGTTTGGCACATCTTTTGCAATTCCACCTGTCTTATAAAAACAGTTAATATTTAATACCTTGCCATCAGTAGAGTCAATTTCCCATCTCTTATGATCTTTTCTCTGTTCCAGCTACATTTTTAGTCAGACATTTTTCCAGAATGATTGATTTTTTTTTTAAGCTAGCAAACCTTGCTACTTTGCCTTCTTCTTTATGAGAGGGGACTTAGTAAGGGTGTTGATGGTGTGTATTTTATTTTTGGACAAGCACATTTTCCACTGGAATTTTGTCATTTTTTTAGAACTTTCCCAGCAAGATCAGAATCTTGGCGCCACACTTCAGTCATGTTTTCTGTGTTAAACACCAGTATTAATTTCCACATCTAAACAACAGAGTTTAAATTCTGCCCTCACTACTACTTCAGCAGCGCCTAATGGGTACTTGCAGTTCAGGTGCTGCATGTTGCCATTCTCCTCTATGGATCAGTCTCTCTGGCTTGACCACATTTACCATAATGCATTGTGGTCTCTCCCTTTTTCTGAGCTGCTGCAGTACATCATGGGAGTTAGGTAACCACATTGCACCATGAGCGATGTAGTCTGGCTAGGGAGTCAAAGTCACAGGGGAAAATGTGGACGTGAGGCATCTGCAGATATTAATGTTGAATCAACACAAAAGAAGCATTTCATTTCAATTTTCTTGATGGAAATTAGAAAAAAATCAAGAAAAATCAACATTTTTCCCCATGGAAAATTTCATTATTATGAAAATCATATTTTCAGTTGAAAAACATTTTGGTAGAAAATTCCCAACCAGCTTTAGTGTAGCCTCAATTAATTAATATAAAGGAACCCTGTGCATAACTATCTGATGATTTAATAATTTCTATACATACTCTGTGTTACTGGTGTATCCCTTCTAATACTATGTGAATAACCTGGTCTTGTTTATTCCTTTTCCTACTGTTCCTGCACCATCTTGCTAAAGACATAACTGATTGAACAGAAGCAAGGGAACTTATTTCCCTGGACCAACAAAAGAGCTGTTCTCATATCCTACTGAAGATAAGCTAAGCAAGGCAGATTCCACCTTGCCCTATACTTATTAGCATTTTATAGGCAATTTGGTTATGACTTTGGGGGGACGGGCAGGATACAGAAAATATACAGCTGCTTTAAAAATGTTCCAGCTACAGCAGAAGATAAATGAATAATATTTGTAAGGGGTGCAGAACCACAGGTCTGAATGCCTAGGAACTTTACATTCCAGAGTAATATGAGGAATGTCCCTGGGCTCTTCCCTATTTGAATTTAGGCAACTGATTGAATCTATTAAGTTATCAAGGGTCTAATCTGTTTCACTGCTGCTGTTCAGTGAAACTGAAAAGACTTATGTCAATTTCTGTCTGCCTTTGTCAGCATTTCCAGGGTCCCATTTCCCATGGCAGGTTGCCAAGGATCTGGGGAATATGGAAGCCCAGTGTCCTCACAGTCCTCCTAGAGGTCTGAAAGGGAGCCAGGAGACTGGAATCCCTCGGAGAGCCAGCTCCCAAGCTCTGAGGTTGCTTGCTTAGCAGGCTGCAGAGGCGCCAACTGAAACCTGCCAAGCGTTCAACAGAAGGTGGTAAAAAATCGAACTATTCCCATGAAACGGTTTGGTTTTAATATACTGGTAAATTCCAATAAAACAATGGCTAGTCTGAGTTTTTCCAGCAGGTCCACTCATTTCCTCATCCATCCATCTATCTATCTATTTTAAGGATCAACAGTGGACGTGGTGGTCAACAAGACACCGAAGAAGACATGGTACCTAATATGAGGAGCTTGCAAATGAAATATGCTGTTGAATGATCTTTACTTACCTCACAGGCAGTACTGTGAGACTAAGGGCTTGTCTTCATTGGCTATGTCTACACTGGCAAGTTAGTTCAAATGAAGGAGGCTTAATTCGAACTAACTAAAGCCATGGCTACACTAGGCTTTAGTTAGTTCGAATTAAGGGCTTCCTTAATTCGAACTAACAACTTTGAATAGGGTATTAGAAGTAAGGCTTTAATTTGAACTAATGAGTTTGAATTAGCCAATGTGGCCATGTTAATTCGAACTCATTTCGTAGTTCATACTAACCGGCCATTGAAATGAATGGGGATCGCTAATTCGAGCTAACTAAAATGAGTTTGAATTAGTTAGTTCGAACTAATTAATTTGAAATAATTTTAGCAAGTGTAGACATAGCCATTGATGGCGGCGAATTCACTGTCATCAAATTGAGCTCCCTCATTGACTGATTGGGTCTGTGAGACCCGCTCAGCTGATCAGGAAGCCGACGCTAGAAGACCACACCCACAGAAGGTGTAACCCTGAGTCGGACAGAAGAGGTTTCCCTCCAGCTCAGGCTACTGAAGACGGCACGTAAGTAGAAGGTAGGCAATTGGATGGAGATGCACAAGCAATTTTAAGTAACTTGTGTATCTCCCTTGGACAGCTGCCAAAATCGCACGGCAGAATAGACCAGACCCTAAATTAGGGATTCCCTTTGGCCGCTCAGATGGAAGGCACTGTACAAGGGCAAAGTAATCAATGTTCTACTTCTCTGGCAAATACTGGTAGAGATTCAGTTCTCCACCATTCAATAAGAACAATGACTTGCTTTTTCTCTTTGGAGAATTGGGAAAATCCTCCAACCCCCTATAACGGCGTTGCCTAGGAACACTGAGATAAGGCAAGAACTGTACATGCTGACTACTAAAGAGTATTTCTTGCAGGTTTGTTGGTAAAATATCAGAAACTGTGTTGTCAGGTTGAGCAGCTCCTTTTCCTTCTCCTGTTTTATCACTGCTAGACTACCTAGGCTACCAGGTACCCATATAAACATTAAAGGATACATCTGATTCATATCAAAGATGATTTTGTACCAGAGTTACTTACCAAAAACCTGATAAAATAGTGGCTGGATCTCACCTACAAATGCTTTCATAGTGTAGGTCCTAGAGCAAGGAGAAGAGAGCTGGGATTCTTGGGGTTCTGATGCTGGCTTGCTGTGATCTCAGGCCATCTTTCTATGGTTTACTTATCTAATCAATGAGGAAAAACTATTGATCTACTTCACAGACATGTAAGACTTCTTGGAGATCTTTGGATGGGAAGGGCTGTAGAAGTGCAAATACTAAGAAACTGCTTTCAAACTGACAGATTTGGGAGCCAATCAATGATATCTGCCTGATAGATGAGGTTAATAGTGTAGTTATTTCCATTATTATGTGTCTCATATTGGTTCGTTTCTTTTATGGACTATTTCATGGCCTATTCTGATGAGTTAGCATTGTCTAATACCTTTTTTATTGCTCTAAAGTTTCATGTGTCCCCTTCAGTGCTGCTGTCTTATTTCTTCCTCACAAACTGCTTGTGAATTTCCATGACAGATAAGTCAGCAAACTGACAAGTGCTTTCAGAATAAGATCTATGCTTCACTGGACATCAGCTCATACTGTCGGAGCTGATTGTGTTTAGTTGGGAAAGTAGCAGTAATTTCACAATTGCAGTCATTGACCTACTGTACTGTATTTGTTATAGTTTTGTAAAGTGCAACCAGAATTTTCAGCTTGGCAGACATAAATTGGAATATTGTAATGAAATTTTATCCAAGAAGATGACTACTGGCCGTGAAATCTCAGTAACCAAATCAACGTAATATATCACATAGGAGAATAAAGCCCCTTATTTCCAAGTAACCCAATAAGTATTGTAGAGAACAGGAATGGGATTCATGGACCTGGATTCTATTTCCATTCCTGTAGCTCATATCCCTCTTTTCTTACCCTTTGTCTGACTTGCCTGTTTAGATGGCAAGTTCTTCAGGACAGTATACGGTCACTATACGGCTGTACAGCTAGATATAGTGCCAACAGAGACTTCTGATATGACTCTCGTAGATAGTTTTCCTATTGCGAAGTGCCCATTTGTCAAAACAGAAAATTCCAGTTGAAATGTGTCAATTTCAATTAAATTTCACTTTGAAAAGAAAATAAATTTAAAAAGAAACATTTAGATAAGGTCAGAAAGTTGTGTTTTGATATTTTCAGAATTTTTGAAATTTGTACTATTAAAAAAGTCAAAATCTATTTGAAATATTCCATTTTATCAAAATGAAATGTTGTGATGGATGCAAAATGATATTTCCAAAAATGTTGTTTTGCAGGAAATTAAGAAATTGAACAAAAATAAATTTAGAAATCATAAAATTTCCCACAAGACTGTTATTTGCTTATATTGAATCTTTGTCATTAGACTTAGATTCCTCTTTCTGTAGCACTCTCTAGTGAGTTTCATATCATTGAAGCTCTCTTGATTAAGCCAGGGTGGTATCCTGCCATTCTTCCTATCTTTCCTATGCAGTGGGATAATTTGCCCTTGTGCCCTTACTAAAGTCTCTTTGAAAAATTGCCAACTTTCTTGAACTGTTTTCTCATTAAATTTGCTTCCCATGGCTTCTTACCTGTTACTTTAAAAATAATTTTACTATTCATATTTAAGCATGAAATATTTTTGTACTGATGTTGCAAACTGGTGTCCCTCTAAAAAAAAAATACTTATCTAGTTTTCTCTGTTTTTACTTGTGAATGGATGCAGTGGTTGTAAATATACATTCCCTGCCTCTCAACTTGAATTAGAGGAGACAAACCAACCAATCATAAAATAGAGGAGAACACTTCAGGTAAGGGCAGGAGTGAGAAAAGAGGAAAAGGGATTCCTAGAAGGGGAATTTGAAGGAGGAGAGAGTGAAGGACAGGGAGACTGTTCTTGGCATAGCACAGCTTTTAAGACATGATCAGAGCAGGAGATGAAAGGATGGCTGACTTGAAACAGGTAGGAAATTGTGTTTAGGAAACAGATAAAAGCATAGGGGAAGAGTAGCAGAGAGGTAGGTGAGATCAAGCTTATGTGCCCCTTTAATGATAAAGAGAGGAGCTTGAATTGGATACAGTAAGAGACATGAAACCAAGAGGGAGATCCATGCTGGTAGTGACAAAGGAAGATATTAGAGGGGAGAGGGAACACACATCCATGCAAGTGACAGGGCTGTTTAGGGATGAGTGCAGATCAGGGACCAAATTGCCCAGGAACTAATGACCATCACAAACCTCCCCTGCTCCCAATGCAAGGTGCACTTCTTTGACCTTGCCTCTCTCTAACATAAACATATACCAGTACATACAGCAGAAACAAACTAGTAGGAGAAAACACTGCACTACACACATAAGGAGGAGAGAAAGAACTACCTATAAGAGAGGTAGGTACATTGCAGAAGACACTACTCAAAGATGCTACAATGAAGAGGGCAGTCCAATAACCTATACAGAATAGCAGCTGCATTTTTTTAATTGACTGGAGGAGAATTGGGGAGACATCACAAAATCAGGTAAGAGAAAGTCATAGAGATCAAAGAGGTGGCCTCTGTTTTAAGCCAGCAGTTAAAGAAGAGTGAAACAGGCATGGGAGCATGTACCACACCAATTAAGAGGAGGATCAGCTGTGGGGGAGCTCAGCATATCTGAGCCATGAAGAGTAGGGCTCTCCTCTGCTTTTAGCCTCTGGGTTTAACTGTGGGGACAGTGAGAAAAAGGCAACAGGACCAAGCAGGAGACTAGCTGTAGGGGGAGAAGGAAAGGGATCAAACTTCGATACAAAGCACCGTTCAAATTGTTTTTTTTAGGCTGTAATTTTTATCATATCTAAGCTGGGTACAGCACAAACCCAACCCAAGCTGTTCTGAAACGTTTACAGGAGATTTGTCCAGATAAATCCTTTCAAATAGTTGACTATTTAAGCCCAGTGGGCAAAAAAATTCAAGTTGGAAACATCTTGAAAAGTTGAGAATTCGAGGCTGAAATGAACCGTCCCCTGATTCCAAAATGAAGACCAGGAGCACCTCCATTTTATTGCAGGTCAACTTGCTTCAATCAATTGTGCTTTCCCTGTTGACATAGTCCCCAGGAGTCTGTACTGCTAGCAAACTGTATTGACAGATTGGGTTTAAGTTTAAACCAAGGCAGTTTTTATAGCTGCAAGTACATTTTTTTGCTGCATAGTCACAGTGTGAATCTCACTAAACTGCTGATCAGCCGTGACAAACAATTTATATTTACAATTTTTTTTTTAATAATGGCTAAATCAGTGGGGGCTCTAAGGAACATACAGCTTATAGGAAGAGAACTGAAGCAAATCATTTTGTTCCCATGATTCATCAGAGGATCATGATCTTGGTGGGGTAAAACTTTTCCATTTCTAATTTTTCTTTCAAACCTGGCTTAACCGAATCGTTCAGTAACTTGACTGACATTTTATTTTTGCTTCCAGTCTCAACATTTACAAAAGATGCTGATTATTTAGCTATGGAAGAGTGAACCTCAGTATGGGAATATTTGGAAAGTGCTGAATTTATTGTGGGTATTGCAGTAGCGCCCAGAAACACTTAGCTGTACAAAGGCCTAGATAGATACACCTACACTCTAAATACAGATGACAGATAAAAGGATGGAAAATGTAAGAGAAGCACAAAATGATGACATTCATATGCTGGTCAGTGGCCAAGCCAGAAACAGACCATGTCTCAAGTCTCGGTTCAGTGCCCTCCTCGCTAGATCAGTGGTTCTCAACCACTGTTGAGACACATTACTGTGTCGCCACATAGTGGTAAGTATGTCATGGAGAACCAGGGAGATGGCTAGATTTGGCCTGGGGTGGGTGGGCTGGGGTGTCCTGTAGGGTCGTGATATGCTGCAAAGTGTGTCACGACCTGCAAAAGCTTGAGAACCACTGACCTAGATCATGCTCCTATTCCATCTCCCTGTCCCAAAAATCCATTGAATATATAGTCCTCAGATAAAGAACGTATCAGATATTAAACTGATTAAGAACAGATTTAAATGTTAGATAATATTTGAAGGCCAGACCAACCGTAGTTATGGCCCATGATTAATCCCCATATGTCCATGTATGGAGACGGAAGAGTCACAGATTTAAAAGTTAGATAATATTTGAAGACAAGACCAAGTGTAGTTATAGCCTATGGATCACATAGATTAATCCCCGTCTGTCCACGTATAGAGTCGGAAGATTCATAGATATACAAGAGAATGTTAAGAAGGAACAGACAATCATGATGTTAGATAAGGGATAAACCTGGGCATCCAGGTTCAGACTACAGGACATTTGAGAAGGAACAGGTTATGATATAAATGGCAAGTCCAACCAGTACATGAACTACAACATCCTGGATGGGGAAGTCAAGAGACTATGGGTCTGAGGTACAAGAGTTGGGAGATTCAGGATAAACAGCTTAGTAAGCATTGTGGAAGGGATACAAAGTGCGGTATAAGTGAAGTGCATACGTTATTGAAAGTGGATTATCCTGGAATGTGTTTAGGTAGCATGGGTCAAGAGTCTATTAGGAAATGTGTTCCTGTGCAGCAGGAGGAAGATCTGTGGAACCCCTTGGTGGTAATTGAGGTGGTCCTGCTTACACTTCCTGGTACTGTCTGTGCCCAGTGGTATGTTCGATGTAGATGTCCCTGATGGTGTCAGGAACACCATGAGGTGGCACATTAGCTGGGATGTTGACTCTTTCCCCGTGGGGGTTGAGCCCCCCAGAACCCTTGGCTATCGCTTGGATGAATGGCTCCATGGCGAGGTTGAATATGATGGGGCTGAAGGGACAGCCGTGCTTTGCCCCATTCTGGATAGGATTCTCTATTTATTAACAATTACTAAAATAGTATACAGATACTAAGCAAACAATGTTCACCACTCCCAATAAGGCAGAGACACTTCTGGTGGCCAATCTGTACTAGATCATCTGGGATCTCCAGCTTCTGTAAAAACAGTTAGCAAGGTGTTGAGATCTGGCAGCGCTGAATCACGTTTGCTAACTTGGTAATATTGGGCATATTAAAGAATGATCATGTCAGAACCAATTCAAATGGGATACTTAACCTGCTGTTTAAGTGGGTAGTTGGTACAATTTTCTTTGACAGGAACATTGACCAGGTATCCAGCTCCCAAGTTTAAATCTGATTAACTTTTTAATTTTTATTTAACATCTATCAGGTATGGACAAATCTATTGGCCTTCCAAAATAAGGCCTTATGGATGATGAAGGGTGCATGTTTTACTTTAGTGTCCTTCTGCCTTCACTCAATACTTCCTTCCTTGGTTGCAGGCCAAATATTGAAACATACAAGAAATTCTTAATGCAAGGAATACCCTGATTTCTCACTAAAGCCTAGTGGGTGGCATTGTGGTTCTTGGTTAGAACCTGAGGAAGGAAGTCTTTTCCTCTTCCTGCCTATCCAATGGGTAGTAGAGGGGATTGGAATCATTCTTTGAAGCCCAAATGTATTTTTGACCTCAAGTTTTTAAGGGTCCAGTTGAAGATTTATGTTGTCAGAGGTCTCCACGTGAATCTCTTTTGCCAAAAGTACTGCTTTGGAATGGGAGGTTGTTTTACTTGCTGACCTTTTAGTGATATTCCCTTTGAACAAAGAACATTGTGTTTTGTTAAGAAGATGCAGTGATGCCAATCTTGGAGAGTGCCTGAATGCCATCACACATTTTAGGGTTTATGGTTGTTACAGACTAAGGGACTATGAAGTTTCCTGGAAACTACCACACCGTAGGCTTTCAGGTCATTACCTATTTTGCTGCTCTAATTAAACTTCCCAAATACCTCATCTCTCTCTCATACATCAGCTGACTTTCTTTGTCATGTTCCTTTTGCCAGTCCTCCAACACTGGATCCCAATTTTTAATTCAGCTGTTGTCAGTTAGAGCAGAAATTCTGACCTAATACTGAAGTCACTTTTAGAGTCAGCTCAGGATGACATATACATATCTTTCCAGAATCCAGAGAGACCCGATCTTAGGTTGGACAGAAATAATGTATAGAGAATCACTGAGAGCTGATCGAGAAGGGGACTCAATTGAACCTCCAAAGGACATTTAGTATTCAAAAGCAAGAGATCTGGGTCAGTAATAAATTCTTTACAAATATGCCTTTCCCTAGCAGAAACCACAGGCTCAGCCCACATCTGATGCCTTCAGTATTTCTATTCATAGCTTGTGCAGCTGGGAAATGCAGACAATCTTGTTTACATGGCCGGAGTCTAAGATAAGGTCATTTACTCTGCTACAAACATCCAGATCCTGGAAATGCTCTTATTCATCTTATTGTTTCAATGTTCCACTCTTCATGTGCTATTAAATCCCACTCAGTCCACTGCCTCGGGGGTGATCTGTCAGGATGGATGCACTTGTCTGTTCTCACCTTCCAAGGCACCCACACAGGATCCAGCTTTGGTGACTTTGTATTCACTCCCTTACTCATGGAGTATGTCCACCCAGCATGGCAAAGAGGGGGCCAAATATGATTTCTCACTAGCCAACCATTTTGCATATGTCCTTCATTATCTCTTCTCCTAATTGTGATAAATCCTTCTTACATTAGCTTTATAATGCCAATTCCTTCTTCCCATTTTCCCTCCCGGATAGACAATGCTCCTTCAGCATTAGGAATTACTGTTCAGCTATTTAACTAAGATTAAGGTGCCAGCTAGTAAGGAACATGTGCCTGTTAACATTATGGTGAACAGATCCCTTCAGAGAAATACCATGAAATTTGAGGAGGAACGTTATGTCAACAATAGCAGCAGAACCACGGCAAGGGTATTTTCCTTCATGCTTCTGCATGTTGGGGAGATGTCTTTGCTCAAGTGCACTCTGTAATTTAAGGAAAGGCTTATGAGTCCAAGCAACAGCAGTACTAAGCAATTAATGAAATTGCTCTTTTGGGAGGGCTCCGTGTACTCTCTTAAATACATTGAAAATTACCCACAATCCCTTAAGGACTCAGCTTGGAACAAAAACCAGATTTAAATCCTGAACTTAATATAATAATGCAGAATAAATCTCAAGGCTGCTGGCCAGCAAGTTCTTGCTACTTCTTGTTTTAAGTTAGCATTCAACCTGCTGCACACATCTCTCCTTTACTGCACGACTCTTCTGGGATTATATAGATAATATTTAGTTTAATATTTTATTTCAACTAATATTTGTTTCAAATGTAATGTGTTTGAATATCACCATCTCCCTGGGTGATGGAAGACCAGACATAACTGGGCTGCAGAAAATATACAATCCAATTCAAAGTAGCCCAATAAAGCTGTGAATCATCCTTTGTGTTGTTCCAGGCAACAGTGGCTCATGTCACTGGCCTGTAGTTTCCAGGGAGAGGGGACAGATCTAAAGCATCTCTTCTCATCTCTGGAGAATGACTTCAGTGGGGTTTGGAGACAGAATGGAGCAAAAACCAGCTGTTCCCTTTGGCAGGCTCATAGATTTCTATTCCAACATTTGATTAGGAGTTGTTGCGCTGCATGCCCCCATCCTCTTCCCACTGAGGCTGTTCCAGCGTGGCTGCTGTGGACGCCGTTCTGATGATGGAGAAGGTAGGTTAGCCCATTTGCATAGGATGGCTGCTGTTCATAGAGGACACCTCCATAGATCTGGGGATGCCTTTCAGGGCAGATCTACATGTATGGTGGCAAATTTGCTGCCATCAGATCAAACTTCCTGATCCTCCATCCTCCTCAATGTTCAGCCACAACTGAGCTGAGCTCTTTCCTTTTATATTAACACAACAGATGAGCATGAGCAACAAGGGTGGAGGAGTAGGACTTTCTTTGCCCAGAGTGTAGCGTTAACTCCTTCTTGTCCAGGACGAGGTAAGTACACCCCATCACAGCACTCTACCGCTCTCTCTCGGAAGCCCCAAGAATTGTCTTTGTAATTATGGCACTAGATGAGGATTCCAGAGGTCTGGTTTCAGGTCCATTTTCAGAGTGTAACTCTGAGCAACTTAATCTTTTTGGGTGCATCTACACTTGTGAATTAAGTCGACTTAAGCCTGCTGCTTAAGTCGACTTAAGGAAATTTAAATTCGACTTTATTAAACCTAGTATAAAGTCGACTTTACTGGCTAAATCGACTTATTTATTTATTTATTAAGTTGACTTAGCCAGTGTAGACACAGATTAGCCCTAAATCGACTTTAAGTCAATTTAGGGGGCCCCAGGGCTCCCCCACTGCCCTCCCTGCCAGGGTGGCTGGCACAGCCAGAGCCTAGCGTGCCGACCCACAGGGCAGGACACAACCCTGTCCACCCCGCTCCTATAACCTGCCGCTGTCCTGCTCAGCCCCCATTGTACCAGGGTACAATGGGGCAAATGCTGAGCCCCCTGGCACTTTGGAAGGGGTGCCCCCCCCCGCCACCATGGACCAGTCCCAGGTCCACCTAGCCCCTAGAAGTTGACTTACGCATCAAGAGTGGATGCTACAAGTCAATTCGGCAAGGTCTACTTTAAGTTGACTTATTTTTATCATGTAGACATGCTAAGTTGACTTAACGCAGTCGACAAGCAAAGTCGACTTATTTTGACAAATGTAGACATAGCCTCTGTGTCTTATTTTCCTCATCTGTAAAACAGGAACAGCAATGTTACCTCACATGGGTGTTGGGAGAATAAATGAATTAATATATGGAGTTTCATCTGAGGATCACCAGATTTTTGCAAGTAGTAAACACCCTGTTGCAGTAGGAACTGTACGTGTTCTTATACATATTTGAGGAGAAGAGAGAATTTAAGTGACTTGCCCAAGGTCACAGAGTGAGTTAGTGGCAGACTGAAAACAGCATTCATGTTCTCATTCACCTGTTCTGTGCCCTAACGTCTCAACCACACTATTTCTGAGGCTAACTTCAGACATATGATGGAGGCAATTGTTAATGTAGGTTTTGATATGATTAGCCTCAGTGACACTTCGCTCTTTAGACGAGGCTTCACTGATATCTTTATCTGCAAATATTTGCCTTTTATCTAAATTGAAAATGAAGCTGCAGAAATTGACACAAGTGATTTTCATATTACATATTCTGTCAAGCTGTCTGGGGTGGTTCAAGAGTGTGGGTACCAACCACCTAGAAGACTGTGCTTAAACAGGGCTCAAATCCTCAAATTGACTGTGAAAACTGTACTTGGAGTTCACTGACAATGTAGCAGTGAAATTCCAAAGGGGTAGCCGTGTTAGTCTATTGTAGAAAAACAACAGAGTCCTGTGGCACTTTTAAAGACTAACAGATTTATTTATTGCATGAGCTTTCGTGGGAGAAAATCCCACTTTGTCAGACGCTTTGAAGATGGGAAACTTACAGAATGGAAGGAAATTAAATGCAGGGGAGTGTATGACATAGGATCAGGTCAGGTTGTAACAGCAAATCAAAATAGGTGTTAGGATTCAAACACTGGGGAACAGCACATAGAGGAAGGTGAGGTCAAATCACCTGTTGTAATGAGAGAAAAATCCATAGTCCCTGTTTAACCCCAAGGCAGAGCTCTTAACCTGATGGGGGTGTCTCTCTCTGTCGGTGGGCTCTCCCTGCGATGGCTTGAATAAAGGTGCCTTGCTGAAACCTGATACCATTTTGCTTGCTGCTTCTACATAAGCAATAAGCTAAACTCCAGGTGAGGTCACATTTTAAAATGTGACAGGTTAATCATTCATTATATTTACCAAAATTAATGTCCAAAATAGAAATGATAATGGATGGTGCATACTTAGTTTCCCTTTATAATGAAAAAAATAGTACCTAATATTTGATGATACCTATTTTTCTCACTGTCCATTTTTTAAGAGTTACTATAATCAAATCGGGAGAGTTTTATCTTTTAGCTAGTAATTCAAGGCCGTGCATATCTCTGCGAAGTCTGACGAGTGATCAGAGAGTATAACTTTGATCATTCAAAACTTCATTTATTCAGAACTTCCCATTACCTGATACAGAGCCATCTATCTATATTTTCATTCTGCACCTTTCATTATAGTATCTGAGTGCCTAAAACAGGGTCACATTTATAGCCATGTGAATACTGCATGAGTATTCCAGTGACTTCATTTAACAGCATTTATTTTCATAGAACACTTGTGTACTACATTTTGTTCACAAGAAAGTTCATTGAAAGCAGATGCAGAAGCTTTTGAACATCCGCCAGACTCCCTTCTGATGCATTAAAAAAAGATTTTGAGTTAAGGTTTGAGAATCTTTTGGAGTTTCCATCTATTCAGCAATTAGGCCCTGATCAAAAGCCCCTTGAAGTCGATGGAAAAACTTCCATTTGTCCTTACGCTTATTAATAATTTCACAGTTTGTCTGAACTTTATTTCTTGAATTATGAACAGAGAGGCGTCTGCTTGTATTTCTCACACCAGTGCAAGTCAAGATTATTTTACTGAAGTCAATGGAATTACAAGGGTATAAATCTGATTTCAGAGGGATGAAATTGGTCCTTTTGTGCTTATGGTAATTTTACTAAATATACCAGCAGGTTTTTTATACCACTGACCATGACTTTATCTGTAGAGGAAAAAAGATGTAACATATTGTTTACCTAAGGTCTGATATTAATTTGTATACTGAGATGTAAAAGGAAGCCAAGTCCTCCCAAAACTGTTGCAGTGTTATCTCCAATGGCTTCATGCATCACTTACTGTAATTTATTTTTTAAACAGTTTAATGGAGGGTATTGATTTTATGTTCTGGAGTTTGTACCACTTCCATTTGAGAAAGCTGATGAGCGCTTGACTTCAGCTGACTAAGAAAGGAAAGGCTGCTAACATTATTGGCCAATAGAATGATGTGAGCCACACCTGTGATCAAATAAAAACACTACTATTCCCATTGGCTTCAGTGAGAGTTGTAGACATGTATCCAGTGGCAGAATTTAGCCCCTCTAGCCTTAAGAATTGCTGTTACTTGACCAGTGAGTAATGACTTGGAAGTAGAAGCAGAAAAGAAGTTTACTTAATTTAGAGGCTGAGAAGGACAGAGGGCAACTGGGCCTAATCTGGAAGGGAAGACATGGAAAGATGTACAATCAGTGATCACTTGGTTATAACCCTCTTGGCCAAAAAAGACATCAGTGCTAGAATTTCAAAGATGCGGTTTGCTTGCCTTGAGAAAAGTTATTCTATGTGATGACAGCCTGCCCCACTAGGGGAAACCATACCAGGCTATATTTGCATCCACATCATTAGCTATATTTTCTTGATTAATTTAGTTCAGTGACAGCACCAATTAGGCTTTCCTTGTTCCCGTCACGACTTGGAACTCTAAAGGAGCCCGGCAGCTGAACAAGTGGTGTTTGTTGTGTTTCCATGATAGAGAAAGCTCCACTATATAAACGAGAGTGAAATTATCTTCTAGTATTTCAGTCGCTGACCTTTACAGAAGACAGTCCCAAATGATTTTCAGTCAATGCTTGATCTACTTGATGTGGAAGCCCATTCCGAAGGTGCATTGAGGCAACTCATTATTCTACTACGCTGCTCTATCTTGATAGATAACAAATCTGACCTTTGCTACAGAAATAGGTTGGTGTGCGCAGAAGTTCCTTTTCAGTGACACCATCAATGCTTACTATTCCAGAGACAGGATACACGTGGGTGCAGAAAATTCAATCAACAATCCAGGCAGTGTTGCTCACTGAAAATGAGAGGGGGGAATTTGCGATTCAGTAGACAGGGCTGAACCTTTGAGAACCTGGCCCTTTGTTTAGTGTGAACATCATGGGTATATCAACAGATCTGTAAGAACACCCGGGCTGTTCTGTCTAATAAAGTGAAAGCTATTTGTGAATGAAAACAATGAGAACTGCTGGGTGCTAAGCTATGAAGTGACCAGATTCGGGGTGCTGACTTGGAAAGTGAACTCTTTGAAAACCCGGCCGCAGTTAAGTATAGCGACTGTTTGAAAAGCATGTCCTAATTACATGAAGGAAATTCAATACAGGAAAGCACATTTAGTTAATAGGCTCACCAGAAGTTTACTCATTACTGTTGACTGATTTCTGGTTGTTCAGTAATTTGGATAGGGTTATAGGCTTGCCAGTAAAGCTGATCAGAAGACAATGAGAACTATGACAATGTTCAGAAGGTCCTTATTTGGAAAATCAGTCTGAAGACTAATGATCAGTCTTGATTTCATTCCTTTTGTTAATTTTAATTCTAAGATTATTTGATGTGGCAAAAAGGATAGGAATCTGTTCTGGCTTGCCCCAGAGCATTTTTGCCAGGTAGGGATGCTAGATGAAATGCAAAAGTCTGAGCAATCCATTTTGCCAATATTCACAGATGTCCCAATGATATGAGTCAACACTTACAAGAGTAAGGTGCATACAAGCTTGCCAGTGTTCACTTATTCCTGATGAAGCTCCAGTCAATCTATGCATTTCTATTCTATGCATGCAAATGGGTAACAGTAAAAAAAACAAAACAAAAAACCAAGCTGATCAAAGGCATCTATGGTGCACTGTTGGTCATCGGTGCTTTTGCAATCTGCGTGAAAGAAAAGAATTTCACAATTCTGTTATCCCATGCCTGGATCAAGAAAAGTAAATACACAATTCAGTTTGAAGCATGCTCTGGTCACCATGAGCTGCCCAAAGTTGGAACAGCTAACTACTGAGATTTGGGTAACTGTTTTTCTTGCATTTGAAGCTTTTTTCATTAATAACTTTGAAGGTCACCAGTAGAGTAATTAAAAAACTAACATTCGGTGCTCCAAAGAGGAAGGAGCTAGGCTGTTCTGAGTAGTAACAGAGGACAGAACAAGGAGCAGTGGTTTCAAGTTGCAGCTGGGTGGGTGGGAGGGGAGGTTGGATATTAGGAAAAACTTTCTCACTAGGAGGGTGGTGAAGCATTGGAATGGGTTACCTAGGGAGGTGGTGGAATCTCCATCTTTGGAAACATTTAAGGCCTGGTTAGACAAAGCCCTGGCTGGGATGATTTAGTGGGAGAGGTCCTGCTTTTCGCAGGGGGTTGGACTAGATGACCTCATGAGGTCCCTCCCAGCCCTAAGATTCTATGAAGCCATCAAGAGCAGTAACTGAATGAATAAGTTAAGGATCTTTGCTACTAATGAGGTCTTTATATTCATTATATAATGTTTGAGCTATATTACTTCAGGGAGCATTAGCACAGAATTGAGTGAGATCCTAAACTGCCATATATGAGTACAGTTCCACTGAAGTTACAGTTGATTTTTTCCCCAGCCACACAGAAATCAATCAAGAGTCCTGCAGCACTTCTAAAGACTAGCAAATTTAGTCTTTAAAAGTGCCACAGGACTCCTTGTTTGTTTTGCTGAACTAGACTAACACGGCTCCCCCTTTGGAAAAGAAATCAATGGATCTGCACCCATTTTCACTACCTGACAAGCTAGCCACTCCTGTTCTCATTGGTCCATTGTTTGGCATACTCTCTCTCACTGCTCCTCTGTTTAGCACACTCCATCTCACTGGTAAACAAACAAACAAATGTGGACCAAAAAACCCATAACCACCAAAGAACTTTCCTTTTCACTGTCTCATTCTATTTAATTCTAGCTCCAAGAGAGGGAAAACCGGCAGAGTATATAGACCAAGTGCTGAAGCTATCAACTACCAACTGTTTCATTTCAATGACATCGAATGGTCCCACACACCTCTTCATTTCCCCAGCAGCAGGGAATGAGTGGCACAGAACAGGGCCATAAATTGAAAAATAACCTTTTCTTTTTAAAAGCTATTTTAAAACAAGCAAACAAAAACGCCAAATCCTTAATGACAACGAGTCTCATTGTAGCTGCCCTCCACCAGATAGTGATTGGCTGCTCATTAAGCACTGTTAACTGCAATCTCTGCCAGTTCTTAATCAGACTGATAAAAACCATTAAGTCAGCTACCATTCAGTCCTGCATAATTCATACAAGAAGAACACTCCGTTTTAATCTGCTGACTCTAACACTGCTTCGAGGCTAATCTCTTTAAAAAGGAATTACAGACAGGCAGCTATTTTGTGGAACTTTAACTGCTAAACAGTCACTTGCTCACTAGGGTAAGTGGATCCATGACTAGTGTGTGTCTGTAGCCAGACAGCACCAGTACGATCCATTCCAGTGTTTTAGGAACACAGGATTTGTGCTTCTAAGTCATTAATGCTTAGAAATGATTAAGAAAATTCCAAACCCTCCCCTCACTCCATCTGTTGTCATAATTAACTTGCCAGAACTCCTCTGTATAGAAACACATGAATTAGTGTTATCTCGCAAACCCCAGAATATTTCTCCTCGGTTTTGCTTCCTGTCTGTGCAGTCACATGGAGAGAAAGACCAACAGAATGGAACAGAAGGACCTCAGTGACTGCAGTATGCTCAGGGAAATCTGACACATGGAGATCATATGGTTGGGTGCATCAAAATTTTGGCCAGAGGTGAGTCTGAGCTGTAACATTCAGTCTCACAGCTAGATTCTGAACACAGCAAAGTTCAGGAACTGTTATTGTAAGGCCCATAATAGAGATTTAGCCATCATTCACATCCACAGCTGTATTTGAAGGTAGTTTACAAGCATAATTTTAGGACGCACTAGGCTGCAGAGTGGACTGGACTTTGTTGGAAAAATAACATGTCTGGTGTTGTGATTAAGAGGTAACAACACGCTCTTACTCTTTTACTGGCGGGCGTTCAAAGAGTCATTAGGCCTCAAAGTGAAACTCTGCATCTTGATTTCAAAATACTTTATCATACAAATTATTTCTCAAGGCACTCATTGGCAATCTTACAAGGAGAGGCAAAGTTATCCAACATATTCCCAACAGTTCACTCCTATGCAGAGTAGCAGTTGAAGTAAATTACTGCTTATTTGTATGTATTAATGATGCTTCCAAAGAGGAGGATGTATTTTATTACCTACAGCTCCTCTAGGAGATATATATATTTTTGCAGATCATCTTTCCTCCATATAGATGCCAATCTAAGCAACACCCCAACTAGAGGGACCTGTTAATGATGACTGTCCGGGCGCAGGTGCAGCGAGAGAAGGATAGAGTTCCTCTCCCTCCCACAGCACTCTGCATGCCCCCTTTTATGCATCAGCTGTGCTTGTCTCTGTAAGTAGAATCACATCTCTAACCTTGGGAATGTTGATTCTGCATGTCAGTTCATTTTCCTGCAGTTCAGTTACAAGACTTATAGGCAAGAAATGACAACACAACCCTATCTTCTCAAGGGGGACCTTAACAGTGGTTTTTTTCATAAGATTTCCAGTTGCCTCAGTGTTTTTGGTCAAAATTTCCACTCTGCCCATATGTTCAAAGCACACCAAAATGCTGCCCATGTCTCCAGAAGTCACAGAACTTTGTTGAAGTTAATAATAAAGAACATATGAATGGCCATACTTGTCACTGCAGTGGTCCATTCTAGCCTGCCAGCATCCTGTCTTCTGATGTTGGCCCATGCCAGATGCTTCACCTGCAATAAACAGAAGAGAGTGATTTTTGAGTGATCCATCTCCTGTTGTCCAATTCCGGCTTCTGGCAGTCAGATTTAGGGACATCCAGAGAATGGGGTTGCGTCCTTGACCATCTTAGCTAATAGCCACATGGACCTGCCTTCCATGAATTTATCTAAGCCTTTTTTGAACCTACTTATACTTCTGGCCTTCAAAGCATCCCGTGGCCATGGGTTCCACAGTTGACTGAGCACTGTGTGTAGAATTATTTCTTTATATTTGTTTTATATCTGCTACCTATTAATTTCATGGGATGACCACTGGTTCTTGTGTTATGTGAAGGGGCAAATAACACTTCCCTATTCATTTTCTTCACACCCTTCATGATTTTATAGACTCTATCATATCCCCCCTTGTTGCCTCTTTTCTATACTGAAGTTCTTTTAACTTTTTCTGGTATGGGCGCTGTTCCATACCCCTAATCATTTTGGTTGCCCTTTTCTGTACCTATTCCAATTCCAATATATCTTTTCTTGCTATGGCACAACCAGATCTCCACAACATTGGTTTATGCAGGGACATTATATTTTCTGACATATTCTCTACCCCGTTCCTAATGGTTCCTAACACGCTGTCAGCTTTTTCAACTGCTGCTGCACACTGAGCAGATGTAGTCAGAGAAGTATTTATGATGATCCCAGAATCTCTTTCTTGAACAGTAACAGCTAATTTAGACCCCATCATTCTGTATGTATAGTTAGGGTTATTTTTTTCCAATGTACATTACTTTGCACTCCATCAACATGGAATTTCACCTGTCATTCTGTTGCCCAGGCCCCCAGCTTTGCCACGGTCAGCTTCAGACTTAACTATTTTGAGTAATTTAGTATTATCTACAAAGGCTGCCACCAAATTGTTTACTCACTTTTCTGATCATTTAAGAATATGCTCAACAGCACCGGTCCCACTACAGACCCTTGGGAGACCCTGCTATATACCACTCTTCATTGTGAAAACTGACTATTTATTCTCACCCTTTGTTTCCTATCATTTAACCAGTTACTGTTCCTTGAGAGGACCTTCCCTCTTACGTTGTTTGCATGTGATTTGAAGCACATTAGGAAGACAGGGACTCTATAAAATAAAAGCTATAACATTATTTTCCGCTCATGTAACAATCCAATCTATAAGAAAAAAGCACTAGATTGCAATGTCCCCACAGGGCTGTAATACGATTACATTATTATACCATTATTTCTACCTCTTTGCAATTGTGCAAATGAATTGGCCACAGACATTTTACTGCCTTTGATTAGAGCCTCAATAGCCTGTATGAAAACGTCACAATGTATGACAGAAAGATTACTAAAGACCTGATTAAAAAGTATATAAAGACAGCAACTAGGACAATAAAGAATCCGACAGGGTTGTAGTTATGGCAAGAGGCTAAGAAAATGAGGTTTGTATTCATTAGAAGATAAATGATAATGCAGGGTCATAACTGAGTTGTGTGATACACTGAGGAGGTTTATAGACAAGATGGATGCAGTGAAACTATCTGAAGTCATGAGAGGCTAAGGAAACATTAGCTAGGTAGGTGGATATTCTGATACAACTAATTCATGTAATCTTTATGTGAGAGGCCTATTCTCCTAGTTGGAAGTTCTATTATATTAAAGTTTTTACATCTTTTCTGCTAAAGAGAAATGTTCTTCTGTTTTAGAATTAAGTTAAAAGCCAGGTTCTTTGCAAGCAGAGCTCAGAGGAGTCAGACCGCTTTAAGATAATGGGTTGAATGTCATCTCAATATCACGAGTTGCTGAATGTCCTTCAAGAAACAGCAGAATGTCTGGCAGAGATTCGCTGCTCACCTGACAATCCCTCACTGGTACTCAGCAGAACGGCGCTTTACCAATTTAGAAGATGTCCTTGTACCAGAGCTCATATCCAGCTGTACTTGCTCACGTTTTGTCCTCTAACAACGTTCTTCTGACCTCTGAAAGGGAGAAAAACATTCAGTTTTAAAAATGCACAGGAGGAAGTGTTGACCTGGGTTTATCGTTCCATTGACAATTTAACCCCATTATAGATTCTGTTCTTAAGAATCCTTCCTATAGCAACTGGCTTGCAAACTGCAAAGGAGCAGCAGTACAATATATGCGTATCTTTCTGGGACACAGAGGTAAGAGACAGTTCAAGTGTTTCACGTACCAACCATTTGGAACACTTTCAAGCAGCGCACAGTGTTTTGCTCTGTGCAAAAGCAGGGCTGGAATCAGCTGATGTCTTTGGAGGTTTTACAATAAATGCCTCCCTTAAAATTGTGCAAAAATATCATCCTAACCTCACAGCTCTGTCAACATTTGAAGAATGGTGCAAAGTCCTGATAATACAGCCTGAGAAGCTATAAAGAAATAGGCTGCAAAGAAATGATGCAGAAATGCCACAAGAAAGAGGTACATCTGGCTCTATAGGAGCATCCACCCTATATATTGACAGGGCAAGCATTTTTCTATCTTCCTAGCACCTTATTCAGAGAGCAAGGCCATATTTCTTCCCATTCCCTGTTTTTTAGCCTAGTGTGTTATTTTACACCTCATTAAAAAAGTTTTATTAATAAAACACAAAATAAAAATGATCGCCAATGTCCTTCACTGCCGTTGTGGATCAATGCTGTGTAGCAGCTCAGTGTGTATTGCTAAGAGCTGGTGATTCTCCAAGCCCGGTTCTAGGACTCAGGCACAAACGTAGACCTGTAGGTTGAATTTTCAAAAAAACCTACACTCTCAGCATAACTCTCTGCAGAGGTAGCACAATTACCAGGGTGTCTTTGGTCTTGTCTACACGAGAAAGGATTTGCCAGTTCAGGTATTCCAATGTGGATTTGCTGGCAAACCATCCTAACTGAGACACAGCTTATACTGGCAAATGAATGTTTATGCCCAGATAGTTTATATCTGAAGAAAATAAACTATACCAGCAAAAGGATTGGGGGGGGGGACACGGGGACACCACAGTATAACTGTGTCGCGGGTGTTTGCCGCCACAATCGTGTCAGTTAGGTCTGTGATTTTTTTAAAAAACATCTAACCAATATAGATACAGCTGCAAAATTTAAATGTAGACCAGCCCTTAATCACACTAAGTTAAAACACAATTCCCTTCGAATGTATGAGATAACACTGACCATGAGTCTACATCTTGTGTGTTGTTATCGTTGATCGTATAGCAAGTTGCTTGACTACACTTAAGGTTCGACATTAAAGATGTTCAATTAACCCAAATAACCAAACTTAGCAAAGACAATGTAGGACAATACAGGAAGGAAGGAGTTACTACCAACCACGCTAATGCCAGTTCATCTTACATACAAGCTTCGTTTTCCTCAGATCAACCCGTACGTTCCTTTCTTTTGTATACGACATTCTGAGATTTGAAGTGGCACAGTTGCATGCGTGTAGATTCACGCTCTCGTTTGCCACGAATTACATGTAAGCTAGTCCTGTGGCAAAGATTACATTATAAAGCCTGCTCAGGTATAGGTATACTGACGTAGTCTGTTAGTTTATATGCAACCAACAACTTCCAGAGGGGTAGACGTGATAGTTTAGTTCAGCAAAAATAAACCAGGAGTCTTGTGGCACTTTTTAAAGACGAACAAAGCTCATGCGATAAATAAATTTGTTAGTTTTTAAAAGGGCCACAAGACTTCTTGTTTGTTAAGCAACCAATAGTGACAGAAGTTTTTCTGTCAATATAGGAACACCACCTTCCAAGAACATTCTTCTGTTAGCATAGCTGTGTTTACAGGGGAGTTTTGTTAGCGTAACTATGTCAGCTGGGGTCTGGTTTTTTCACTTTTATGCCTTAAATTGTATCTATCAGTATGCAAATACTGGGGAAAAATACATTCGGAAGCACTAGAAATAGAATTATAAACACACGTGCGTTATTACAAGTATAAATACATTGAACCTTGGTACTTATCAGTTAGAAGCAAATGGCAGTCTTGTATGATGGGCTATAACATATGTGCTTCAAGCCCTATATCTCAAGTTTCTCAATTGCTATTTGAATGAAATAATGAAATCCACATTTTAATTTCTAATATTTTCAGTGTGTCTCTTGCAGAAGCTTATTATCTTGGGAATGAGAGGTTGTGTACATCCATTCTTTTTGCAATTGATCCTCTAGGCACATTTCACCTAAACCTTGCTTTCTTCCTAAACAGACTTGATGGATTTTCATTTTGCTTTACCAGGCTGCATATTAACAATAGGAACATTAACTCATGAAACCAGTTTTAAAAAACGTATATCAGATATATTATTTCCAAGGCACCCAGACTTCTATGTATATTTTGATATTTCATTAGGTCAACTGCAGATCATTTTAAGAGCCCATATTTTCTCTGTCTGAATAATCTCAGGGCAGGAATGAAATAGATGGTAGTGGACTATGTGAAATAAGGGCTGAAAACAAAGATACATAGCAAGTTTAAATCAGTTTTAAAGGACACCAGAATTCAGTGTCAAAGCACAAATCTCATTCCTCCAGCAGTGGGAAAGCATCACCAGAAGGGCTGCTGAGCATGGTGCATTTTATTCCTGATCCAATAAGGCCATGGCCTCGGCCCCTACTTCCAGGTCCCTTGGCCACGACTCTCAGCCCTGGCCTTGCTCGCTCCTCACTGGGAATGTTTGCTGGGGGGGTCAATCCCATGGGCAGTTGGCCAAAAATCTTCCTTCACTATGTCAAGGACTGGTTACTCACAAAAGGCTGGACGTGAGCCAACCCAGGTGTGGGTGGTTCACACAGCAAAGCAGAATAAGTCTGGGCCCAGGAGTGAGGGATTGGGGTGACAGCTACACACCAGCCCTGTTTAAAGGGGTGAGCATCACAGACCCATCCTCCCGGCTGCAGCACTTGGTCCTGGCTCCTTAGCTCGCTCCCCCAGCCACTGTCTGGATGGAACCTGCCTCCAAGTCTCCAGCTGCAGGGGTTGAAGCTGAAAAAAGCTGCCCTCCAGCCCTGAAGAAGCAGGGAGAAGGGACATGGTTCTTATATCCTCCTGAGTGTCCCCCCATGCTCTCCGATGGCCCTGCAAAGCTCACCTGTCTGAACTGAGTGCACTCACCATGAACATTGTGAGTGTCAGGCCATTGTCCTCCTCCTCTCACCCGCCGAGAGACTCATGGAACTACCTTTACCCAAAGCCAGAGACTCATCACGTGCCCTCTGTAGAGGATCACCCTCCCCTATGGCAAGGCCCCGTTGATGTTGATTCCAGATTTTAAAATCACTTCTGATGGGGATGCCGGGCTGGGTGGAGGCTGAGGCAACGGGCTGTGTGCGCACGTGTGTGCCAGCCAGCTTGGCTCTTCTTGGGGGTGGGGGACACATCGTGAAAGGCTGGCCAGGCCACCCAGGCTCGGGGGTGAGGCTGCCCCATCAGAGTGAGTGCCAGGCTGCAGGGGGAGAGGCAGGCACCACACATTGGGAAAGAGCGGGGGGCGGGAGGGGGGGCACCGGAGCCAAGCCTACATTTGTAACCCTCAAGCCTCCACTCACCCTGCTCCTCAGAGACATCCCCCCACACTGCGCAGGAGGGTGGATTTGAGGCAGTGGGGATGCAAATGTAGAGTTGGCCCCGGGCCCTGCCATGTACTGCCATGATTACAGCATTGCATGGAGACAAATTCTGCCCTCAGCTACACAAAGGTCTGTTGATGGAGATACTCCAGATTCACACCAATGTCACTGACAGCAGGAATAGGCCCGTGAAATGTGTTCGATTCCCCAGCGTTAGGAACCCTACAGTGGTGTTTTCCTCATGTACGGTATCTTTAATAGCTGCCCCCTGAGTTTGATAATATTGATGGGGGAGAGTGTTAATGGCAAAGGAGAGAACTAACCCAATTCCAACTGTAGCTGCACTTTAGCCCTTAGTGTAAGGGAATCATCCCGAAAAAAATGCTTGTTAAAAAATCATGATCAGAAAAGAGAATGAGAAAGGCAAAATTTAAAACAAGTCACCAACAGACTTTTTTTTTCTTAAAGCAGCAGGTTCTAACGCAAGTTTTGACAGAGCCTATCGAGTCCCATGTTACCTTCAGCACTAGCAGATGTTGCACATTCCAAAGAAATGGCAGGTTTGGCACCCCTTCACGGTTAGCAAATTTAATTATGGTTTCAAATGCAATAATGGAACAACCTTTCTAAGCTATAATTGGATGTGAATTTGGCACAGGCATCCTTCGCTCAATGTGCCATATGGAGAACTGCAAAGCAAGGTGTTGCATATGTTTTTGCTGAATTATACAGGGTCATATCAGGGTCAGACTAAAATATTATGGGCAGGGAGACAGGGCTACACAAATGAAACATGGGAATAAGAACTACATATGATTTGAAATCCAATTGGATGAAAGCGTCAATTAAAACACTACCTTAGTTAGTTAGGAGAAGTCCCAGCATGTCTGAAGTAACAGGATATTCTGAGCAAGAGACCAGGAGAAGCAAGAGATGAGCTGGATGAATGGAAGGATAAGTGCTGAGATAGAGATGGACTAAAGGAAGAATAGAATAACCCCTTTAAATACTCCACAAAGCCCGTGGAGACAGGTTCTTCCCTTTTTTCTGTCCCAAACCTCTTCAATTACACTTCTCAAGATTTGAAAGTGCCATGCCCTTGTGCCACGTTGCTATTGCTGTTATAACAGGAATATTAAAGTGTGGCATAAAGAGAAAACTAACTGGAGGCATTGTTATTTGGACTAAAAGAACATATGGATTATAGGCTGTAGAAGTAGCAATGCTTATCATTAAGGTTGACTGACAGTTTCCAGTATAAGACCTCATTTTTCAGTTGCTTATACTTTGCTAAAATAAACCACTTGGACTGAAATTTCCCATCCTGGAGGTGTGTCTCAGCTTGAAAGTTTCTGGAAAGCGTCAGTGCATATACATATATACCTTATTAGGATGGCTGATCCAGGTCCAGAGGGAGGAAAGAAGCTTATGCAAGTAACTGATATAACAGCTTTTCAGCCACAGCAACGATAAATAAAAACATTTATCAAGGCCTGCTTTTTGGCAGAAGGAGAGAAACACAATCAAAACTGAGGGAGGTATCTGATGCTAATGCAAGCACCTTATTTCTAACCAACAGCAGTGACATGTGCTGGTAATGTTTTAATCTCAATTCTTCTATTCAATGATATTCTGTAAAGTATGAGCTCTCTCTTGCCCCCACTAAGGCCAGTGAGACTTCTGCCATTATGTTAACTGAAGCAGAAGTAGTCTCGTATTACAGTATGTTTCTTTAGAATTGTGTTTCAACATGATATTTCTTAAGGCACCACAAATCACAACACATAATCAGCATGATTGGTCTGTTCAATTTACATTTAATTCCTTTTTTGTTTTATTGCAGTTGATGAGAATTTAAAATTATTCTAATTTTCTACTACCTCTGTACTGCACTGGATCATACAATTTCAGCCTTCTTTATCCTTAAAAAATGTTTAGTTATTTCTGCAGCTAAATGATGTTGCCATGGTATTTGAGTATCTAATTATACAAGGCACAATTGAAAAAGTGTTAAATATGACCATGGAATTGGCTTATAGCCCTCTGAACAGAAAACAACAAAGGACGTTATAAATATTAATAAAACTTTACAGCAGCCTCATATGGTAGGTAAATGTTCTACTGATTTGACAGAGTGGTTGTGAACTAAGGCACAGAGAAGTTAAAAGTGTTATCCTTGTCTATAATTATTGCCCAGTGTCACACAGTAGCAGAACCAGGAATAAAAGCAAGGCATCCCGTGTGTTATATTCCCTGCTCTAACCATTGACCATCACTCCTTCCTCTCAATTTCCTCTCAGTTCCTAAACCAGCGCTTTTACCTCTTTTAAAGAAATTAGTTAGAACATTTTAAGAACAGCTTGCTTGAAGATTATTGGAGACAGAAATGAATTTTTATTTCAAAAGGAAGCATTCTTTCCCCTCTCCCATTTTTTCCAACATCACCCTGCCATGTCGAAAAAATGGGGAAAAAATCAAATATGGAAACTTTCTGATTTCACCTTAAAAAAAAAGTCACCTAACGAAAGGTGAAAGTTGAATAGTTTCAAGTAGAAATAATCTTATAACTGTGCACATTTGAAAAGAATTAAAGACAGATCTGCAATGAAATAAACTGCATGTTAATTCTGTCCTTGATGTAGCATGTACAGAACATTTAAAATCCAGGACACGGGAGTAAGGACGTAACACTTGAAAAAATATTTCTTCATTACCATATTTGAATACTTTGGGTCATAAAATAAATCAATGCGTCTGGAGAGGGAAGAAAGTCAACACGAGTAGACAGAATGCTGACCAGATCCCACACTGTTTCTTTCTGAATTCTTGATGACAAAGATCTCGACCCTACAAACACTTAAATAGATGCATATCTTTGCATTCAGTCAGCCTACACATAGAATCATTGAAATATAAGGCTGGAAAGGACCTCAAGAAATCATCAAACACCCCTTTGCATTGAGGCAAGACAAAATAAACCTACACCCTTCCTGACAGATGTTTGTCCAACCTATTCTTAAAAAGCTGTGACGACAGTTACTCACCCGCATTAACTCTTGCAGGATTAAAGCTGAAATCTATTTATTTTCAGTGAAAACAGACATCTTAAAGAGATCGACATTTTAAAAATTATTATTGCTATGCTACTACTGTGTGCATGGAAGTTTCAGACAAATAAAATGACATGGGTCTTGCCAGAAGGATTTTATAATTGGTTTTGCTCAAGAATGTGTCAGAATGACATCTGCGTTGGCGAGCAGGTGTTAGGAAAGAGGGCAATGTTGGAAGAATGCAGTGGGAGGGGAATATTGCTCTTAGAAGAAAACAGTTATTCACATATACAAAAGTGCCAAGCCTGCAGAGCAGCCAGCAAAATACAAATAATACTACTAACAACAAAAACAAGTATGTGAGTACATCTATGTGCATGAGTTGTCAGGACTCTCTCCACATGTCATGCTTTCCTAGTTAAAGTTGGGAGAAACTCTACAGACATTAACTTAAGGCAGGGGTCTGCAACCTGTGGCTCCGGAGCCGCATGCGGCTCTTTGGCTACCCCCTTGAGGCTCTGGATCTTCCCCGCCAGGGGGACCTTGTGGGCAGTCTGCTCCAGGCCCCCTGCCACCGGGGATCCTGTGGGCAGCTGCACCAGGCTCCAGACTCCCCACCTCCGGACTTCTGTTCTTGCTTCCAGACTCCCCCCTCCTTCACCAGAGGACCTTGCAGCAGGTGCCTTGGCCCAGCTCCCAACTCCCCCCACCAGGAGGCTACTCCTATTTTGGCTCTCAAAGCATTTGGTTATACAAGGAATTTTTAAAAACGGCTCTTGTTATATTTCGGGTTGCCGACCCCTGACTTAAGGTATGGCTATACAGAAAGCAGACGTGTGACTGCAGCATGTGTAGACATGATTGAGTTAAGGTTTGATCTAGCTAGTTAAAAAAAAAATAGTAGTGGCAGTAAAGGCTAGCTGCTCCATCCAAACCCGATGTCCTGCACCGAGTTAAGTAGCCCATGTTGCTATGTCTTCACTGCTATTATCATTCAAGCTAGTTTGACCAAAGCTAGCCTGCGTATGTCTACTCATGCCGCAGCTGCACCTCTGATAGATATACCCGTAGTGGTAACTGTGTGCAGAAGTGGTGTATAAGAAGGGGTGGATCAAACTCAAAATTTTGGGGCTGAGAATTTATCCTGCCCTGCAGGGCAAGATCCACTCAATAACCAAGTTCTGGTAACTTTCCATAGGGCAGGTGGTATTTTAAGGCCCTGTAAGCATTTACAATATAAAGGACCCTGCAAGTGTGTAAACTTAGAATCAACAACTTCTTTAATAACTTGGGAGTCTCTTCAGAAATTATTGAATTTTAAATGATTGCTTAGAAAACTAAAATCTTCCATATAAAAACTGGAGTGTTTGGATTTTTGAAAACAGCACTTTTCCTATCAAAATCTGATAAAACTGAAGAAATATCTCAGAAATTTGACTGACTGAAAACAAAGAATTCAAATAAATAACTTTAAAAATTATCTGATGCTTCCTGCTACAGAAGGGAAAAGATAATTTAAACTGTGTTGTATATTCTTCAAGCAGACCGTATATTCAGGAGCTGAGTGTGTCCAGGACCATCCTCCATAGGCATGGAGCCAATGAAAGGATGTGAGCAGGTAATTTGAATCTAAACAAGTCTGGAATAGGTATATGGTCCCATAATTTAATGGAAACAGGAAAGAGAAGGGTATAAAACTGAAGTGAGCACAGACCATTCTCATTCTCTGCTCCAACTCACACTACTCATTACATCCTATCCATCTCTATACGCAACCTATCACAGACCGCTAAGAACATAGAAGATTCCAGAAGAAACCACCCCCTAAAAAATCTCAACAACCTGTCAACGTGGATTGGTGAGAGGAAGTTAACTAAGATAAGGTGCGGGGATTAGACTTAAAATCTCTTGTAATGATTTTATTAGGATATGGAAATGCTATTTTAATTAACAATATTAACACTTTCTCCTGTTAACCACTAGATCAGGGGTTAGCAATATTTGACGGCCCCATGCCAGCCCTGCTCCCGAACCCTCAGCAGGTGTTGGGGTGGGGCCAGAAAGGTGCCAGTGGTAGAGCTAGCAGGGGAAAGGAGCCATGAGGTGGGACCAGAGTGGGGAGCATTTGCTGCGCCGCAGGGCCAAGAGCCCTGCGTGGTGCTGTGCATAGGACCACGTGGCAGATTTGGCATACGTGCCAGGGGGTGCCGACCCCCTCTAGGTGGTTAGACCATGAATTCCTGTAAAGGAAACAGGTGCCAAACATGGGTAAACAAAGAAATAGTGGGAGTTAAGTTGGAGTTAAGATTCTTAATATTCGATAAATGGCCTGTGCCAAGAAAGCTCCTTAAATGGCTTTCACTAAGTAACTGGTTTAGCAAAACACACAAGGAATCCTGTGGTCATTAAAAGTGCCACAGGATTCCTTGTGTGTTTGCTGAACTAGACTAACACGGCTCCCCCTTTGTAACTGATTTAGGTATCTTCTTTGGTTTCATGGGATTTAAGATTGTGTATCATGCGCATATATAATCTGTCAGGTTAATAATAACTAAAATTATTTTGCCCATCTACAAACAGTTCAATATTTATGAGATACAAAGATTGGACTCATCATAATTTTGGAAGTAAGACCCTGGCTTCAGTTTACCAAAAGAAAAGTGCCTCACAGAACATGAGCCTACTCACAAAGGTGTAATCTCTGTTCAAAGCTCCCCACAGAGAAGATTTTTTAAAGGAAAAAACCACTTTATCATGTGTTTTCTGTTATTTGTGTTTTATTTCCCTTTCTTTAATAATAAAATAGCCAGGGTTAATAATTGTGATTATTTTGCTTAGTTTCCATCGTAGCATTTCCTAAATTGACTTAATAAAGTTAATTTAGTCACTAATCCCTCTCCACACTGATTTAAGTCAACCTAATAAGGTTGGCTTAAGCGTTAAGTTGACCTAAAATGAGGTGTTATTAAGTCAACTTAACTTTTGCTTAAATCTACTTAAGGAAAGCCCAGTGTGGACCCGGAGTAGTGTAGGTTGACTTAGGCCTCCTTACATTGACTTAACTTCTAAGTTTAGATGCACCCTCTGTGTGCGTCTACACTTGTAAATTAAGTCGACTTAAGCTTGGCTTAAGTCGACTTAATGTGCCCTACATCTACACTACACTTTGCTTAAGTCGACTTAAACAGCTTGCTTAAGTCGACTTAAGGAAAATAAAGTCGACTTAATGAAAATTAAGTCGACTTTGTTAAAGCACCTTTCTACTCGACCTAAGGCTTAATTCGACTTTCTAAAGTCGAATTAAGCCAGTGTAGCCCTGGGGTAGCCCTAAGTCGACTTAGGGCTATCCCAGGACTACACCAATTCCCTCCCTGGTGGGGGGGGCACAGGGGGAGCCTGGCATGCCCCCCAAAGGGCAGGGCATGTGGGCACAGTGTGACACTGTCTGGATTTAGGGAAGCATTTATAATATTATTTTCAATGGGTATCTCATAAACGCTATAATCCATAGGAACTATGTCAATGGATGTATTCTTTATGTCCTCAATGGCTCATCAGGATACTCCCTGAGACCATTCTACCTGGAAAATTCCTAAACATTAAGGAGACAATGGTTGTTCACACCCTCCCGTCTAATGACACAAGTTAAAGTATGTATATAACATCAAATTCTTAACTTCTCATTGAAATAGAATTCCTAGACATAAACTATATAATCATTCCCAGCAAATTACTGCCTTTCTATTGATACCAAACATGACATAGTTCCTATGGATTATAGCATTTATGAGATACCCATTGAAAATAATATCATAAATGCTTCCCTAAATCCAGACAGTGTCACACACAGGACTCTGCCCTGCCAGGGTCCCTGTCCCCCTTTGCCCCATTGTACACAGGGGGTACTCCCCCCTCCGCCACCGTGGACCTGCCCAAGGTCCCCCTAGCCCCACAAAGTCGACCTAGAGCATCCAGTGTGGACGCTCTAGGTCGACTTTGTAAGTTCCCCTTTAAGTCGACTTTAATTTTCAGTGTAGACACACTAAGTCGACTTATTTAAGTCGACTTACTTAAAGTCGACTTAAAAGTGCAAGTGTAGACATAGCCTCTGTGATTAAAATGGTGGGAGTCCCATCCTTGAATCATCAGTAAGAGATGGTATTTAGTAGCTTATGTCTTGTTTCTTTACATTAAATAGCTTTAGTAATTTTAAAAATAAAATTACTTGGTGTCCATCAGTTAAAAAATCACCCTTCAAATTCTGAATAAAGTCCAGACAGGGAGTGACAAGCACAAACACATATATTAACTGAACTCTCTTAAGCCACAAAAAAGCCTGTCAAAATATGGGGCTCTCTTTTATTTATTGGAATAGATCCATGTGCCATGAATTATAAGATTGGCAAAGTGCCCCTTACCATACGTTGAGCTATGACACATAACACTGCCAGATATGAATCAATGATAAATCTACAATCTAATATTAAAACTAAATCAAAACACTGCAGCTATTCAAAACTGCCGTCTGCCCTCCTGTATGAATATTTCGTATCTGCACAGTATCTTCCATGAGAGGATTTTAAAGATTTTAAAAAGCTCTGTGAATATTTGTTTACTCCATTCCACTGATTGGGAAATCAAGGCCCAAAGGAGTTTAATGACCTTCTCAGTATCATGCAGTAAGTCAGCAGAAGAATTTAGAAGCCCTGACTTCCTGCCCCTGCTCCCTTTCTTTTGTGGTTTTATGATTTCATTAGGGCCTTGAATTCAATCAAGGCCCACGTACAAATCTGAATGTAGCACAGAGTATTTGAATTTATTGTTCATAATAAGCACAATGTTAGCACCATTAGTTTTTATATTGAGTGTATCTATTTGGAATATAAAAGAACCTTCTTTAAAAAAAAGAATTGATTCCTGGAGCATGTATTTATTGCAAAAATGAAAATTAAGATATAACAAAAGGAGAGACCAAGTCTCATTTTCAATTCTAGGATTAAAAAGGTAGTTTTGAGGGTCTAAAACATGCAGAACATTTTCTTCGCACCACTCCACCACAGTCCAACTCCCGTGGTTGGCCCCTGCTGCCACTGGGGGTGATGCAGGAGATAGAGAAGATGCCCTTTTATATTATACTGCAGGGGTGGCCAAATTTACTTACTTACTGCATAAAACAATTTTCAGAAGTTTGAGAGCTGGGGCATGCTTGCTGGGCCTCCTTATGGCTTCAGGCATGTTGAGGGACCCGGTGATTGTCAGAGACAAAAGGGAAAATAGACTGTACAAATTAAAATGTTTCATGTATTCTGTATTCATTTCTCACTAACCTCCTAGAATAGTCTGGATCTTTGTAGAATCTTCTGGAACCTTCCAGACTTTCTGAGAACTACATTTTCCTCAAACCGCCTAGAATGGTGTCTATTATGCCCTTGTGTGTATAAAAGGGGCAGAGCACCACCAGTTAGTCAGCAAGGTATAAGAACAAACTGAAGTGAAATGGAAGCCCAGCTGCAATATTGTGAACTTTGTTTTATTATGCAATTGCGAAAGTGTACTCGTGTTTTAAGATTTGAAGAGCATAAGTACTGATTAATAAAGGACATGTTTAATGAGAAAGCAGAGATACCAAATCTGTATCTAAGAAACAATATAAAAGAAATGCTGTTACTTTTTTTTTGTTGCCATACTTAACATGTAATGTCAAGAAATGGGCTACAAATACAAAATATAGTAAGTTCCAAAGTGGTAACAATAAAAAAAGAAAAATAGTAAGGTATTCAAATGTTTAACATAGGCTATGTCTACACTGGCAATTTAAGTCGACTTAAAGAGGCTTAAGCTGACTCAAATTAAGCCACGTCCACACTAGGCTTTCATTAAGCCGACTTAAGAAATTCCTTAAGTCGACTTAATTAAAGTTTAAGTCAACTTTGTTACTACCACTCATTAAGTTGACTTAACCCTTAAGTCAACTCCTTAAGTCGACTTAAGGACAGTGTGGACATGGAGTAACCCTTAAGTCGACTTTATTAAGTTGACTTAAGGGTGGTTAAGTCTACTTAACAAAGTGGACTAAGTCGACTTAAAGCTAAGTCAACTTAGTCCACTTTGTTAAGTCAACTTAACTTTTCTAGTGTAGACATAGCCAAAGACACTCTTCGCTGGGAGTGACATTTGGTCTAGTGCCGGCTTTGCCTCTGAGCTTTGACAACCTATTTTAGGGGCATAGGGCCCATTCCTACAGGTCTTACTCAGGCTTAACTCTAAATTAATGGAACAGGAGTTCTGCCCAAGTAAGGTCTGTACAATCAGGTCTCCAGAGACTACAACATCCCTTCATGGAACTTTTTTATATAGCTTAGTGCTACAAACACTACTCAATATAATGCTCTCCAGGGGCCCAACTGGGGAAGAATGTGGAGGTACTGTCAAACTCCACCCACAACCCAAGCTCCATCTACTCATGAGACATGAAAGTGAGATGCCACTGTAGAGAATTTCATAAGACAGCTGACCCAGAACACACTTGCTTTTGGGGAATCCCCACGCCACCATTCATCTCCACGTTGTTTAGATTGTAAGCTCTTTTGGAGATGGAAACATAGAGGACAAACTTTTGGTGCTATGTAAAATTGTAATACCTGGCACCCTGCCTCTAGCATAACCTGAAATGCTGCTTCAGAGAGCAGCAAAAGAACATACAAACCCTTAGTAATACAGCTAGCCAACTGTACAATACTACACATGAAGAACAACATTTTTCCTGGGACTAGAGGCAAATCATTTTGTGCCCTGAAGAATGAGATTTGTTTGCCCTTACCTTAACGTGCACAATGCTAGTTTTGTTTCTGGCAAGAAAATGGCACATTTCATTTATAAATTCAACCCTTTGAGGAAACTTGTGTCAAAGAAATCAAAGCTAGTGGAATGAAACAGTGATGGGAATGACTGTGATTTCCAACAACGTGTCTCAACAATTACATAGTTCAGACACAAATCTAGACCCTATTCCAGAACAATTTTTTGCCGTTAACTTTGTCATGTGCTCCATTATCTGGTTAACATTTCATGTATGTTTTATATATTAGTTCCCCTTGAAATGGAACTTTTAGATGCATCACTGAAATTCCAAATATGAAAGAACGCTGAGGACATCAGTTCATTCAAGTTAATGAGATTTAGTGCCAGCACAGGGGAGATTCTGGAATTTTTTCTCTCTCAGTTCAGATCACTTGATTATTAGAAACACTTGTCTAGAATCACAAGATTCTTAAGAGGAATTAATTTTTCTCAATGGAGGGACACAGCTCAGACTGAGTCAATTGTGTAGCTCTTCCTGGGCTTGAGCCTTCTCTTTTGGTGTTTGTTACTTGGAGTGGCTTTTTCCTTCTCCTCAGAAGGGGTGGGGTCCTAGGTTCTTTGTTTCAATGCCTGGTGTTTCCAACCAAGCTGACCCCCTTACTATACCTGGGATATATGAGGTGCTGTCCCCTGGGCAATTAGCCAGCTTTATCATCCTTAACAGAGTACAACCCACAGGACAATAACATACATGAATCCAAATGCCGATAAATGAAATGTCACACCCCAAAATAACAATACAACAAAGAGGACTTCAGTGGGGATAGGGAAAAAAAGGGTTCTAGGGAATAAAAAGGTTAAGATTAGAATGTCAGCAATATAACACATTATCCAGCTACCAACATTCACAACCTTATCTCAGTCCCGAGATTCCTCCCTGACAGCAGAACAGAATGCTGGGATAAGTCCAGAGATGGGTGTAGCTGCATTGCAAACAATGGCTGACTTAAAGAAAATACAAGGGGATGATTTACAGTGTTTTCACTCCTGGGTGTGAGGGTGCGCAGGGTCCTCTCATAGCTTCCTAGTCCAGGGTCCTCTGGAGGTCTTGGCTGGCTCTTGGTAGCCAGAACCAGATAGGTTCTCTGCCTCTCAGGCTGCTGGTCTCTGCAGGGTTGAAAGTGGTCCAAATACACAATAAATCCGACAGCTGTTCACTGTCTAGATTTGTGGGGCCCGGGAGCTAAGCAATTTCTTCTCTCAGCTTGAAAAACCTAGACCCAAACATGCTTTTCTTACTCAGATAAGATTCCCATTCCCCTCAGTGGTCTGAATCAGGCAATCTCTTGATTTACAAAACCAGAGCAGGCCAAATTCATGCCTCCTGTAAACCATCATGGAAGAGCCCTAGAGAGTGTAATAGGGATTAAAGGCCTTATTCAAATGCTGTTTGTTTCAGTAGGCTGTGGCTCAGGCCCTACACTAATGAGATTCCATAGATATTGTTCTTGAAACTTAGCCTATTACACCAGAGATTAACTTGGCTCAATAGCCATATGAGCCTTTGGTTCCACTAAGACAATTTGTTTGTATTTTTATATCTATACCACCTTCCCCCCAGCCACTTAATCCCACTTCCCATGCTATTCTTCTGCAAAGGGAGATGCTAGTAAGGAGTGCAAGAGATGCTGCGTATGGACATTAAAGATCTTCTCTGAGGGCTGTCTGGTGAGAATGAAAAGTCTTTTGAGGAGAATGTATATCCTTGATCCTCAGCTAATACATTTGTAAAAATTGACAAGTATTGTAGCTGCTGCAGGGCACAATAAATATCTCTCATGTTTACTGTCAAATGAGAAGGCAAGATAGTAAATAACATGGCTGTATTAACACAACTCTATTTTTCTATCCTTCTCAGGCTTGTCAAACGACAATGGGTATCACGCATCCATTCCATGCCCCATACGAGGTCTCTGAAAACTGGCTGTGGTTCCAGAGGGCATTATTTCCAGGAGAAATAGTGATGGGGGCTATGACAAAACAGGAAAACAAAATAAAATAAATCACATGAGATAATGTGGAGGGAGTTGCATTTTTCAACATGGTCTGTGAATTTTTAAATTTTTAAGCATATTTTTAGCCATCTTTGGCCTCTTTCATGACTGCTCATGTGCAAGCAGTAGAGTTTGAATGGAAGAAAGCCAAGTTCAAAGCTGCATCATTATTATTATTATTCTTCCTCCAATGAAGATTAAGGACACATTCTGTTGGCACTATACTAAACTTACATATAGAGACAGTCTTTCTACTGGAAGAGCTTGGAATTGAAAAAGAAGAGACAGACAAATGGTGAAGAAGGGTGCCTTATGATCCTCATTCATACAGCAAGGCACAGGGAAAATAAGTGCCTTGCTCAAGATCACAGAAGCAGGCTGTGGAAAACAGTCAATTGAATCCAAATCTCTTAAATCCCAGTCTAATGCCTTACCCACAACATCATGCCTCCCACATGAGTAGTTACAATTACTAGAGAATTAACAGTGGA
>ML685805.1:2346764-2595272 GCA_007922175.1 Pelusios castaneus | reverse complement strand
ATGCCTCCCACATGAGTAGTTACAATTACTAGAGAATTAACAGTGGACACAACCATGTCAGGGTATGCACATCCAGGGTAGTAACATCCCAGTGTGAGGCTGTAATTGCAGAGCCTGGAATCTCAACAGGGATTGGTGGGGGGGAATAAGTGGACTAGCTCGCCCTTCAGAAGCATCTCCCATGCAAAGAAATTCACCCCTGTGCTGAAAATCAGCACAAGGAAACTACCATTTCTGCACCATTTCAGTGAATGTTCTGAAAATTAAGTGCCACTAGAGGCCAGTGGAAGCTAAAAAATGTGTGGAGAATGCCAAGAAGGGCAACTACTCACTAAATAGACAACAGAGACCTGTGGCACTTTTAAAGACTAACAGATTTATTTATCGCATGAGCTTTCGTGGGAGAAAATCCCACTTCGTCGGACGCTTTGAAGATGGGAAACTTACAGAATGGGAGGAAATTAAATGCAGGGGAGTGTATGACATAGGATCAGGTCAGGCTGTAACTCCTCTGAATAGTCATGTGAACGCTCAACCCTCAATGCCTGAAACTAATTGCCTCACCTACATAATATTGGGGTGCACTTACTTTATAGGCTAATGTAGTCATATATATTAATAACATAGTCATACATATTAATAACAATTAGCTCATTCTTTAAACCTGTTACTTCTGGCCTGAACCAGTTTCTGGTCATAACTTCCGTGGTCTTATGACATATCTTGGGGTTACCATTAGTTCCCAAATTTCTTAGATAAAGATGTTCAGTTCCCCAGTATCTAAAAGGGTAATCAGTAGAGCATTTATCTGTACCAAAAGTCACAAGCGTATTTTTATGGTAGAATATAAAAAATCAAGTCAACAGGTTAGCCCTATAAATGACACTACCAAAATATTTATACTGGTACAACCTCCACTGTGGATGTAGTCAATGAGTCATAGCTGTAGAAGTTTGTTTACAGCAGTATCCCGCACACTTCAGGATGTTGTACCACTGGCTTAGTTAAGCAGGACAACTTGTGTGTGTAGGCAGGCCTTAGGTACACCTCTACAAAGTATTCAGAATTTTAATAGCAGGACATGAATTGTTTACTACTCCTGCTTTTCCCTAGCACACTCAGACATCAAACAAAAGAAGAGAACCTACCCCGCCATTTTGCTTTTTTACAGCTAAACGTATTTCTTTCACTCTCACAAAAGAGGCTTGATAATAGACACATTCCTGAGGGGTAGACTGTGCCTTGCAGGCATATTCCTGCATTGACAGAGAAGCACAGTGCTTCCCGTTACATGAAGAAGCATGAAAACGTCTACATCCCTTGATGACAGAAACATAGCTACACCCACTTTGTGTCCTTTGGGCTACCATTTCCCCCTGGGGTGCAACTAGGAAGAAGTCTCTGTGCAAGGATTGCAGTTCTGCCTGGCCCTTATGGGAGTCAGGTGAGAAAACAGGTAGTTCTTTACTTCATCTCTCCTTCACAACTGATCTGCATAAGCGGTAGGCAGCCTCTAAACCTGACATGGCAAAATTCACAGTGCTTTCATTCCGATTACTGCCTTATTGGCTTAGTAGCTGTGCTTGAAACAGTTTGAAATTTTCTGGTGGTTTGGCAGCCCAAGGGTATGATTTTTAACTTGCTCTTAATTGCGAGCCTGTTGACAATGAGCTAATGTATCTGGGAGGAAGGATTCTGAGTCTTAATGACTGGCGAACAGCACGCACTGGAAGCCTACTTAAAACTCTAAGAGGCGCTCATGAAAAAAAGATACAGCATTCCCTTGATTACCAGACTGGCTCAATTAGATGCTATCTCCCTTGACTTTTACTTTTGTTAGTACAGAGTAACTAGGAATAATAGATGGAGAACAAAATACGAACCTACCCAGAGTGAAAACTGCAGGGCCCTATTTTTTAAACACATAAAAGTAAACCAAGTCAAAAGGGCAAACTCATAATCTACTGACAAATGTACTTAGCAGATGACATTGCACTAATAGGATGGCAGCCATGCTGCTTTGCATACTGAATAGCACTGAAATAGGAGTCAAGAAAGAGAGAAAATATCTAGCCAACGTTACAGTCATACAGCAAGCGGTCCTGGTTATAGGATTTGAAATTGTAGATTATGCAAGTGCCTGCTTCCGCTCTCACAGGGGTGTCACACAGGATGAGTATGACCCTTACAGTGGATTGCACGGCAGTGGGAGGAGTCTGGTTTCACTGCACAAAGGACCAGATTCTTAGGGAACTTGAAGGGTATGGACACACTACAAATAGCATAGAATGTAGCACAACAGAGCCCCAAGTGCACCACTGTGCAAGAGGGTGTGAGTGTGTGCGTAAACCCAAGGTGGGATCAGCAGTGGAAGGTCCATTCCTTACACTGAGTATCGACAGCTCCTTTCGAAGGCAATGAAAACTCTAGGTGCTCAAAACCTTTGAAAAAACATCTCCTCAGAGCCTCAAAATTGGGGATGCTAAAACTGAGACACCTAATCTTGGAGGGCACTTTTGAACATTTGGCTCTGTATCATAAGTGAACATTAAGGGATTATTCCAAGTGATGTAGCAAATTGAAGAAGGCCTCTACCTTTCTGATGATGCTAATCTAGCAAATAACCATTACTCACGGTAGTCAAGGGTAAATACCAAGCTGGAGTTTTATGCTGCCCCTCAGAATGAACTCTGGCAGTGTCTGCTCTTTATTATTAAAGCAGGGGATATCTGTAAAGGGTTCAGCATCAATGACCTGACACCACAGAACAACAGTGTGCTGAGAATAAGGATCAGGAGAATGAAATGCTCCCAAAGTAACTCCCATTAGAACATATACATTATAATAGTTTTCAACTTTTCTAATTCTACTGAGATCTGTGAAACTTTAAATGAGAAGCTAGGAGTGTGGCCATTGTGTAATACTTACATTGTTGCAGATCCTTAATTTCCCAATCTCCATGATTTTTTTGTGTGTATTATCCACAAGGGACAAATGCATAATGAGCCTGGTTTTTTTCCAAAGGCATTTCTCAGCAGATCCAGATGGTGCTTGAGGAGTTTGATGAGAGGAATGACCTGCTTCTGAGCAGTTATGTCAGAGGACATATCCTGGATAGCGGTCTCAGTGGAACTGAAAATGAGGCAGATGTTTTCCGTTATTGCCTGCTACTGAGGTGCTAGCATTTCTTCCTCACTAACCACATGCAGGAAACAACAATCATGTATCACCTTCTCTTAATGGGTGCTCAAGCGCGTAATAAGTGGAATTTCATCTTGTTGACAAATCTTATTTTAGTTGTTGGCACAGTAGGGTGTTTCTTTGTTAAGGACTGAATTGAAACATCTGGCTTTGGCAGCATGGTGAAAATGAGATCCGGGTTTGGCTGCCGCAACTTCTTTTTTACCTTAGTCTCTATGACCCTAGATTCATCCTTAACAGCAGACTCGAAAAATAGGAAACCAAATGACAGGGGTCATCCTTTAGACCTTTCCCATCTTACCTTAAATATGCCACCACTGGTGCGGTAATACCTATATCAGTGGTCCCCAATCTTTCACCAGCAGATGGCGCAATGCTTATAGGTTTCAATGGCAACTGCCCTTCAGAAGTAGATCGCAATCTACTGGTTGGGGACCACTGTTAGTTATTTCTAAGGACACCTAATATAGGGAATACTACAAATACTGTGCTGTTACCCTCTTTTATCTGAGGCTATTAATTCTTTAAACACAACAGCTGCACATGGAGAATATTTCTACTAATTAGTTTCATCAGCTCTACTGAATATAATATTTATAACAACAAAACCAAGTACTAGGCCTAGTTTTTCATTGCCCTCCACTTGTGTAGTTTTTCACCTGCGTTGGTAGCATGTCCACACACCAGGCTCCACTGGTAAACACTACTATACAAGCTGCAGAGCAACTGTGAATGAGGCCTATAATCTTTGGTCCCTTACCAGGAGTGTAAGGAGTCTGCCTTTTCAGCCACACTTGTAGTAGCTTTTATAATACCTCATTATGTAATATACTGTACTATTTTTGACCCCACTTGATAGTTTGGTGTGGAAAGTTGGAGACAGAAATACAGTCTACAGAGACAGACAGGAGAATGGCCAACTGGGCCAGACAAAGGGTCCATCCTGCCCAGTATCGCATCTTCCAATGACTAATTCCAGGTACTTCAGAGGGAGTGAACGAAACAGTTAATCATCAAGTGATCCATCCCGTCGCCCATTCCCAGCTTCTGGCAGCAGAGGTCAGTAGGGACACTTCAGAGCACAGTTTTGCATCCCTGCTTGTCCTGGCTAATAGCCATTGATGGACCTAGCCTCCACGACCTTATCTAGTTCTTTTAGACTCTTGGGAGTCTGTCTGTTTTTCTTTTTTTAAACTAATCCATATATCTCTCTGTGATGAAAGGTATATAGCCTCTCCAGAAGCTTTACACAGAACTCTCAGCCACCTTAAGAAATCTGTCATACATTGTATGTCTATTTTGCAGCCAATTGCACATATGAGGATTTAGATTGCAGGCCATCAGAGGCAGAGACTGCCTTTATTTTTACAGTACTAGGAGTATCAATGTGTAGCAAATGATAAATAATGTAGTGTTGATGCATTGGATGTCATTGGATATTAATGATAGCTGGATACATTATAAATGCATTGGACCAGCTGCATCCCGGAGGTAACTGTTTTTATTCAACCAGCATTTCATCAAGGATAGATTTGGGACATTGATTTTAAATTTCATTTGAATTCCTCTTTTATATGTTTCTGAGGGTTTTTTTTGTTTTTGTTTTTTAAAACATGCTTGTTCTTCATTCCCCTGACATAAGGCAGTTATTCTCAAAGCAGGTTCTTCCATACTGGTCTAATGAAATTGGTAATTAGCTACTACATTTGGAGAAGGCAGTTGATGCCAAAGTTCCCTAAATAAATTACCACTAAGATTTTACCTAGAAGCTGTGGGGCACTGCCTAGATGTTATTGGCTTACAAGGCAAAGCAATCTTAGCAATTTACATTCTGGTGCATTGGTCACTGGTTGGCATTATTCCTTTCTGTATTAGGTCAGGAAATTACCCCCTCATGCTTCTGTGAATTTTTCTGCTTGGGGAGGAATGAAAGGCTACCACTTTTCAGAGAGAGTAGCAAATCAGTGCTACTCGCTGGTTATTTTTTAGATAGCATTCAGTTACTTTTACTACAAAAATTATTCTGTACCCACCACTGTGCTACCTGGGTGGCATTACATAAACCCGCACATTAAAATTATCCCTTAAACACAGGGGTTAAAGTAAGGGGGAATGCACTGGAACGCAGTTCCGGGGCCCCTAAAAATAGAAAAATCTGGTGGAACGCATGTTCCGCCCTGCCCTGGCTGCTGGCAGGTCCTACACCCCACTGTTGTTAATCACAATACTTATTGTGTGATGCAGTGTTTGCTAGTTCATGACAATAATTGCTATAGACATAAACGCCATATAAAATTATCAATATTTTTATGGAACTATAACCGATGCATGTGGTACTGAGAAGTGGTTGCAAATGCCTACCTGGGCTGGGGCCCACACATGCATGAAGGGGATGCAGACAAAACGGGAAGGGGGTCCGGAGATTAGGAGCGTTCTGGGGCCTGTTGAATTATACTTTAACCACTGTTTAAACAGATAAGCTAGCACTGCTCCAAGTCCTCTCAACACACTGAGACAAAACACACCCAAGTTGGGAGGAAATCCAACATAAACAGGAATGAGAAACGGAAGAGTAATATTTCACACCACACCCATAACCAGATACAGGCTCAGGTGGACCAACTGTTAAAGTGAGCTCCAGAGACCCTGTGAGGTCATCCCTGGGGAATTAGCAGAGGGAGCATTCTAAGAAATCACAAGTGGTGAAATGGAGTATGTGGTAGAGACAGTTTCTGAGTCTGCCAGATTCTAAACTTTCAGGACTTTATGGTTAACCACCCACAGGCAAAGTGGCAGACCTGGAAATCATGTCCTATTGGTGTAGAGTGCTCACCTAATTTTGTTTGAGACACTTTAAGTGCAGGCAGATGCATTCTGCACTTAGTTGTAATTTCTGAATGGGATTCACAGGTAATAATGAATGGCTGTTTTATCCCCAATCTCCCACATACCTATTGACATTTTTGCCATTGACTTGTCATGTGGAAGCACTCCTCTGTTCCATCATTTGGTCAATTATCAAGGAATCTATTGATTCGTCATCTTTTAAGGTGTCCATTTCTATAAACGGAATTGTTCCTACCGAGGTTGCACTGATTCTTTCAGTGAAGTAGCAATTTCAATCACTGTCCCTGTTTAATTTCCCAGCACAAAGCAATTTACTTCTGTTTCACATTTCTTCAATGGTGACCTCTGCGGATAGACAAGAGCATCAACAGCTAGAACAAAAGCATGGAGCTCACAGATCTCTCCTGGGGAGAACCCTTTCCTGAAAGATGTCAACAAAAGCACAGTGTATATTTTCATCCCTGGGCATGACATAATCCACTTCTTGTCCCTCACCTTCCAGCTCGATAGCACTTGGTGAAACAAGCACAAAACCATCCATGGATATAGTTTAGAGATAGCATTATAATGTATAAGGAGTCTATCACCCACAGCAGAACTGACATTTTCTAGAGATGAATGTGAGACACTGGAGTGCACTTCAACCCCACTGTTTCTGTGGGTGTTCTGCACAAGACTCAATGGAATAAGACATGGGTCTCAATTAAAAACAAATAATCCTTTAGTAAACAATCATCAAGCTCTAAAGTTGTAAATGAACTCAAAGCCAACTGACTTTCCATATGTGAGCCAGAGGTTTGTTCCAGTTTTCATTTAGTCTAGTTGGTCCTGAATGAGCATGTCTGAATGCTCAGCCTCAGGAGAATTGTATTAGCTAAAATCAAGTTTCTCCCCACTTCCCCACACAAGCTACATTGTTCTTCTTGTAGCACATACTACATGGCCCAAGCAACTGGGTCAGTGTATAACAATAAGGATTCTCCAGATGTGAAAATTGTACTTAGCCATCTCATTGTGGGGAGATGAAACCAACCAAACACAAAGATAACAAAAGTTACCAGAACCAAGTAATCAAAGAATTTAGTTCACAATGACGACAGGTTTCAAGATTTACTGGGGATCTGATCCACTTTCTAAGACTAGCCTCTCCCCCTTGAGGTTCTTGTAGTTCTTTGGTTCCTCTTTCTCACATAACCACCGAATTGTTAATTAGCTGCTCTTGTGCCTTAGCTAATCTTGGCTCTTCTTAAAGAGAAAGATTGCTTTGTCACAGCGACCACTCCAGGAAGGCTCCTGGTTCCAATCATAACAACTGTGTATGAACCATCTTTATTTGTTGAGCACATCAGGACCAAAAGTCTTTAGAGCCTCGTTAAACTGTAATGCCTGTCATTGCAAAAATCTGACCCAAAGATGCCAGAATGCCTTAAGAAATATCTGATAGCTCAGGAGTGTGCATCACCGTCTTCTTAACCCTTTACTAAATGCTGTTGTTAACTTGATGGCCCTCTTATTTCATACCATTGACTCACTACTTTTTCCAAGATAAATTTCATGATAATGGAAGGGACAGGATGATGGTCCTGGAGACTGAAACCGTCTCTTCTCCTACAGAACTGTCACAGCAGGCTAGTATCCCCAGACTGCTCAGTCAACAAGTCTCAGCCTCCTTCTGAAGGGACCACAGATAGGGTTAGGAATGCAGTCCAAGTCTCCATTGCTTTCCAGCTTTACTCTCAACTGTGACCGGTGGTGAGGCGACAATGGAAACTGTGTTGGTAATTTAGTGATGTGAATATTGTCCACAAGGAATTAGGCAGGTACTGCTAGTTCATTCAGCTCAGTGAACAGCCATCAGACAGTAACAATTTGCAGTCCCAGCTGATGGGGGCCAGATATAAATCACTGACATAGAAGTAAAAGGTCCTATGGTTTTTTATCATGCTACCAAATCAACCAGTAAATCAATATGGGTCATTACTGATAGTGGATGTAATATTGGGATTCAGTTTCTGACAATCAGTGACGTAAGGTACAAGACCATAGGCTCTGGTTTTTCAAGGCTGGGATTCTCTGGGTAAAGTCAGAGCTATGCGATCATGGCTTTTAAAGGGGCAGCCGTGCTGGTGTGTGTGATAGAGAGGTGCACCAAATCCACAGAAGTGGCTAGAGGCTTTTTGGGCTAGTTAAAATGCCTCCAAGGGGGCTGGAAAATTGCAAGGACACCTAGATGTGACTCCTGAATCTCCTTTTTACAGGTACAGAATGAACTCGCCAGCCCTATCCAGAGTACTTGGCCATGCCACCACCCCACTTAAAATTCTTTGTGTAGAGCATGTATAACCCAAACTAAATTTCTTCACAATTTTAGTTCAAACATCACACCCACTGTGTATTTACCCATGTCAATCACAACCACTGCTGTCATCTCAGAGCATCATTTTAGCTGAGGGGTGGGGATGGAGTGATGGGAAATGAATGAGCACAGAGAGGCCATGTGACTTGCCCAAAATCACACAGTTAGTCAGAGACAGAGCTGGGATTAAAACCCATGTGTCTGAACTCCCAGCTCCTTGCTCTATTCACTAGACAACACTGCCTTCTTACAGTTAGAGCCAAATAGGCTATGCTAGCAGAACAGCAGCATGCTAGAACATAGTGGAAATCTTCATTTGTTAGTGTTGTGCCTGCAGCAAGAAATAAATAAATGAACTCATTAGATAAAGGGGATGGAGGAATGAAGCAGAAAGCATTTTATAACTTCTACTGTATGCTTTCTGGAAGACTGTCTTTTTGTTTTGTGCTTGCATACTGCCTAGCACAATTGGGTCCTATCCCATGTGCAGTTCTTAGGTGCCACCACAATACAAATAGAAAATCACAATCCACCATTTCCAAAGTAAAAACACATAGCTTTTGACATCAGCCTCACAGCTTACATCCAACAAAGTGCTGTACAATAAAGCCCAGAATTAACCTTTGCATTCAGCTCTAGGTTTTTGATCGCTTTTAAGGACAGCCATGTAGATATTTAAGATAAACTGTTGACCACCTGGTTCTACATGAATGTGTTGCCTCTTGTTGACTTCAGCAGTTCTTAAAAGTTTCTTAGCAAAGCACTTTTTTTTTAATTTACCCAACCTGGGTAAGTAAAATGGGATCCACTTAACACTAGGAATACTTTTTAAGGTATCATTTCCTAAACCCATAAATGTTATTTTCAGTTAAATTAAGTATTTCTGTGCCCCATTTCTCCAGCACTTTTGCATTTTAACTTGATAGACATTGTAGATATTATTATTCTCAAGCAGCAACAACAGTTCTGTGTGCACAGGGGTCTCACAAAATTGGGTGACTTGGCAGCAAAATGACAAATGAAATTTTATACTGGTAAGTGCAAAGTGGTCCACAATGGAAAAGTATACATATAGATTAATGGATTCTAAATTAGTCATTAGTAATGAAGAAACATGATCTTGAAGTCACTGTGGAGACTTCTTTTGAAAACTTCTGCTCAGTATACAACGGCGATCAAAAAGGCTAGCTGTACGTCAGGAACTATTAGGAAAGAGATCGAAAATAAGGCAGAAAATATCATAATGCCACTATATAAATCCATGATACAACCATGCCCTGAACACTGTGCCTAGTTCAGGTCATTCCATCTCAAAAAGGATATAGTTCAACTGGAAATGGCTCAGAGAAGGGCAAAGAAGATGATGATGGAGCTGCAGTGAGAAGTGATTAAAAAAATTAGGGTTGTTCAATGTAGACACAAGCAAGAGGGGGACATGATTAAATTAACAGGGAGCAGATTTAATACAGAAAAAAGGAAATACTTTTTTTTTTTAATTCATTGTCATGGGATTCTGTGATAGCCAAAAGTATGACTGGGTGTATAAAAGAGTTGGGCTCATGGAAGATAGGTCCATTATTGGTTATTAGCCAAGATGGACAAGGCCACAACCCAATACTTAGGTTGAACCTAACTGTCCAACTGTCAGAAGCAGCGAGCGGAAGATGGGTGGATCATTCCATAATTATCCTGTTCTGTATACTTCCCTTGAAGCTCTGGTATAGGCCACTGTGAGAGACAGGATACTAGGCAAGATGGACCCTGTTTATTATGGTAGTTCTGACGACACTGGCTGATTTCAAAAGAAATCTAGAACCAAATTGAAACTAAGCATTTTGTAGGACTCAACTAGCTTGGCTTCACTCATGGCTTCCAGCTAGGACTGAATGGAAAGTGCCAGTATTCCATTGGAAAGCATTTTCCTCACAACCTTTCTACAATATGAGCCAAATCCAGCTCATTCTACTCATGGGAGTAGTCCCACTGACTACAGCTGAAGATTTCTGAGGATATAGGCTATCAGGATTTGCTTTTAGGGGCCTGAAGCTGATTTACTGAGCACACAAAGGAAGGGAAGATTGTGTGTATGATATTGTACTTAATATCAAAATGTTTTTCCTGTAATATTCAGAAGGGTAAGTAAACAGGCACTGGAAGTTCAAACTATGAGTGCCTTTGCTTTAATTATTCTAAGTCTACCTGTTCGTGTAAGTTTAGTATATTTTAAAACAATGAGAATTTCATTAGGTATATTTATGTAGGCGATGAAAGGGTACGAAATAATTTTGCTAATTCATGAATTACTGGGACAAAAGGAACCATTAATGATTCACAACAGTATAGGTTTAGGGAGCTTTGACCTGTGGATTACTGGCACAATAGATTAATAACTCCAGCGGATATTGATGTTATTCTTATGGAGATTGTGTGTGTTAATTTGCCCTAAGTACTTTGGTTGGAAAGCAGAGATTAAAAGGACACTATGTCCTTCTGAACTTCAGTCTTAGTTGGGAGCTGCATTTCTAATAAATGCCTTCGAACAGACAGAAGGCAATGAGTCTAACAATAAGCAGAACTAGGGAATAACGGTAAAGAGAAGAACAATTCCACAGCTGACAGATGATTTACTGCTGAATATATGAACAATGCAAAAAATGGCAAAGACATGTTGAATGAGAACTACATTTTTTCTCCCTAGGAGGAAAAAAAAGATCCAAGAAAAGTTAAAGAATAATCGTAGATAATGATGTTAATTTGTTTCCCTATTGTGAGATAATTATCCACACTGAAGACATAATTATAGTACATTAAAGAGATGAATAGAAAGACAAAGGCAGAGGCACAGAGCAAAGACAAGTATAAGTCACGATACTATAATTATGACCTTTTGAAAGGCATAATATTTTGATGCTGGCCTTTCAACTCACAGGATGTGGGAACAACAATAACCTAGGAAACATAATTTCATTTGCCAGCTACCTGCTATTTCCACCCCACTTCTCTTCTTTCTCCCTTGCAGTCTGACAGAGTGCTGACTGCCAGTAGCAAAAAAAGGGATGTGACAGTCCATTTAATTAGTGAGGGTATTTCTGCTGCTTGGATTGTCTTCTTCTGACTGCTAACCATACTTAACGATCAATCATTCTTTTAGTGGCTAGCCTTCTACATTTTAGAGGTCAGTGTTCATTCTGATCACAAGACTCACCATCCCCTCTTGCTGATCTTCTGTCTAAGCCCCAGTCTATACTTGCTGCGCTTTTCGGCAGCAGTCGATGGGAGATACGCAAGGTACGTAAAATACCTTGCGCATCTCCCAATGACTTCCTAACTACCCCTCACACACTGCGCTAAGCAAACTGGAAATGGCATCCGGGTGGCATAGCGCTAGTCCAGTTACGGGGCTGGAGTTAGAGCTTTGGTTCTGTGTTTGATTGAGAACGTCTTAACAGACCACTCAATCGAACACGGAAAAGTGCACCGACAGCAGAGAATCTGTGTAGATATAGCCTAATCTTTGTATGAAGTCTGTAGTGACATATGATCCTGGGCCTTAAAATCCCATCTGAGCTGCAGGGACACAATTATCCTTTTATTGAAACAGAAACTCAGTGTTATTTAATGGAATTTACTCTCCAGGATGGGGGAAATGCTCAGGGTCCTGCACTACAAATAGTCAGAATGTAAAATGAGAGAAGAATTGGTCTTGGATCTGATAGGACAAGCAGGACACATCAAACTCATAGACGTATAGCACTGGAAGAGACTTAGCTAGGTCACTGAGTCCAGTTCCCTGTGTGGAGGGAGGACTAACTATCCCTAACAAGTGTTTTTCTAACCAGTTCTTAAAACCCACTAGTGATAGGAATTCATTCCACAACATCCCTAAGTAATTTGTTCCAGCGCCAAATTACCCTTACAGTCAGGAACTTTTTCCTAGTTTAACCTAAATCTCCCTGGCTGCAATTTAAGCCCATTATTTCTTGTCCTTTCCTGAGTGGGTTAAGGAGAATAATTTATCACCTTCCTCTTTATAACACTCTTTTATGTAGTTGAAGACTTATATCCCCCTTCAGTCTTCTCTTTTCTAGATTAAACAAATCCAGTTTTTTTCACTCTTTCCTTGTAGGTCATGTTTTGTAGGCCTTAAATCATTTTTGTTGCCCTTCTCCAGTTTGTCCTCATCTTTCCCAAAGTGTGGTGCACAAAACTGGACACAGTACTCCAGCTGATGCCTTATCAGGGCTGAGTAGAGTGGAAGAATTACTTCTCCTGTCTTGCTTACAACACTCCTGCTAAAACATCCCAGAACGTTATTTGCTTTTCTTAAAAAAAATATTACACTGTTGACTCATATTAAGTTTGTGATCCACTTATCAACCCCTCCCAGATTTTTTCTGCAATATTCCTTTCTAAGGTGACACCTCCCATTTTTTACACGAGGAAGTGCATTTTACTTCAGCCATACTGTGTATTCTTCTAATTAATATTACTACTTAGTGTGAGGAGATAGTGATTAAATTATAAGAGCGCTCCAGGAACACAGCAATATTAATACCAAATGGTTAATAATGTTTAGATCCCTGGGATGAAACACAAGTCAAGAGGGTCAATTGATTATCCTATTATGACTGAATTATTACCAAGCAAACAAGTTCTAGTATAGTCATCAACCATAGAGTCACACACCCAATTCCTCACCCCTTACTAAAAAAACTAAGCTGGGCTTTGTTCCTTCAGACCTTCTGGCTACTGGTACACAGACTCTGTCTCTTTAATGGATCACTCCACTTCTCTGTAGGTCAAGCAACTACCATGGAACATGCCCATGGATGGCTCAGCACTGGTGCAAACACATTACAGCCGTCCCAACAGGATAAGTACTTTATCTAATCTTGTATTTGCTAAACTAGGCTTTCTATTGTTAGATGTGTGTAGCCCCTTTAGCTAAGGGTTTGCTGGTGAATTAGAGGAGCCTAGGAGAGTGATTTCCTCAAAACTCTGTGCGTGCCACCATTACAGCTCCTATTATGTTTGAAATTTTGCAGCCTATTAGCCTATGGCAGTGGACTAATGTGATGAGACATCAACAAGCCACGTGGAACAAACACAAAAGAAAGTGCATACACTGTTCAAGGGAAAAGATTGTTGAGACAGCGTATGACTGGCTTGGCTGTTATGAACAGAAATACACTACAGTATGCCAGTCTGGAAACAAAATCAATGGCTGAGTGCTCCTTGTGCCCAGTTCTGGATGCTATAAAATCCTTCCAGGATACAGCCTCTCTGTTCAATTATTTATTTTTAGGGGGGAAAAAATATATTACCATTCAAGAGTGCTCCACAGCAGGCACCATTAATGTTTTCAAAATCATATGTCATTTACCCTTTTCTGTCTGTCTGTTGATGAGGCAGAATCATTTATGTGAACCACCAGTAACCTGGAATCCTCAATTCTAATCCCTGGGCTACCACTAACTGATTAAAATTTTTTGCCAAGGATGCCCAAAGCTTGGAATGGGCACTCTTTCTTTTTTTTAAACAAACATCTTCCAGGCACGCTGCAAAAGACATCTGTTTGGGTTTAAAGAGGGCATGTGCCCCATAACATGGGAAGACTAGCAGGGAGAGGGTATAGGTGCCTACAGTTGACTGGCTGAGTTCCTGTAAAATGATTATTTTAATGGTGCAGGGATATGATTGTGTTATTAATTATGTAATGGCATAGAGGCTTGGAGAGATGCCTTTTTATATTGTTAAATCTAAATAACTATATTAGTACATAATGGAATAAACAAAATTAAACATATATCTACCCATATCGGTATACAACTACATCTACACATTTTAGCTTCACTTTATAGCTCCACATACACACACACACCTGAGAGGGGGAATAGACTGCCTTTGAAACTGGCACACTAAAGTTCTTCGATCAATGTTGCTCTGACAAGAGAAAATAGAGAGGCCATTAAAAGAAATATGGTTTTTCCCATCTCAACTTGTTTCTCAGTTCAACATGTTCTATTACACCAGGGGTCGGCAACCTTTGCTGGCCCCCGTGCCAGCCTGACCCCCCAATCCTCAGCAGTTGTTGGGGGCGGGGCCAGGAGCCACAGCACATGGTGGCTCCTTTTCCCTTCTGGTCCCGCCCCCTAGCTGGAGACCAGGGCCAGCAGAGGTTCTTGCAGTCCCATGCCTGCTGGGGGGTGGAGCCAGCCTCTGTGGCACTGCAGGGCAGGGAGCCCTGCATGCCACTGTTAATAGGCGCACGTGCCAGCTTTGGCATATGTGTTGGGGACTGCCAACCCCTATATTACACACATGAAGACACACTCTTCTTCAATTACTTATTGTTCAATTTATCGTTTTCTTAATCATAATTCACTCTTTTGCCTGCTATGCTATGTGTGCATTACACGCAGAATTTTTGCATGAACTAAGCTGAGATTGCTCACCACTCAAGAAAGAAGAAATACCATTAGTTTAGAACAAATAAAGCTACTCAAAGTGCAAGCAATTTAAAAAAAAATAAAATCTTTTGTTAATTACTTTGATTAAATGGATCTCTTTTCCAAACCAAAGAGATTCTGGTTTTTTGGACTATAAAAAATAAATGCAAATTTATGTAGATGCATTTGTGATGCTTGGACTCCTCTATCATACTCTTTAGCCTTCACTCTCTTTAAGGCACCACAGTTCCCTCATTTTTCAGAGTTTATGTAACACATTCCGTGTATTATAAAACAAAACGAGGAGTCCTGTGGCATTTGTAAAGACTAACAAATTTATTTATCACATAAGCTTTTGTGGCTATAATTCCACTTCTTCAGATCCAAGATGGAAATAGCAAAGACTGCACCCTCTTACCATACTATAGTTTCCAGGCCTAAGATTCATTGAACCCAGTTGCTTCTTACGCTTTTAATTGAGACTGAGCTACGAACACAACTGAAAAGCGAAATAAAATGTAGCGGAGACTCTGGGGGCTTAAAGTAAACCAAAACCCTTCTCCAGTACCATACTCATTTTCTTTCCTGGTAGGGCAGGGCGGCTCAGTGCGGTGATAACTCTTGTAGATAATTTTCCTTCTTCCCTAGTCTCAAATAATCAACTAAGAGAAATGCTTCACCTGCTACTGAAATAGCTCTTCCCATGAATGTTGGGTATTCAGATAATATGATATTGTCACACTTGAGTAAATGACCTTCCTAAGTAATTTAATGCTCCATCTCCTGTAAGTTACAGTTCATTCGCTACCCATGTGTGTATGTGGAAAGAAGGGGGGAAAGGAACTTGACAAACTCATGGAGCTTCATAGGACCCAACTGACATTTTTTTTCTGACTTTTTGATTCTCCATAAGCTTTGAAATATTTTGTTTTTGGTTCAACCCAAACCCAAACTTTATTTTTTTCAGAATTACTAGTGAACTGAAGCTAAACAAACAAGGAGTCCTGTGGCACTTTTAAAGACTAACACATTTATTTATCGCATGAGCTTTTGTGAGAGAAAATCGATGAGGTGGGATTTTTCTCTCACGAAAGCTCATGCGATACATAAATGTGTTAGTCTTTAAAAGTGCCACAGGACTCCTTGTCTGTTTGGCTGACCTAGACTAACATGGCTACCCCTTTGGAACTAGTGAACTGAAAAATCCATTATTTGCTCTGCTCTCATTATAGAGCCTACTGATTGTAGGTTTTGTACCATACCACACACAAAAGCAATAATCATTATGTGTTATGGCACCAGTTTAGAACTGTGCAAAAGGGGGTGATCTCTCTATACGTGAGCTCATGTAACTATTTTCTTCATTTTCAGTCCAGATAGGTTTGTGCTTCCCCTTAAATCTGGATCACTTTAATTAACAAATTCTCAAGATGAGACAAAGGAGCATCTTATGTATGCAAACTGACACCTCAAAAACTCAGGAAAGTTTGCAAAACTCTGGTGCAAACCCATGATCTGAATCACACTGAGAGTTCACCTCTATGAGGAGTTGCCCATTCTGGATGTTGTTTTAATCCAGGTTAGTTGCACTGATGCAAAAGACTGTGTACATTCCTATTTTGATTTAAAGCAGGTGTAAGAGATAGGGACAATTTCCTCTAATATCTTGGACATAACCTTATTAAATTAAGTGCAAGTATCTTAGGAGCTCATTGCATTAAAATTACAAATGTTTATGTTTTATTGTGGGATTGAATGCAAACTCTTTAAAGGGGAGAGACAATACTAATGTGCACCACAGCAAGTATTCTGAGCTACAAAGGACTCTTAAAACAGCCAGTCAGAAAAGACTGAACTTTTAGTGGGATGGGATTGCTAGGAAACATTTGGGAGGAGAATGCAAACTATCTGCCCTCAGAGGACCCCTCCTTTTAAAGCTGTGCTGAGGGGAAACACACTGTCTGCCGATCACTTGTTACATAAGGACAAGATCAGAGGCTCAAACTGGATGAAAGCGACTCACCGTTTCATGGGTTCGCTTGTTCTGGGCTAATAGCTGTGATGAACTTGTGACGACAGGAAAACTCTTGTGTGGGATTCAAAGGACTGTTCATTGGCCAGAGGCCTTCTTGGAGTTGGATGTGAGCATGTGTGTAGGTTATTTTATTATTTTAATATGCCTTTTCTGTAGGGCTGCCATGTTAAGAATAAATGTGCTTGATCAGAAAGAGCTGGGTGTTAACTTAATAACTTTGGCAATTACGCTCTTTATAGACTCGGAGGAGAAAAGTAGAGCAGGCCCCTCATTAGATGCTCTGACTTTGTAAGCAAGGAACTGTGAAGCCTTGAAATACCCCAATCAGGAGGGAGAGAGCTGAGCATCTCCGCCCAAATGAGGAAGTGGAGCTGGGAGCCTAGAGTAGGAGCCTTTGCTGGACCACAGAGGTGGGATACAGATGCAGGATACAGCCTGACCAGAGACACCAGACTTTTTTTTTTCAGTTTAGCTTAAATAGAAAGGGAAGAATTTTAAGTGTAACTGAAAAAAGCCACTCAGACTGAATAAGAGTGTCCCCAAAAGCCAACTGCGCACTAGGAGAACAGGTGTTTATTAATACTTATTTGCTAACGTGTATTAACAGACTCAGGTTGCCAAGTGTGGGCAAAGCAAGGAATAATGTTGACATTACATTGTTAAACATGGTCATTTGTACATCCATGTGGCTAGTCCCGTTCAATCCTGAGGGCAGGAGGGTACGGGGACTGACCTTGACTAGCTACATTCACAAACTACAAGCGTCTTGGCTCTGCTGTAAATGTACATCTCACACTAGTTACGTCAGTGTAGAAACGCACCTCTTTTTGCAATGAAGATACGGTCATTACCTGGTTGAGGAAACCTACTGGCCTCCCTTGAGTTTGCCTTGACTAGTCATCACATGTTAAAAATACAACTGTCTTTTCGACACTAGGGATGAAACCCTGGCCTATTGAAAATCAATGATAGCTTTGCCATTGACCCTGATTTCACCTTAGGATTTTAACAGGTGTTAACTAACTGGTATTAAATAAAAATACATTTTCCCCCCAGGGACACAGTTTCTTGCATATTATATTGGTATACATTTGTATGTGGACAAAGCCTGAGCCCAGCCTCACTCGAGAGTTACTGAACCCTGAAGAAGTCTTTCAGTGAACATGTTGCGAGTCTGTAATGAAGCCAGGCATAATATCCATGACTCTGAGGCACTGTGAACATTTTGCTTAGCTCTATCCACATCCCCTATGTACTTGCCCCTTAGTTTCTTTCACTCTGATGGTGAGGGAGAATGATTTTTAAAACATTTAAAATCCTTTTGCAGTGTCCTTTTAATGTGTTGCATTTCTTTTCCTTCAGGATTCTTTTCTGAGGCCCGGGGGAATTAATTTCCCCCCGAAAGAGAAAGGAGGAAAAGAAACAGAAAGCAGGGAGGTCCAGCATTTGGCAGAATTGACTTGAAAGGGAAAAGGAAAGGACAAAAGTCACAGGTCAATCAATTTTCTTCAAAGTCACAGGTCAATCAATTTTCTTCAACCACCTAATGCAATGAGCTGGAGGGATTTTCAATAAACACATTATTTACAGTTGAGAAGCCTTCAGAACTGGCTTAGATATACTATAGCATAGATACTGTAGATACACTGCAGCATGGATCACCAGCCTAGCACATAAGGAAGTTTTCCCGGTGAGCTTCATGGGAACAGTTTGCCTAACCAAAACATGCTCACTGGTATTTCATTTCTCTGCCTAGGCATCATTCCCTCTGTCGTGTGCCCCCACAACTTAGATCTGACATTGGGCCAATGAACTATAATGGGACTTAGACAACTCCCATTACTCTGCTCTACTCTATACCTCTTCACAAACATTGTCAACCAGTCCTGCCCTTGCCCACATTTTTGGCTCATAATCCCATTATGTTTTGGTTATCGATTGTAAGCTCATGGGGTTGGGTCTCTCTTTTATGGTCTTCTAGCACAATGGGGTAGCAGGTTGAGATCTTGAAGTGCTGCTACTATGACTGTTAAATGAACAAGAATAATAGAAAAGAATGTGACTTCACACATCACCAGAATAGTCTTACCTTGGGTTTCTAGGAATGAATGTCAAAGTCTGAAGTTCAAATGAGTTTGAATTTCCTCAGTTGTTCTCTCATCCTTACTTTCTCAAGTTGTAGATGCTTATGAGAAAGACGCTGATAAGATTCCCCTGAGCACAAACAACGTTGTCTAAATCCTCAGCAATGACAACAGGCAATTTAACAACCAAGAGAAATCAACATTTGGGTTTGGCTGACTTTGATTATGCTGTCATTAAACATTTTTCGCACAAAAGACTGCAGGGAAGAAAGGGAGATGATGCATCATTATGTCCTGTTGATGAACTAAGGTACAAACTGGCTTTTTTAATCAGTATGAAAATACTTTACCATGGAACTTGGAGATTGCTCCAGCTCTTTGATTTTTTGGAGGGAGAGCAAGATATAAAACACCCAATATACTATGTAAACTAATGAAATGGTTCCTTTGAAATTCTGGGGATGACAAGCTCTTTTGTTATAGACATCCATTCCAGCACTTTTCACTTCTCCCTTGAGTGGAGGTTATTCTTGTTTAGAGGCTAAGAGCAGCTGAAAGATCTATTAGAATTTTACTAATATCATTCGCCATGGCTGCCTCAACCAATCTTGGAGGCCTCCGTGTCTATCAATAATGTGTAGAGAGATCATTCTAGTTCAAGCACAGCGTGTACAGCAGAGGACATCACTTTTACACGTACAATCTTAGATATGGGAAGTTACAGACAAAAAAGCTTCAGTTGCTGACAAACTTCTTCATTGTGTCTTGCTTTCTAATTTAATTTTTAATTTAATAATTTGCTATATATTTTTGCCATAGAATCATAGAAATGTAGGGTTGGAAGGGACCATGAGAAATCCACTAGTTTATTGGCATGTACTGAGGATGAATTAAATAAACCTAGACCAACCCAGAGAGGTGTTTGTCTTTTAACCCATTTCTTTAAAACCTCCAATAATGGGGATTCTACAACTTCCAATTCCAGAGCTTAACTATCCTTACAGTTAGTAAACTTTTTCTAGTATCTAACCTAAATCTAGTAGTAAGCCATGCTTAGCAGCCCATCAGAAAACTACTGCATCCTTTGGTAATGACATTAAAGGAACTTTTAACAACAAAGAATCTTATAACCATTTATCAGAGTGGTAGCTGTGTCAGTCTGTAGTCAGCAAAAACAACGAGAGTCCTGTGGCACCTTAAAGACTAACACATTTCTTCAGGCTTAAGCTTTTGGGGCTGAAACCCACTTCATGAGATGCATCTGACAAAGTGGGTTACAGCCGATGAAAGCTTATGCCCAAAGAAATGTGTTAGTCTTTAAGGTGCCACAGGACTCTCGTTGTTTTTGCTGATTCCATTTATGGTGCTTATATGGAACCATTTCCACAATCTAGGAGCACCTCACTATCTTTAATGCATTTATCCTCATAGAGCCCTTGTTTGATAGGGAACTGCTATTATCCAGATTCTATGGATAGGGAACTGAGGGACTCTCTTCCTTCCACCCTAGGTCATAATGGAAGCCTACGGCAAAGCAAAGAATTCAACGTTCCAAGCTAGGACCATAATTACGAGCGATCCTTCCTCCCAAAGGCCAGCACTACAGTATTATACAGCAGTGGTCCAAACCAGCAGATTACTTTAGTATTTATTATTTGCCTTGCACTGAAAGGTGTGCCTGGTGCTTTACAGAACAGATTGTTTGACTTGAAGAGTTTGCTGAATAGCTTACAAGGTTCAAAGCCTCCAATTCTGCCATGAAGACAGTGAAACTCTAGGGGCACAGAATTTTATATTAATGGATCCCAACGACACGGCATGATCCCTATGACACAGAAAAAAGCTTTCAATTGCTTCATTGCCACCACACTATCATGTTTTCAACCCTTCAAGTATTAAACGAACATCTGTGGGGGAGAATTCCTGTTTGTCTTCAGAAGTAATAGCCACAGTTTATCCCACAGCAAGAACTTTAAGTAGTCCCAAATGTCAGAAGGTTTCTAATGAGAAAAAAGGAAACCTGGAAACGGAGACATTCTCTAACTGTTGACTTGCAAGGCATCAGCATTTCATTGTACATCAAAAGACTTCAATCTGCTCAGGAAGGTATCTGTCACTTCAAAAATTTACCCAAGCTTCCTAACATTCACCTGACATCATTACTCCCTCACGTCGGTGATGCTCAGTGATAAGAGAGTGTGATTTTAAAAGCTATGCCAAGCTGGCTGGCAAAGAGAAGCTGTTATTTCTACAGGAAATAATGACATCCAAAACGCATTAACTCCTGTGTTATCACAGAATAATGTAGAACTAATAGGTGTCACTTTGCTCTACTATAATGAACCACACATATATCAAAAGACAGACAGAAGAACTTCTAATATTTTTATTGCTCCTAAGTGATGAATTTCACAAATTCTTCAAATACCCAAAATATCTTTTACAGCTGTCTGCATGCATAATAATATGACGAAATGTTTTGCAGCCTAGGCTTAGAGTAACATATTGATTCCTTTAAAAAGTGGTAATGTGCCACAATATGTTAAAGCCGGAATCCTTAATAACGGAAGGACAACAGGTTTGCTTTGTAAAGGAGTTTAAGTTAGATTATCATCTTCCATTAAAATTCAATGGGGAATGGGGACCTAACTCCCATGGGATCTTTGGAAAATTCCTGTTAAAGACTCAAGGGTAAATTTTCAAAAGTGGCCAAGTGACTTATGAGCCTAAGTCTCATTTCAAAAGCATCTAAGTGACTCAGGAACCAATAAGGTGTGCCTAATTGACTTAAAGATTCTGAAAAATGCATAATAGGCTCCTAAGTCACATACAAAATTTTACGCTAAAATTTTCACATTGAAGCTATATTTTAATATGTCAACACGCCTTCAGTAAGACATTTCCATTTGATAGCAGAGCAGCTCAGCAAATCCAACGAAAGCAGTAGCACAGAACAGATTGGAATTCCCTGAAATATAACAGATGAGCTAATTCTCTATATTATTATTTTTGCTGTGCGAGTGGCCATGGAAAGTTCTAGAAAACCCTGGAACAGTGCCAGAAATTACGACAGTAATTACAACAGAAGAGAAAGTATTACGACAGTTTGTGGAACATGGGCCCCAAAATACTCAGAGCACACACACCATCGCCCCTGATCCGGGCAGATCTGGCCCTGAACCCTGCTGGCTCACCGGTCGCCAGATCTGGCCCTGGGGCAAACCAGCATGCCAGCTGCCAGATCCGGCCCTGGGGCAAGCCAGCACACCAGCTGCCCAAGCCAGCCTCAGGCTGAGCTGGCACACTGGCCACCACCTGCAGTTCTGGGCCCGAGTTGGACTCGGCCTGCCAGCTACACCCCTTCACTCCCACCATGGCCACTGGACTCAGGCTTGGGCCAGCCATCCCTGCCGCTACCAGGCTCGGGGGCTACCACCCCTGGGACCCGGCCTGGGCCACCTCCCGCTGTCCACCTCACCTTCTGAGCTGCTCTTTCCACCGTAATACTTACTTTGCTGGGGCTCGCATATGCTGCCTGTCAGGGAGAGAGGAATTCAAATTTCCCTCCCCTCCTGCCCTACACCACATGCTTGAGCTACGTGGGGTGAGACAGGGGATTTGCTGAGCAACCAGCAGACAGACTTTCTGCATTTGTGCTGCCAGAACTGAAAGATCCGGGGCACTGGCTGAGACACATGGGGTCCATGTGTCCAATGGCAGCGATGCCCCTGTGGAAACCATGGCAAAATATACGTCCACACGCTGCCAGTGAAACATGAAAAAAAGACAGCGTCAAGCGGCTATGGCCCCTGCTGCTCAAAACCTGCTTTGTCTGCAACACTCACAGCTAATGAGGCAGAGGCGAGCTGCAGCGCATTCCCAACAAGCACAAGCCATGCCTGCTGCAGTGGAGAACACCACAAATATACTGCAAGGACCCTATAAGGTTAACGTGGTTGCTAGCATTTTACAAAACCCTGCACTTTGCAAGCGGAGCTGCAATGGGTCTTCTGATTATTTGGTAGAGCTGATCAAAACACAGCAAGATTTTACAAAAATTTCATTAAAAAAATGAAATGAAAAGTTTCATTGGCAAAAATAAAACATGACACAAACTTCTGCCATCTCTAGTACGTATAGTGAAGTAGCAGGTAAAGCACTCAGTCACAGCCGAGACCCTTTTGTGCTAGGTGCTGTACAAACATTTGTCTTGGTGGAGACGGTTTTGGGACACCTGGGTTTTCTTCCTATCATTGACTGAGACCTGCTGTGGGGGCTTGGCAAAGTCACTTCAGGGCAGTGGGAGGCCCTGAGTGGAAGCAGAGGAGACTATAGATGGAATGGAGGGAGGTGGAAAGAAGATAGGGTCAGTGGGGGAGATGGGAAAGGGCTGGAGGGAAACTGCCTGAAGAACCTATCACATCTCTGCTTTCCCATTACCTCTGACTGACTCCTGATCCTCACAGAATGTCTGGGCAACCCCACTATCTGCTCCCTACACCACCTGGCGCTGACCAACCTCCCTGGTCCAGGGCTCAGCATCCCTAGAGCCTCCTATTGCGCACCTTCTACCGAGCCTGCATCTGCACAGGCTGGCTTGCAGCACGCTATTCAGGCGGTGAGATCAGTAGAAGCCTGGAATGCTGTTCTGGCTTCTGGAAAAAGAAAAAAAAAAAGTGCCAGAAATGTGTTCTGCAGTATTCTGGCATGACTCAAACATTGATGCTTGCCTCCTTTGTAAAGTGCTTTAAGATCTGTGAATGAAAAGTGCTACAGAAGAACTTGATATCACTATTATTATTATATAAAGAAACGATGCATCCCTCTTTGACCTTATATAAACAAAAAAGACAAATAAAATATAAAAAGCGACACAATCAAATATATAAAATATTTACACACATCTGCAATGTCTTTTCATTATTACAAATGGAGACGCTCATACATTTATGTGGCACAGATTAAACTGTCATCTGTCACTGCAGAAATGGAAACCATGAAACTTCCTGGTCAAAGGTTTCACTTTGTCTTTGACTTTCCCCAGCATGTCTGCACACTGAAGCTCAAGTGTATTATGTACTGATCAAAGGTACTGTGAAATGCACTCCCATATCACCTTAGGGCAGTGATTTTCAAACTTTTCTCCTTGGGATCCAGTTGAAAAAAGCATTTATGCCCATGACCCAACAATTACATCTTTGAGCAATGCATTCCACTCTTCTGGCTGCAGCATTGGGGGACACCGCGACCCAGTGTTGAGGGTCTGAGATCCAGTACTGGATCCTAACCATAAGTTTGAAAACCACTGCCTTAGGGTGTGTCTACATTTGTAAATTAAGTCGACTTAAGCTTGCTTAAGTCGACTTAATTTACTCTGTGTCTACACTACACTTTCCTTAAGTCGACGTAATGAAAATTAAGTCGACTTTATTAAACCTCCTTTTAATTTGACTTTAGGCTTAAGTTGACTTTCTAAAGTTGACTTAAGCCACTGTAAACCTGGAGTAGCCCTAAGTCGACTTAGGGCTCTCCAGGACTCCCCCACTGCCCTGCCTGCCAGGGGACGGACGACGACACAGGAAGAGCCTGGCATGCCCCTCCCCCACAGGGTAGGCAGAGCCCTGCCCACCCTGCCCCTATGCCCTGCCAGGGTCCCTGTCCCCCTTTGCCCCATTGTACCCAGGTACAATGGGGCAAAGGCTGATCCCCCTGGAACTTGGCAAGGGGTGTCCCCCCGGCACTGTGGACCTGCCCAAGGTCCCTCTAGCCCCTAGAAGTCGACCTAGGCATCCAGTGTGGACACTCTAGGTCAACTTTGTAAGGTCCCCCCCTAAGTCGACTTAACTAAGTTGACTTAAAGGTGTCTTAGTTATGTCGACTTGGCTAAAGTCGACCGAAATTTACAAGTGTAGACATAGCCTAAGGGTCTTAGAGATTCTGCTTTGCCTACGGCATTGAAGGTGTACCATTTTGAAATACCATCACGTGCAACTCGAGCCCTTCTTCTCATCCCTGAGTTGCTACTCTTCTTTCATTTATGCTTTGTACATCTTCATTTCCAGGACAGTTTCCCTAACAGGCACAGCCCATCTCTGCTTTATTATGTTCAGCCGGCTGGCTGAGTAATAACCTTCAGTTCCCATCTGTGACACTGAGATGGACAGAGGTTCAGAAATTAAGTTCTAGTTAGTGTAACCACAGTGCTAAACTCGCCAACCAAATAGAAACAGCGCAGTACTGCAGGAGAGAGAGAAATCTGAAACAGGAAATTCAAGGGGTGTCCAAATCTAATAGCTCTCAAAACAGTGGGGCATCCTCCACTGGTGTAAATAGTTGGAATAATTCCAATGGTGGAATAGCTCTGTTGAAGTCAATATATATGTTAATCCATGAGTTACATATACAAAAATATCAATACACACACTCCTAAAGACAGAAAGAAATTTCCTAGTGGACTGTGATAATTATAAATATAGCTGTTTTCTTTTAAAGCAACAGCAGAAGAACTCAGGTGAAAAAGGATATTTTATAGATATGGTTATAAATTAAAATGAATGATCTCAAAATTAAAGCCACCGAAAGCTACAAGAATACTCTTAGGGGATTATAGCCTTTGGCAAACTCCCTCCTCACAGGGAAATATTTGTTTAACTCTGCCTAAAATTTCCAGAGATTTTCTATCGGTTACATTTTATAACTTCTCATCACTGTTTAATATATCAGATATCCACTGAGGGTGAAATCCTGGCTCCTCTGAAGTCAATGACAAAACACACACTGATTTCAATGGGGCTGGCATTTCATCCTGTTTGTTCACTGAACCGTACATCTAATAAAGCTAGTCAAAACGTTATGAATTTTTCATGAAATCCCCTATTTTCTGAAATAGCTTTAGCATCATTCATACCTGGCAGGGTTCAAACCCAGTGGTATACCATTATTTAGTAATTTAAATCCTGATTCAGAAAAAAAACAGTTAAGCATATGTTTAAATCAGCTATTTTACTTTTGCAAAGATTACTTTTGATTAGAGAAACGTGAACTGGGCACAAGGTTATTTGTTGCTTGGTAGGTGTGAAGGAATATCAATGCTTTAGGAAGTACAGCGCACTGGAATTCTCTCTCTGTTTTAGCCCAGATTAGTACATCTATCTAGCCTTGTTCCTGGAAAGCAAATCCGGAAGTCTGCACTCTGATGCTGCTGACTCAGCATACTCTTAAGAACACCTTTATTTAGGAGTAATTAGATGAATGCTCCTTCCATCATAGAGTACGTCGTTAATTAATATATATATATCTATATCTATTGATATAGATATAGATATATATATGGCCAATTACATGTTTCTCTGTGCTTTGCGATGCAATTTTATATTCAAAGGCAATGTTTATATTCATCATATGAACTCAGCTTGTCAGCAGTAATTAACATAATAATTAAAACACTCCCTGTTACAATTCAAAATACTAAAATAATTTTCTTTACCATTAGCCACTGAGGTCAGCAAATTCAAGGACAATGCACACTTTAAAAATCCCAGGGAAGCAATGATGATTATTTTAAACACTGCTAAAAGAAAACTAAATCACTTTCTGTTGCATTAGAGATTCCCAGATTGTAAAAAGAGAGAGGGAGAAGTCAGCAAATTTACAGGTAAGGTCATTATTTTTTCCCATTACACTAGGTGGGAGATCACATAGAATCAAATGTAACCATCTGAACGAATTATTTTTTTAAATACTCCAATGAAATTAATTTTGAGCAAATGTGTTGGCTTATTTAGTTGTTATTAATAATTAAGAATTATTCTGATGAGTGCAAATTGTCTAGAAGTTTGATGGAGCAATAACCTGGTGCTTGGATTTGGTTTAATTTTTAGCAGAACAGGTTGTGTCAGAGACCCACTATATCTTTGGCAATTGAATGACAGACCCACAATTGATTTAGCTTTCGTGTAGATTTAAAGAGTCAAGTCTGTACAATTAACAACTGGTAGGGAAATGGTGGGCCTCAAAATTTAGCATAAAATTAACATTTGGAGTTTTGTTCAAAGTCCTTTTTTTGTTTCTGCATGTGGCTACTTCCCCACCAGCTCAGGGGAGCGAAGAGCAGGTGAACCTATATGCACGTAAACCAGAGTCCTGTGGCACTTTTAAAGACTAACAGATTTATTTATCGCATGAGCTTTCGTGGGAGAAAATCCCACTTAGTCGGAAAATTTTCATTGAAACAATTTCCCATTTGAAAATGCCAATTTAATGGAACCATTTTTAATGTGAAACTGTTTATAAGAAGATAAGCATTCAGTGTATGAATTAGAAGACCAGTTATTTCCAATATCCTTGTATTTGTCTGGAATCATTTTCCTGGATACTGAAAACAGCTGCTCCTCTTCTTTGCACCTTGAGTGCTTATCTTATTTTCTTCATCAAAGTATCAAGGTGTCAGATTGTTTCATGAAAACACAAACAGGAGATATTTTGATACAGGAAATAAGAGAAGATGATTCAATGGGTACTAAATATACATTTTGATATAACAAATAAGATGATTCAATTGGCTGCGTTTAATGATTTTTAAACATAAAAAATTAATAGAACATTTTGAATGATTGTTATAACATGACATGACTTGACATGATACAACACTATATTTTGTGCAACAACTGACGTAATTAAATATAGGAAAAATAATAAAAGTACTACTATAAAATGAAAAAAATAAAAATAAATTTTAAAAAATTGAAGTAAAATTTCTGGTTTTTTTCCCCCGAAACAAAAATCTTTGAAAGAAAATTGTTAGAAGTTCCACATATATATTTTCAAATTATCAAAATTTCCCATGAAACAGACATTCTGAGTTAAAACCAGCTGTAGCTCCCATGTGCCATCCAGCACCCTGGAGCCAGTGGAAAGTAGGGAAGTAAATTGTGACACCATGAAGTTTGTCAGCATTTACTTCTCCCATGGAGCAATTCCCTCATGCCTTCAGGGCTCAGAATTTGGCTTATCTGCTAGCTGGATGATAGGGATACAGGCCTCAATTCTCGCCGTACCAAACAATGTGTTACATTGGACCATTTGTGGGTGCTTTCCCTTTCACTGTGGGAATCTTTGAGGTAATTAGAGGGGAAAACGTCTACACAAAAAATTCTAAACAGACTGCTTGACATACTGCCTACCAGCATGAAGTATTATAAGCACCTTTAGAGAATACAGATAACAAACTGCTTCAATAACGTGTGATTTATTTTTCTAATAACCTATCTAATGAATATTTTATTTTCTCTACCATTGGGCTCAATTTGATTGGAAGAAGATTGTCATTACATTAAGATACAACAGTACACGAAGGTGGAAATTTCAACCGTTTATAATATAAGCAGACAGAGAAATGTATTGGTGCTTACCACTTCCTTTTTTGGTTGTTCTTTTAAAGCTAACTCCAACTGTTTAGAGTATCACTCATTTTTCTCTCCAGGTCAACCTGCTGTCTTCAAGTGACATGTCAAAATCTGGTCTGGTCCCATCACACAACACAGAAATCTGCTTTAAAATATATACGGCCATCCCTTATTCAGAATCTTTCTTATGGGTGAGGAAACTTGAAGGATAAACGTCCGTGAGGTTTGAATGTATAATATGATTTGCAGAAAGAAACAGATACCCTAACAATTTCCAAATCAGCAAAGCATTTAAGCATGTGCTTAAGTGCTTTGTTGAACAGATATGGACTATCAATTGAAGCCCTCATTTCTACAATAGTGGATTGATTTGAGAAGGCACTGAGCGGCTCAAAAGAAATTGACTTCAGTCAAAGCCTGAAGGAGCTGGGCACCTCAAAGGAAATGCACAGCCCTTTACAGATTAGATTCTGAGTGGGCAGCAGTTTTCCATTAGAAGATTTAGCCACATAAAATATTCTACGCACAGTTTCTCTATTGCATGAACGACACAGCTTGTCTCTGGTTTAGCTGTGAAATAACTAAGTTTTCAGGTACTGTATGTGTAATTTGTTAGTACTTATGATGGCATGTGATTGCTGGCCAACACACTTAACCACTGTACACACTGCCTATAACATTGTATTAGATAATTACTAGGCTGACCTTTTATTACAGCGGTTTTCTGTCAGCCTTTTGGATAGTCTAGGAAGCGCAGCATGTGTTTAGCACACAGGTTTGCAACCTGCGGTTCTGGAGACGCATGTGGCTCTTTGGCTGCCCCCAGGTGCTCTGAGTTCTGGGCCCCCTCCTGCCATTCGGAGACCCTGTGGGCAGGGTCCGGGCTCCCCCTGCCACTGGAGGACCCTGTGGGGGGCCCGGTCCTGGTTCCGAACTCCCTCCCCTCCACCAGAGGACTCTGAGGCAGATGCCCTGGTCCAGCTCCCCCCACACCAGAAGGCTATACCCACTGTGGCTCTCAAAACACTTGATTATTGAAGGGATTTTTAAAAATGGCTCTTCTTATTTTTTGCCGACCCCTAGTTTAGCACAACCAACAAAGTCTGTATTGATTTATGGACTTTTAAAAGTAATTGTAGCTATTTTTTAGACATGCAAATAGAAAAAGATGTCTCAACCAGCTCACTTTTTATAGAGAGAAACTTGCTTTCGCACCCTTTAAAATGATAACTTTACTTCAGTTTTGCTGCAATAAATTTTTGGGTAAAATTTCTGGATCCTTAGTAGGCCCAGTTTCACTCTAGAGTGCCTTAATGCATTTATGGTTTTTATTATTATTGTTTATATAAAAAATGTAACCAGATTTTACTGTGCCATGGGACATTATGTGGTTTAGAATGTAGGGAACTGGATGACCATTGAGACTGAAATTCTATTCTGCACTCAGTTACCTGCCACCCGTGAAAAGTGTGTAGATCACTTGGTTACCTTATGCAAATTATCCACCTGTCATAGGAGACACTATTCACTGCTTGCAGTATCTCCTGCTGGTCACTCTGGGGATTAGCTCCTTCAGTCGACACCCCCTTCCCTAGTTTGCATGCCGTCACTACAGCTCTCTGCCTGGCCAGCAGCCCCCCTCTCTCTCAAGAACTTCAGCGTCCTCTCCATGACTCAACCCTCCAGCTAGATCACTCAAAGAAAGTTCCCTTTCCGGGGTATATTCCTCAGCACTGTCCTAGGCAGTCTTCCCATTCACTGCTTTAGTGCCACTCCCCCAGTAGTTTTTAAGGAAACCTGGGTCTGCCCTCTTCTCTGTGTTCCAGTCCATGGACCTTCAGTTCTGCTATCTGGGTGTTCTTTCTCTTCCCTCACTGCTATTTTCCTGGGCTTCTTTCTACCACTGGAACCACTGGCTTACCATTTCCCCAAAACTTCCTCCATCTTCCCGTGGAATGATTGCGTCCAGCACATCCTGCAGTCCCCTAACACTCCTCTCCTTCTCCTGGAGTGTCTACCAGGTAGACTCTACCCTTTCTTAGAAGCCCTCACTGCTTCCAATTTCTTGTCTTTACACAGCTCATTCCTCCTCAGCTAAACTCCCTTACCAGGGGATTAGTTGCCCTCTGCCTGATTCTCCTCAACAATGGCTTGTTGGCTTAATTAACCACCTTCTTGTCCGTCATTAGCCCCATCAACAAGTGGAGGATGGGGGAAAAGACCACCCTGTCACACCACTAATTATGAGTTTTTAAAAAAAATTCGGAAGGCCAAAGTTCATGCAGTATGGCCTCATCTTTCAGAGATGGTGAACATCCACTCCCAAGTCCAATGAAGTTAATGGGAATTGTGGGTACTTGGCACACCTGGCAATCAGCCTCTCATGAAAGGCCCCCAAATTGGTGGACACTTTTGAAAATTGAGGCCCGGACTCTTTGGTGCCTTTGTTTTCTCAGCAGTAAAAGGCAGATATCATCTACCTTTGTAAAAGAAGAAGACAGTATGAGATTACTATATTCTCTTCAAAAGAAGAAGACAGTATGAGATTACTATATCCTCTTCAAAAGAAGAAGACAGTATGAGATTACTATATCCTCTATTGCCCTGAGCTGTATTAGAAAAGAAGTAATGACACTTAACTCATTTGATGTAACTATGAAAAAAATCAGATATATACACAATTAAAAACATCATTTATCAATTATGTACTAGCCTCTCAGCCACATTCTACTAATTAGAAAGAGAATGAAAAAAATAGCTCTTGAAAATTAATGTTGCTCACATATCTATACTGTTTAGAATCTAGTAAAAAAAATTAAATATTTATATAATCATGGTTTCTCATTATGCATCATAGTGTGATTGCCTGGGAGAAAATACTGAGAGGTGCTTGAGCCATTCATGAAAGTTTAGAATTTGGATTCTCTCATGCACTGTTAATTCCAAAGATGTATTCAAATGTCCCTTTTGAAAACAACCTCCTGTGGCACTTTTAAAGACTAACAGATTTATTTATTACATGAGCTTTCGTGGGAGAAAATCTCACTTCGTCAGATTCTTTGAAGATGGGAAATTTACAGAATGGGAGGAAATTAAATGCAGGGGAGTGTATGACATAGGATCAGGTCAGGCTGTAACAGCAAATCAAAATAGGTGTTAGGATTCAAACACTGGGGAACAGCACATAGAGGAAGGTGAGGTCAAATCACCTGTTGTAATGAAAGAAAAATCCGTAGTCCCTCTTTAACCCCAAGGCAATTGAGTTGAATTTGCATATAAATTTGAGTTCTGCAGTTTCTCTTTGAAGCTGTGATTTGTTATTCATCTGTTTCAGCACAGCTATTAGCAAGTCATCAATGGAGTGAGCAGAGAGATTGAAGTGTTCCCCTATTGGTTATTTAGTGTTGCAATTTCTGATGCCAGATTTGTTTGCATTTATTCTTTTGCACAGAGACTGTCCTGTTTGTCCAATATATAAAGCAGAGGGGCATTTCTGGCACATGATGTCATAAATCACATTGTTGGATGAGCAGGTGAATGAGCCCTTAATAGAGTAGGTGGCTTGATTTAGTCCTGTGATGGTGTCTTTAGTGTAAATATGAGGGCAACGTGGGCAGTGTGGTCTGCTGCAGGGATATGCACACAAAAAGCATAGGTGACCTGAAGGTAGAGGGTGGGAGAGAAGGAAGTTTTTAGAAGTGGCAGTAGCTAGGCCTCAATTCAGGTAAGCATGTAAGTATGTGCTAAATATTGAGCAGTATTTTAAATGCTATCCTGCAGCTAACAGGATTTTGAATCAGGGACTCAGCGAGGAAGCAACACTGTGCAGTAACTTTTCTCGAATACAGTTTGGACATAGATTCCTCTGTGACATATTTATCTGAAAGAAGCTCTGACATTAAGAAAAAAAGGATTTGAAAACCCGTGAGCTCATCAAATTTTAAACCTGTGTTTTAGTACTTTTCATGTACAGATTGCATTACATTCCTTCAGTAATGTTAAAAGAAGTCCTTTGAAGGTGGTGCCCCTCCCTGTGATGGGAAGTGAAACACTTTGAAGAGAGGCTGCACCTACAGCAACGTGATGTGCTTTAAAAGGGAGGGCATCTGATGTAAGCTCTTTGAACAGGGAACTTCTCAGCACAGTAAAGAATACCAGGGCAAAGCACTTTCCCCAGTTATGTCAAGTCCTTGATAAGAGAGGCTCATTTAGCCAGTGCACCCCAGAGGACTTAGGGGCATGGGGCAGATTTGATGCGAGTCCCCCCCCCACTGTTCCATACATACAAGTCATGAGGCAGGGGCCAGGGCAGGGGGCCCCCTCCATGGCGGGGGCCCCTTCCCCCTCCCCCAGTGGCCCTACATTTAGCAAGGAGAACTTTTTACATAGTGGAGACATCAAATCGGAACTTTTGAAAAAGAGCATGCATGCAAATGATAGAAAACAGCTATTCAAGGAACTATAGGGAGGCATACTGCAGTTGCTTAAAGGAGTTAGCACCCCAGCTCTCATCAAAAGTACCAGACAGCTTATTGATCACATCCAATCAACACCTTGGTTTTACATCGTCCCAAAAGTAGCACCTCCAGCTTCAAAACTGGGGCGCCGTCAGCAGTGAGTCTGATGTACAGGGAAGAATAAAACCTGAAAAATCACTAGGCAGTTTCAAGGAGCTGGTAGTTACTTCAAGAGATTTCCCATACAAATACAGAACAGCATCATCCCTGTCAAGCTGATGTTGTTAGACATCTGAGATATCGGCTTTGTTAGATCAAAGTTGGAGGCGGCCTCACTGCAGCATAAAACAAAACGTGGATGAGGCTAGAGGCTAGGAGAAGGAATATCACAGTGATGTCTCAAACGCTGAGTCTGTGGAGGGTGATTAATTGGCACAATGGCCTGGATTTACCAAAGGGTTAATGGAAGATTCCTTTTAAACAATCATTTATTAAGCCTGATCCAAAGACCACTGAAGTCAATGGAAAGACTTCAATAGGCTTGCATCACAGGTAAATATGGTACTAAACATTTTCTAGACCTGTTTGTCTAATTCTTCTGGCTAGGAGTCACTAGGGCCAACTTGGAGGAATAGAAATCACAAGGTAACATTTCAGTATTCAATACATCCACTGTCTCTACATCTTCACTGCAGCTTTGACTTCCTCGGGCAATTATAATGCTATATTGAATGATATAAAGTGATCCCTATGTTGATAGGCTTCTTATTAATCAGTGTTATAATAATAATTATCTGCCCAATGATATTAAATGGGACCTTTTGGTAATAAGGTCATCAGCTAAGGACTCTGTTGTTCCGATCACGTCTACAGCTGATTACACACGTCAAACAGCAGCAGGATAAACCATGACTGCATGCGCTGTTTGTGAAAAATGAAGGCAGCAATTTTCAGGGAGTGTTATTCTCCTATGAGTGTGCAACAGAAAAAATGAGATGGGTTCAGAAATGTGCAACAAAGAAAGCTCCATGTTTCTTGAATTCAACAGCATTTAGCCTTCCAATCCTCTCTTAAGGATTTTAAATTGTACTCAGTATAGCCATACTGTTCAGATACATTATAAATAAATAAATAAATATAAGAAATTTACACCTATATAAATTAATTGACTTTCAGATTAAAAAGCAACAAACATCACTAGCTTTTGTTGTAGAAGAAAAGAATCTCACTTTCACCAAACTTTCTGCCTTTTCCCCCCTCCACGGTTCTTCAATATTAAGATAAAGGCCAAGGTTCATTCTAATGATTTTGATTGCTGCCTTTGAAACACGTTTATAGGCTTGATTTTCAGAGGGTACTGTGAAAGAAAGTAATGGAAAATCAGGCGTCTTTGTAAAGCCTTAATTTGGACATCCAAATGTCAGTAGTTATTTTTTTGACAGAGGCGGTGTTAGTAGGAAGGGTGCTGTATGGTGATTTAAAGAATTGATCTGTACAAGAGAATGCTTTTGCAGGGAGGTTTCCCCACATTCAAATGGCAGTTCTGCACTTGTCTTCCATTGACTTTCAACTGCCATTCAACTAGCTGCTATTTGCGCCTCCCCCACTTTGTCTCTGAATTATCTAGGCATCTGTTTACTCATCTATTAAAGGAGATTGTTCCAATAAAATAAAACCACACAGGGAAATGGAATAAATTGGTAGCCGAGACCAGCAAAAATTGGCACATCCCGGTGATAAAGTGGGTCACCTGGATGCCACATTTTTTCGACCATATTTAACCTTGAATGCAACATATGAATCTGATAGCTAGGCTCCAGTTCAAGATGGGAAAAATCATATAACTTCTTCCATAAGCGTGTTTTATTTCATTACGTGTATTTATCCTTGTAAAATAGACAAAGTAGGCCATATTGACTGGTGGTTTAAAATGCACTGAAGTCAATGGACTTACATCAGGATTGAATATGGCGCATATTTCATGTCACTGCTTTTTGCATTGGCTGTGGAGTGGTTATACTTAGCGTTTTCTTATCTGTAGAAAACAGTACCCTTCTAGGAACAGAAGAGAGAAACAGAAGCTGACAAGCAGCCTTACCCAGAGCCATGAGTCCATGCTATGGCAATGTACAGAAGCCATATTATTGCTAGGGCTGACAACTAGGAAGATGGTGCATCTAACAAGGCTGCTTTACACCTTTTTATCTGGCAGCTCCAAACATTTGCTGAGCCAGCTTTGACTATCTCTAATGAACAAATATTATTATTTGGTGATCACAAGATGGGGGATGTAGAGCATAGCACATATCAGAAACATGGGCAAATTATCCCTTGGGGTTAATTGTGCTTTTCACACATTTTTTTTTGGTTTTTGAAAACGGTTGTTATAGACAGCAAGAAATTCAAAATGAAGCGGATGCCGATGGATAACTTTTTGAGTGGAACTCAGTTTGAAAGCAATGAATATTTTCCCCACTATCCTATTAAAACAGATGTTCTGCCTAATCTACATTCACTTTACTCACTGTCTTATCTTTGACCTTTTCTTTGAAGACATTTATGGAAGAGAATGTCACTATTTATCTACCTGCTGTGCTTCCATCTGTCTATGCAGCGCACAAATACTCACAAATTATATTTCCTTTGTAATATTTTGAATGACAGAAGGATTTCTAAGGCTTCATATACATGGAACGATAAGCTATTACCTGTTCATTCTTGGAGTAAACGAAAAACGTATCCTGCATTTGGACAAGGTATGGAGTAACAGGTGCCATCAGAAAGTGCATTTTAAACTCTGGTTAGTTTTCTATCCTAGAGTTTTCTTATCAAGAGTCTTTGCTGGACTCTTCCATCACAACCGTCTTATTTCACCTGGAAGGACAGATGAGGTTAGTGTACAGACTGAAGGCTGCAATAGGGAATCCATTTCAGTGTAAAGACTTTACAAGACAGCTAACAATTTGAAAATATATTTTTACATAATAATGACTTGGAAACATGGTATAGTATGAATAGCTTTAAAGGGTCAGGAGAAACTGCTGGCACCCTATTCCAGAGCAGCAGACAGATCTTCAGCTAGTGTCAAATGATTAGAGCGTTATTGATTTCTATGAAGTTACACTGATTGGCATCAGCTAAGGGATCTTGTCCCAGGTTCTACATATTCTGAGATGTGGCAGGAGAAGTTTCATTGATCATCTTGTCAGTCCAATAAATAATTTATTGGGGGCAACTTTTATATAACAGCAACAGAAATGGAGAAAGGAATTATTCTCAACATTGAGGACTGCCCTGTATTGCTCTGGACAGGTGTCGAGTTCATTTCCCCAGGCTTGCAAAAATGAATATGCAATTACGTTATTACACGCCATAATCCATACAAATAACTTGTTTTTAAATCTTGAATAGTTAATTCCTGCATCATTCATATTTGATTCCTTCACTTTTGCCAAGGTGGCAACCAGTCTGCAAAGTATAAAACCTATAGTCCTGGAACACAGAATCAATGCAGATATTAGATGTTTTTGGCAGAGGGACAGCCTATGTTATCTATAGCAAGATACACCAAGGTCTGGATTTCGCTATGATACAAGATTGGTGCTAAAGCATAACGCATATTATATGGGAACAATATTTGTGCACCTTACTGTGATTTGGTGATCCTAACAGATACAAACTAATACCCCATCTTTTGCATTACCTATTAAGATCTTGATCCATAAGCATTTAAGATCCATTTCTTCCAAGTTATCACTGATGTGGAATCAGGTATTTCCACTTTTGACACAGAAGCTGAACCAAAATTCCAGATCAAATAATCTTAAAACTTTGGGGAAGGTTTGTCCCAGATCTTAACTTTAGAGCTTGGGCCCTTCTGTGTTTGGTCTCTAGTTTGCTTTGATCTAGAAGGGGAAAAAAGTTAAAACCTCTCCTCTTTACCCATATACCAAAGAATAAATAAATTCATTGCTTTCTAAGCTGAGGACTGTAAGTGACAAAAGAAAAGGGATTGAGCTGATTTGCTATACAGGTTTATTCCTAACAAATACTGTTATATTATACAGATGCCTTTCTACTGTTGATAAATTTACAGCATGGTTTTTCTTGTTTGTGAATAAATATCCATCGAATTTAAAAAACAAAGCAAACATACACACACAAACATACAAACAAGGAGTCCTGTGACAGTTTTAAAGCCTAACAAATTCATTTATTGCATGAGCTTTCGGACAGACATCTTCAACAGAGAGAAATCAATGCAATTCCAAGGTCAGAGATAATATATTAATACATATATCTTACTGTACATGTCCTATCTTTAAAAAAAGACTATGGTGCTCTTTATCAGTATTTTAAATTGTTATATTTTGACAAGACAGACATAAAAATTCCAAATTTGAGAATGAGAAAACTGAAATGACCAGTTCAAACAGCCTATTCCCCTGATTCAGCAAGTCTTTGAAACATGCCATTGGCTGTAATGGCAGTTAAATACATGTTTAAGTGCTTTGCTGACTAGGGATGGCTGTAAGTGCATGCTTAAAATTAAGCTATTGCTTTGCCCAACCAAGGTATAAATACAAAACATTTCTCCTGATGTGATGGTAGTGGGCATGGCTGGGAGATTGGTTTATTTGTTCTGGGCAGTCCTTAGCCAATAGATTTTTTTTTCAGTGTAAAAAGGACAGTTTAAAAAAAAATGAAACAATAGAGTTGCACAGGCCTGTCAAACTCGGTAGTGTTGCTTCAGTTCTGAACTCCCTCTAGCTTGCTGATTTGATTTAGAAGCAAATAAGCATTTAGCTGAATATCTTTAAATATCTGAAAATGGATGGTTGCTGATTAAAAAGAAATAGCTCTTCCACTCAAAACTTAGAAGTATGAGATCTAGGGAAGCCAGGTGCAGCATATACAACTTGTAGTCCAAAAGGGTGGCTGTACTGCTGAAGAGGAAATCTTTCCATGGAGATGAAAAATGAAGATCCTAACCAGGGCTGGTCTTTAAAGCTCCCACAGCCCTTTTTATAAAATTAGGATTAACCTCACTGTCCTAGCCGTAACCCACTATAGAAATCTCACAGAATCACAGGTATGTAGAGCTAAAAGGGGCCTTAGAACCTTTATATGTTAAAAAAAAGAAAAAGAATAGCATTTTGGTTTTCACTCACTGGTTGCCAAACTTTCCCCTCCCCCACCAAAAGGCAGCAGTCACTTCTATTAGAAGGGTTACCAGGAAAGGGTGAAGTGACAATACACCTTCTGACACTTGAGATAAGTAAGAAATTACAGAGAATTAGGTTGGATTTGTTGACCTTCTCCATTAATAAAGGTTTCTAGAGAACTGATTTATTATACTCAGTTGCATTACAGGGAGAAAAGAAATATTTATTCATCGTTCCGGTGCCTGCCCATTGCCTAAGACAAATTGCAGGTTCGCATGGTCCTGAAAGACATCAGATAAAGCAGGGCTCACTTGAAAAAAGAACAAGAACTCACAGGCAGCTTTACATCATTGACAACAGAGTCCTGTGGCACTTTTAAAGACTAACAGATTTATTTATCGCATGAGCTTTCGTGGGAGAAAATTCCACTTCGTCAGACGCTTTGAAGATAGCTTGTCCACCTTGGCTCTGATCCTGCAGTTTCGAAAGTTCCCCAAAAGTCCAAGGGGCAGTTTGAATAAAAGGGTCGTTTGTTGTATACATTAACTACAGCTGTGGCTCCCTTCAGACAAACCACGATATAGAAATTACTTGGGCTTACTGGAAATTGCATATTCATTTTTAGAAGGAGCAGAACCAGCAGTCCGTCTAGTGAATCTCCCCAGAAACTTAAGCACATACAAGGGGGAGAGGATAAATCAATCATTGCCTTCCCGCCTTAGGAGTTTTTGAAAGGGAGGATAGATCCAGGACCCTAAATGCAATTGAGTAAGAAGTTACAATTTTACATAGGCTTTTAGAGAACAGAATTACACATTGAGTGAAATCCCGATCCTATGGAAGTCAATGGGCATTTGGCCATTTATTTCAATGGGGAGAGGATTTCAGCTATCACAGTCGGTCAGCAGGAGATGGGAGCTTGAATTTAAAAGCCTTCAGCACCCCAACTTGTACTCTGTATAACACTGAAAGCCCTTCCTCCCCGAAAATGCACCCACAAACTGTTAGTTCTAATATAACATCTTGCAAAATAGATGCAAATTTTGGAGCAGTGGCAGATTAGGGGCTCTAAATGAGTAGATCTTTAAGTCTTAGAAGGCCAGAGACTTGAATCCACACAAGACACAAGCTTGATAAAAATGGAACTTAAGCCTTCCATCCTGTTTCATATTGTGCTTACTTCTCCAGCCTTTATCACCTAGGCTCCATTTATCTAATCCCATACACAAATGTGATCATGTCAGTAGCGAAAGTTGATGGGCAAAATGATCTAATAACAATGATCTATTGAAGAAGACTGGTTGGGATGTATTTATTTATTTGTCTTTTTGCTGGGAAATGTCATTTCTTGAAACAAACGATTTGTGGGAATGGGTCAATTTCAATATTTTGACTTGAAAAAAAATCTGAATTTTTAAAAAAATGTTTTGTTTTGAAATCCTGGTTCTAAGCAACTTTTCATTTTGCAATTTAAGCAAAGGATAATAAAAAATTAAAATTGAAATCACACAATTTGAAATGATTGAAACAAAATTATCATTGACATGAACTGAAAATGTTTTCAGATTTTTGGTTTACGGAAGTTTTTTAGATTTTGACTCTTCATCTTGATTCAGGATGAAGAAATATGTCAATAGCTCAAATTTTTTCCCCAGAATGATTGTTTCCCACCTATTATTAAAAAAGTTAACATGAATGAGGTTTACAACCATGCTTTTCCATGGACTCATATTGCTGGAACGTGGGAAACAATAAGCGAGAATAGATATTTGGTAAGTATAGGATCATGGTGCTTTCTATAATACAGTATAGTATATGACTAGGTCTTGTTCTTTCTCCTTTAATTATTGGGCTATATTTATCTGGAGTTTCTTTCCCCTTTTTACAAGAAATGCTCCTAATTTGTAGTCTTTTAAAACTACATTTCTTAAGGAATTATTGACTTTATTTGATTTGATTTTTTTCATTACTTTGCTTATTGTAATTTTTGGACATCTTTCACACCCCACCATTTCTGTAAATGTGGGTTGATTGATTTTTACATTTCCCTAAATATCTTTCCACTAAAGCATTCAGATAAGCCTCTTTTTTGAAATAGTCATCTTTATCCAACAAGAAATATTTTCTAGTTCAAGTGAAATTGAAAGCACAAAATTTACTGCCTAATAAAATTTTAAAAATTGATACATACCTAATGTAACTTTCACTTTAACAAAAATTTCCAAAATACCCTTTTAAAATACAATAGTCAAACACTCTGACACTGGCTCTGTCAGAATTTTCACAATCAAACAGTACATCTAATATCCTACAACCATGGTGTAGGCAGTCGAGCAATGAAGCTGCAGAAGGAGACTACACAATGTGGAAAGGAAATGAAAGCATGAAGCATCCCCATCTTTTTCAACACTTTCATACTATCAAGTCTATCTGAGGATTTGGTACTTCTGCCTGTCACTGCGGTATCTGAATCTCTCAGGAAACAAGATTAAGTTGGTGTAGGGCCTCTATGCAGCAAAGTCCTTATGAACGTGCTCAACCTTAAGCACATAAATACTCCTCCCCTTGACTTCAAGCAGACCATCAATTGCTTTCAAAAAACAAAACTCTTTTTGAAATCAATGGAACTTCATTGGTTTACACTAGTTGAGAATCTAGCCCTAAGAAAGCTAGAACAGAGATTTTTGTTTTTATTGGGGGCAGCGGGGGGAGAGAAAGAAAAATTCACTTGATGAATCTTACAATGAACTGATATGTCATTGGGATCCAACAGCGAAACATATCTTTACATCCTAAAAGTATCAAAGAGAGACCAACGGTGTTTTAAAAGATGTCAGTCTAAAGTTGTTTGGGGGATCATTCTAACTGAGGTGTCAGGGCGGTGGGGGTAGTGTATATCAAAGAGAATATGCTGAGTCTCCCTACAGATTAAATCATTATAAGAGAATTGACATGAAAGGCAGAATTTTTAAGGAGAGAAGAGTTGAAAACTGTATAAGAAATTAGTAATGATATCTGAAAGATTAGACTTTCATTTCACTTGCTATCAAATAATTGGAGATATACCTTAGTAAGTTACCATCAAAACTGGATGGAGTCCTGTATTTTGAGCAACAGTGGGGGTCTCAGATTTGGATGGAGCTACATTAAAGAAGTTAATTTAAGTAAAATATGTAGCAAATGAGTCACATAAGTTATATTAATTCTGGACCCCTCCCACCCTTATTGAAAGTGATGGGGGATATTTGAATATCCCACTGAATTCAATGAGGCAAGTCTTAGCCCCTTTCTCGGAGCTGCATGAACCAAGTCAAAGAGAACAAAAAAATTTGCCCAAAACTGAACCCAAATTTTCCATCTTCAAAAAAATTCATCATTAAAAGTTCCACAGGACTCTATTTGTTTCTCTGCAATGAACTAACAGCTACCCCTTTGGAACTTAAAAAAAATTCCTCTTATTCTTATCTGTGCATCCCTGCTGTGACAGATATGACAAACAGGCTTAACTGTGAGACTGCTACATTATTTTTGAGATTCAAACCTTGGAAGCATACACATGTCAAAGGTTATAAGATTGAGGCATGTCAGACAATATGGGCTCACAAAATATTCACAGAACTATGTATCAATAAGTGTTATGTATATTTGTGTGTTTGTGATTCAGTGATTGGGTCTCCTGTGGAATCTGGAATCACTAAGTGTTGATTAATGCAAACTCCCAGAGCTGCTTATGCATCTATCCTGCCTTTGAAATTTACCCCCTTTGGAGAAAGGGGCATTTTATTTGTTTCAGCAGGTCGGGGAAACGAAGAGCTCTCAACTCTATAAAGTGGAGGCCTCAGTTGGCAGAGAGGTCTCATTTTGATCTACCCCAACGGACATAAATCTTTAAGCAAAGGGGCAACCATTCTCTCCCGCCCCCCCTCCCCCCCCCCAAAAAAAAACAATTGAAGGATTTTGACTTACCAGGCCCTCATATAGAAGATGGATGATCTCTGATAAGATTACTATGCATTTAGACTTTTTATTGCATGTTTTCCCTTTGCTGCGTTTGTCTTAAAATAACCAAACTGTGCTCTGTGAAAGCTCTTTGGTCACTGGGAGGTATTTAGATACAGAAAGTAGTTCATTTTAATACACTGTCTCATACAGTAGAAGCTGGACATATTTGCCAGTGATAACTAAAAAGTTACAAACACTGGAAGAAAAGCTTTAACTGTAACAAATAGTAGCTAAATGCTTTAACTGCTATACCTGATTGAAATGTAGGTGTCATTGGGCTAGACTTCAGTGACAGCAGGAAATTCACCACCGTCAGATCAACCTTTCCAATCAATTGATCGAGTCTGTGAGGACCCGCTCAGCTGATCAAGAAGTCAATCACTGAAGAGCACCCTGCCAAGTGGAGTAGCACTAAGTTGAAGGGAGAGCATTTCCGTTCGACGCAGCGTACTGAAGACACCGTGGTAAGTAGGCGGTGGGCAGCCGAAGGGAGATACGCAAGGTGTTTTAAGTACTTTGCCTATCTCTCGTTGATGGCCACCAAAACCCTGCTGAGGTGTAGTCCTGCCCACAGTCCTGCCTGAATCCCCAGGATGTGTACTTAACATGGTCTCTCCAAGTCCAACAGTGCCTCCTATGTCTACATTGCTATTTTGAGCAGCCTACTTCGCTGCTACTCATTGCCAGAGCCTTTCCTTGCAATTCATAGCTACTCAGTGCTGTGGTAGCCTGACTTTCGTTGTGGGATGCAATTACATGGGTAGGGCCTGGAGTCTCTACTTTGCTATAAGTGTAGACATCGTCTGAGGCAGAGACTGTCTCTTAGGATGTGTTCATACAGTACCTAGTGCAGTGGGAGCCCAGTTTTGACTGGGACATCTCTAAAACTGCTGTAATGAAATGAAGAGCCTCCTATATGGAAGTACTCAGCAAATAACACACAAAAGACTTTTCAGTGCCAGGGGGTTGTGGTATTCAGTGATTACTCCCAGCCAAGGAGTCTGACCCTAGCTCTCTTCATTCAATGCCTGAGCAACTTCTCACAGATTGAGAATGCATAAAGTGAGCTCTGAATAATACAACCACCAGTTCCAACAGCTTATTTCCAGAAGCCATACAGTTACCCACAAAGTGTGTCTAAATGGAAACAAAAGGGATTCTCATAGCCAAGATTTCCTTAAATGAAATAAGAAACTTCTTATTACTTTTTCCTCCTTACAGAATTAGTCAGAGTCATAGATCATTCCACATTTCCAAGTTCACTCTTTTAATGACCTTTCAGCCCTTCACTGACTCATTCCAGCTGGGCCTGCCGCATTTCCTACCTTCCAACTCCTGGCTACAGACTCATAGACTTTAAGGTCAGAAGGGACCATCTAGTCTGGCTTCCTGCACATTGCAGGCCACAGACCCACACCCACCCACTCCTATAATAGACCCCCAATATCTGGCTGACTTACTGATGTCCTGGTGTAAAGACTTCAGGTTCCAGGAAATCCTCCATTTTCCCTACTTTAAATCTGCAATGAGGACCAACACTGGTTGTACTTTCTCTCCCTGCCAATCTATGGGCAGGGTCTATACAACTTCATTCCTGGGGTGGTGTTGCCTTTGTGTTCCCACCAATCTGGAGATGTATCCAGTCACAGCAATCTGAATTTGACTGGGAAGACAAAACTAGATTTTTTTTGTTCCTGGATCAAAACTGGCCTCTGCATCTGCTCTGATGCCCCCGAGTCTCCACAGCCACAGACAAAGGATGAAGCATGTATGCTGAACAGAGCCCATGTTTCTGGAATGATTAGAGTAGCTCCTACTTTGTCTTTCAAATGGATAGATTTCAATGCCACAATGGAGAAAATCTATTATTTACAGTACTTTTTCCAAGGATATGAAATCCTCAGTATAATAGAAAGCTAGGGGAAATTCGACAGGCTTGTTTTTATTATGAATGAATGAGCACTGTTTTCATTGTGGGACTTTAATTAGAGAAGGAGAGATTAAGAAAGGGAGGAAAAGGCACTTTCTTTGGAGGTTTATGAAAGACTGTCCTCTTTACACCCCTGAAATGTACTTTCTCTCTGCACTGTATGGACTGTCATGCCTGTTGATGTTCGATGGTAAAATATGAGTCAAAACAGAAACTCAGAAATTATTATACATTCAGTATTAATCATTCTAATTGATTTGAACTAATCCTTCATGCAGGCTTTTTAATAAAGAAACTATGAGATTGCTTATCTGCTCCACTCCCCTCGGTGAATTCAATAATTCAATGAGCATCTCGCCATTATCTTCCACTGGAGCACACCAGGTGTGTAATGCGCGCGCACACACGCACCCAAGCAGGGTATAAACTGCAGTTCAACTGAAAATAACTTTACAGTAACCATATATGCTATCAGACTTATCTTCTCTTATGGCTGGCACGTGTTTTTCTTCCTATGCCTATGGATTCTCTCCCCTGCAGTTCAACTGAAAGCACTCCATTCTGTTCTGTCCTGTTCCTTCCTGCATGTTCATCACCATAGTAACTTAGCCCACCACCTTAGACTGCCTTTAATTTAGCATGCCTAATTACAAAAGTTGTTACTGGCAATTCATTCTTTAGTCTGTAAACTCCAGCAACTTTGACTCTCACATCTGGGCCATGGTTTTCACAGCTTGTTTATAATACACTTCATGGAGCAGTGCTTCCTTTTATTTGTTTTTCATTTCCCTGCCAGGCATTTTGGGTAGACTCCCTCCTCCAAGAGAAGTTCATTTCTTCTACACCTACGAAAAAAAGCAAAACCTCAAAATATCCATGAATATTTATTTGGAGGAACCATATTAGCCTTTCTGCTTTCATTGTGAAAATTGAACCAATCAAATTTACTGGCCTAAATGTGCAGGAAAAGAAAAATTTAAATAAAATCCCAAGTATATTGCCCTAAAGGGCTAGCATGCTTATCCAATTGGTGGGTGGATGGGAAGTGATTCATATGATCAATCACAACTGAGCAACATGCCTCAATTTTCAAAAATATGCAATCAGTCCAGACAGTTGGGGGAAAAAAGTCAGAACCCGGCCCCTAAAGAAGTCAAAATAATGGATACATTCAACCCCTCCTTCCCCCAAACAAACATGCACTTGGATGGATATTCCCCAATCAGTAAAAGTCAAATTCCTCCTTATAAATTATTCTTCCTTGCTTCTAATGCTTGAACTTTAATTCATGCTTAACTATATAACATTACTAGAGGAAGTTCATATTGGAATATGTCTGCTACATGCGTTCTACTCATATGAATTCAATCTGACAGACCACAGCTGAAGTCTCGTATCAGATTTACCTTTTGAACGAGGTTTTATTCAATGCACAGAGAATATGCTGATGAATGCTATAGAAATACCCTAACAGATTCCTGAATCTGTGTATCTTAACACATTGGGTTCAAAATTCGGCCCTCACTTTCACTAGTGCAACCTCAATTTCAATTATGTTAAAATTTAACTAAGGATTATGAGTTCATAGTCAGGGCTTGTCTCAACCTTTCCAGACTACTGTATCCCCTTCAGGAGTCTGATTTGCCTTATGTACCCCAAGTTTCACCATACCTAAAAACTATTTGTTTACAAAATCAGACAAAGATACACAATATCACAGCATATGGTTACTGAAAATTGCTTACTTTTTCATTTTTTCCACATAATTATGAAATAAATCAATTGGATTACAAATATTGTACTTGTATTTCCGTGCTTAGTATATATAGACAACAGTATAAATAAGCCTGTCTGTATGAAATTTTAGTTTGTTCTGACTTCGCTAGTGCTTTTTATGTAGCCTGTTGTAAAATTTAGTCAAATATCTAGAAGAGCTTCTGTACCCCTTAGAAGACCTCTGCATACCCCTAAGGGTTTGCGAACCCTTGGTTGAGTGGTCTAGATGGCAAATTAGTGCGTGGCAAGAAGTAGTACGCTAAACTGCGACTTAAACTTTCGGTGAGCTGTAGCTGTGTCTACATGAGATGTTTTTGTGCAGCAAGCTGGTGTGGCATAAATTTGCACCTTGGCTTGCAGCAAAATAACTTGCAGTGTAGACAAGCCCTCAGTCTATAATTCCTCACAATTTTGTCCATTCCACTTGCCGATAGTCTTGAATCGCCAACCCCTCCACTTATTATCAAGAAAAAATATTAATTGATCTGGCAGCTTGTGCATTAACAGGACTGTAGCCTTATATATTCAAAGGGGGACTCACGTTCCATTGATTCTGAGCTGAAGTAACATGAAAATGGGTCCATATGGGGAGTAAATCCCCTTGGAGTGCAGCCTTTTGAATCAATTTCTCATCTTAGCCCTTCTAGCTGAAGACCTCTCCTATAAACAAACATGTGTATGCTATTGCCAGCCTGTTTTGTTTTGCTAATTTTGTGTAAAGCACATTGGCTTTTGGGGAAGTTAATTTCCTGAACTAGGGCTGGGTGGAGAGGGAGAGGAACTTCGCCAATCTGAAAGTAAATAATTGTCCAGAGGTCTCAGTTCATTATTTTGAACTCACATGAGTCTTTGCAGATTCCAGATTCACACTGACAAGTCAGAGAAACAAAGCAATTTTTCACTAGCCAGCCCACTATATGGTGTGTATATCATACTAGGCTGCATGGAAATCAATGGCTATTAAGGATAATTTGGCTCGTCTATTTATTTATTTATTTGTTTGTTTGTTTGTTTAAAGGCTGAAGTTAGCTACACTTGGGAAATGTGAAGTATAAAGAAAAGAAAGAAAAGAATAAAGTAGCTTGGGAAAAAGAAAAATTTAACACCATATGTTTTTAGCAAAAGTGTTCTTAAATTTAGCTCATATGTTTGGAGCTACCTGATTCGTCTGCAAACCAATAAACATCTTGTGCCTTATTAGTCCATTTACGTGTTTTGTTGTACTTAAAAGACACTAGCTGAATGGTATAATGAGTATCTGCCTCAATTTTTTACCAGTGAGGTTTCTATCTGTGGTAGTGACACCTGAGCAAACATATCTCAATTACAGGTTTCATTGAAATAATGAGAAAGTAGCATTCATTCCATATGGTGGCTGGGCATCTTGGCCTATGAAGTGTCAGGTGAAATAGTGGCATATGGAGGGCTACAGGGTGGTGACTACATTGTAGGAATGCTGGAGACAATAACAGATGGCCAGCGATCTGAGTTTCTGAAACACATGCTGCAAAGTGTAATTTTTAAGGATTTTTTTTTTTACAGTGGGGCTAATTTCAGTTGAATGCGTAATATACAGTATACGAACCTACCAAGTTCAAGAAAGGTTAGTAGCAGTTTAAACTCATGTGTATGGAATTATTTATAAGATTGGAAGCTATATAGAAATCCTGAATAATATTTTTAATAATCTGTATTGCGTGAACTTCAGCAGAAAGAGAATGCTGGGGAAAAAAGTATCATTTTTGCTTTGCAGGGATCTTTTCATCATCAGACCTAATGCCAAGTGATTGGCAAAAGTGGATTAATGTATCTGTTTTACCAAAATGTTTAACACGGATCGTACATGAAAAAGAAAATATTATCTGGCCGATATTATGCATAAAATGTCATTCTGTTTTTCTGTGTACAGATGGTTTTTCACTTCCCACGGTGTTTCTTTTTGGAAAATCTGTTGTGTTCTTGGTATTTAATTTGCCTTTTTGGTACAGTTTTCTCAATTAAATCTCACGCAGATGCTGTGTTCGTTTATATTCAGAGGATCAGGCTTTTCTGCTCTTATTGGATAAGCTTTAATTTAATCTGTGGGATTCAGATTTAGCGGAGTGATGTTAATTAATTTTAAACTTGGCTAAAATGTTTCTTGGATGAAGCTGAAAAAAATAAATGTGGTCCCATATCCTAAGCCTACGGAAAGTATGTCACTTGGATGACTTCCTTGGATTTTAATGTACTAAAGGGAATCCAGGAAGTAGGGTATACGCATTCTCTTCCGATATCATTAACTGGTCTCCAGCTTTCCAGAGCTTGTTATTTTCAGAGAATGTAAAACCTCAAGGAGTTAGGAGAACAGACAGGCAAGTTTGCAGAGCATTCCATTAATTTGCAGGAAATTCTATTTACTGCCAGGGTCATGTCTTTCCTGCGAAGACTGAGAACATCTGCCAAATGTAATACCACTTCCTTCCCTTGCAATCTGGCGCCTTTTCTGTTTGACATTGTGGGACTAACTATTAACTGATACTACTTTGTTCTGAGTATGTGATGTTCCTAGATCTGAAAGTTTAAATTTCAATTCGTATTCGAATCTCAGACTTCAGATAAATCCAAACACAGAAAAACATGAATAATAAATAGTTGTGTGGGCAAAGAGAGAACAGAAAGTGCCAGCAGCCGCTCCATCCTTTCTAATCTATCTCTCGACATATAATTCAGTGGCTGTTATTTCTGGTGGACTTTCCTCGTGCTTCTAGATATAACTATTGCAAAAGCAGACTCAGTAGTAGTGATGGCTGAACCTCACTCGTCTGCTCTGGGGATTTGTTTCAGATAAGCACTCAAGATGTTCAGACACTTGTGCAAATTATATGCAAATCAATAGAGTCTGTGAAATTGATTTGGAGGTTTCATGAGAACTTCCTTGTAAAAAACACGTCGTCTCCAATTTGGGTTCTAAATGGAACTTGGACATGCAAAGAGAGCAAAAAATAAAATAAAATAAAATATAAGTGTGGTGAGGCAGTCTTCTTCAGATCCCAGCTTTTATTCAAATACTGCTACACAGCCCAAATGAAGCAGCATGCAAATCAGGATAACCATAAATCACAATGTAGTTTTGAAACTTACAGAACAGTTTATGAGAAGTTCTCTCTTTTGGAAGAAGAGAAGAAGTCGGTACATACTGCTCCAAAGGATCTAAGGCTATGAAGCAATAGTACTGGGCTAGATTCTGCCACCGTTACTCACACTAAGTGATATTTTACTCCACAAGTAATCCCACAGAATTGGCCCATAATAATTATAACGATATTTTGCACTTATATGGCTCAATACTATTCTTATGGATATCAACTGGGCTTTTTTTGTGATGGTACTCTGGGGTATTGAGTACCGACCGGCACCTTTTTTTCACAGCAATGCAGCCCCACCTCCTGCCTCTGCTGGTGGCCCCAGGTCCCTGGCCAAGAATGGGCACCTTCCTCCCCTCCCGCCCAAAAGCACTGGATATCAACATGAATTTAGCCACTGAATATAACAGAGTCAAGATCAGATTATTTCCTTCCATATTAAAAGAACAAGGCTTGGATATTCAAAGGAGTCTAAGGAAATTTCAATGATATTTGGGGACCTAAATCCTTTAGATTCCTTTGGAAATCCCATGATAAAACCTTTTCAGCTATGCTTAGCATCAGCCAGAAATAGTGATTACTCAACTGTACTTAAAAACCAATAAGCACATAAATGAAGCTGAGAGCATGGCAGGTTCAAGGAGCTACCACCAGAAATCCTTCTAGATTTCCCAGGAAACATCTCTTATAACTAGTTGCCTTCCCCATAGGGGACCCATCAGTTTCATGGGGACCAAATAGGACCAGGCAGTTGCCTAATGATTCATGGCATATTCTAAACACCTACTTTGATTTGTTGTTACAGCCTGACCTGATGCTATGTCATACACTCCCCTGCATTTAATTTCCTCCCACTCTGTAACTTTCCTATCTTCAAAGCGTCTGACGAAGTGGGATTTTCTCCCACGAAAGCTCATGCGATTAATAAATCTGTTAGTCTTTAAAAGTGCCACAAGACTCTTTTGTCTAAACATGATGTTTTTGCTAACCCTCCAGCCAACAGTATTAATTCAACTCAGGTTACGTCACCTAATTCAATGATGAGTAATAAAGCACTATGTTCAGCAGTTCTAGCTAGAGGCTCAGTGCTATTCTGTTCATCTATGGCAGGTGGGAGCCCTAAGTGACCCATTAAGTAGCAATCATTTAATCCAGTAACTATAGTCATGATGGTCTTATATCACTGCACAGTATTCAAGACCTTTAATCAATGATTTGTTGACTAAAAATGTTATCCAGACATATCAGACTACAGCATCTCCCTTAGAAGTCATTACATTAAGTACAATGCAAATATATGCTTATATGTTCCAATCAGTGTATTATTGGTATGGTAGAGGGTAACATCCTCTTTAAAAGCAATAAAGTTAGTAAGAGATTTAGCAGGAACATTAACTTAAAACACAGCATGTCATACCACTTGTATATTATATTGCATTTGCATAAAAAAGACTTTGGCCTTGATTCTTCTCTCACTTATGCTAGTTTTATAACAGTGCAACTCCACCAGCTTCTAGGGATGTTATACAAGTGAAGGGGAGAATTGGGCATCATGTTCTCTGTTCTGAGTTGAGCTACTTGTAACTTGGGATTTTCATGATTTCTAAGAAAATGAAACCCTGCTCTTAAAAATGTTTTTCCAAGCAGATAGGCAGGTGTGTCGTTGTGTGTCAGCCTGTATAGGCCAAAATACCAACGCATTTTTAAGGAAAGTTTAAAAAAAAACCTGTAAATCCTAATAAATTTCCTCTGAAAAATAATCGCTAGCTCTACTCCTTATTGATTTTGACCAGTCACTGAGAGCACTTCTGTATTGTCACACATGGGTCCACGATTCATGCCTCGTTATGATGGCTACCTGAGAACACACAAATCCTATAGACTGGTTGCTAGTGAGCATGCTCCAGGAAGTCCTCGGGGACCTTTTCAATTTGAAGATACCAATTCACGTTATGAACCTATTCTCCTAACTCATTAATGAGTCACATTGAGGTAGTATTGTTAATGTCAAGATCCCAGACAATTCTGGAAACATTACAAAGTGAAGAAAACAAGGGGTATACTGGGATCATTCATTTATCACTGAAGCATTGCTTCTTTGGGGGAGAAAAGCAGCAGCTTTTAATCAATTCTGAGCAACATTATACAAAGTGAAAGAGATCTGTGGAAGAGATGATGAGAAAGGAAATCTCAGCATAGTGGAAGACTGTTTAACAGCATTTGACTGAGAACGGTAAAGGCTCTTTAATTACACCCTTCGTGAGTCTCTGTGAAAAGTAATGATTACCTGACTTATTCTGAATAAACTCAGTATAATTAATGAATGTTCAGTCTCCAATTATGATAGAATCTTAGTAAATGAATTCCAGACAATGGAGTACATTTTGTCTGTGCTACTGTAGTGTAGTTAAGAGATCAGTCACATTTTGCCTCATATGTCTTTCTCCTTCTTTAGCCCTTAAAACTGAGGGCCTTCATTTCAGAAGCGCTCTTACTTTGGAACTTAACTGTATAAGAATCAGAATTCTACGTCTGAGGTATACAGCTGCAAACTCCTGGCCCAAATGCATGCCTTATTTTGTATGCATATGTAAACTGGATAAACAAAAGCACAAGAGACCAGATCAGGCCATTAACAAACACAAAATACCTGATTAGTCACATAACACGAGGACTAAATCTGGAGCATAACTAACTGTTAACTGTCAATGTCACAGTTACACGAACCTCAGCCCTGCACTTCCCAAAGTGCCGCCTTCTGTTTTTTTAGTTAAAGCAGTAGTCAGGTCTCCCTGCTGGATACTCACCAGGCTTCTGTGTTTGGGTCCCTCATGCTGGTCCCATGTTCTATCAAGTTTTCTTGATTTTAAGCAGATTCCAGGCCCTGCATCTTGGTTTCTATGCTTACTTTTGGGGTGCAGATTCCCCTTCTAGCAGCCCCTTCTAAGAGAGGAGACTCTACGCTTCAACTGCCTAGGTTCTGACATTGGTGCCAGTCACTCAGACTCGCTAATTGCTTAAGGATACCCTTTCCCAGAGCTCCAGCCTTTTGATTTTATAGTTTAACTCTTCAGGGATATGCGACAGTTGAAGCAAACAGACAAAGACTTTCTATCCCCATTACCCTTTATAGCCAAGAGATACAAATTTCTATGTAAAAAATAATAACACAACTACATACCATTACTTACTGCTTCTGCTTCCTTTGGGATTTGGATCAGCATCCTCTCAGGATGACTTGGATCCTTCTTCTATAGCTCATGGCTTCTCCGCCAAAGCACTGGCCTTCTCTCTTTCACCTGCAGTCAGCTGCCTTCTTCCTGGCTGACCCCGCACCTTCCCATCCAGTCAAAACATGTCCCCGCTGCTACAGCAGCAAGCCCCCTTTGTACCTCTTTCCTGCCGCAAGTTTTCCTTAGTCTCTGAGAGTCCCTCTGGATTTTTAAATGCTAGCACCAACATTTACTTTCTTTGTCCTGCGTCTGGGGAAATTCCATTACTTCAAACCACTGCTCTTCTACAGAAAAGCTAGAGAAATTAAAGCTGGTTTTTATGTAGGAGCCAGTTGCTCCTTTGTGATCTCCAGGAAGATTTACTTAGGTTTTGATAATCCTTAATGACTAACCTATTCATAGGCAGACATACAGACACTGCTCCCTTGTCTCCATAGCACAGGGACCATGAGGCTAAAAGATAGATAATTGTAAGAGCTTACGCATATAAGGATTTCATAATCTTAGACAGATTTATTACCTTGCAGATAGACAAAGGGACCAGATTGTCACACAGGGCTTCTATTTCTTTGGCTAAAGAAGAAACTACATTAGGAACTTACTACAACCACGTGGAGCAGCCTCAGGAGGACAATGCAGCATGCTTCAAAATGAGACCTGTTAGCATCTGTCAGCAAGGAGAAATCTTCAGTTAACTCGACAAAATAAATTTACTTTTCAGAACCGTCCATTCAGGTACCTGTATCCAAGCCAAATCTTTCTGCAAAAGCCTTATCTGGAAGCCTTTGGACAACTGGGACCCTGGTCAATATAACATTTGATTTTGTGTGATACATTTAGAATATATTTTGTACAAAGTAGGTTTTGTGACGAGGTATCATTTGATAACTCAATCTGCTGAATATCATTATCCTGTTAAGAGGTGTGTAACAATACTGTTTGGAAAGCTCTGCGATTTTAGTGTTTGATATTACTGGAATATGTTGTATTTCTGGGTGACACCCACAAACCAAATTCTCAGAAAGAAAGACACACTGGCACGCCAGCAAAATGCTAATTGACTATTCATCAGCACAGGGGAAAGGTATAAACAAAGAATTGACATTTCCTCCCAGAAGTATTCCAAGCATCATGCACACAGGAGATAGTTTGTCTGTACCCAAGTGGAAGGTAATCCACAAAGAGGGAGTGGAATAGAAAAATGGGGGACAATAACCTCTACTTCACCTTCTCTTCCAGCTCTACTTACAGTAGCGAGACCCCATTGAAAGACGAAAGAGGCATTTTTGAACTGGGGAGTGGTCCTGGCCTGGAGGTTTTCCAGCCAATCCAGACTAAAATAGCCTTTTGATGAGAAAATTCCTTTCTGGTTTATAAATCTATTAGCCTGCTTAAAAGTTTAGGAATTAGCTTGTGTATTTATCTTTTTATTTCTTTTGAACCAAACCCGACTTATGTGCTTGTAAATCACTTAAAATTAGTTAATAAACTTGATTTATTATTTTATCTAAACCAATGTGTTTTGTCTGATGTGTTTTGGGAAGCTCTACTTAGATCAAGAAGCCTGGTGTGTAGGCGTTACCCACTGTTGGAATGATAAGCATACACTGGTCAGGAGGATATTGAACAGTATAGGGTGCACATTTCTGGGACAGCAAGGCTGGGACTAGCGATAGGAGGGTGTCACTTTGTATGCATCACATAGATGGCTGGGCATAGCTTGCAGGTACTCAGCTGGGAGTGACTTTACATGCTGCTGGCTATGAATGAGCTAAGCCTGGAGGGGTCCGCTGTGTAAAAGGCATCCCAGACTGGAGAGCTAAGGGGACACCGCAGCCCAGCTTGTCACAGGTTTCCTCTCTAAAATGTGTTATTTTAATGCAAGGTTTGACATTTCTCACAGCGTCCGTCTCACATTGCTAGCAGTGGTTAGCAACTCTGCCATTTCCTGCCAAAGAAAGTTAACACATGGCCCTTCGTTCCTCCTGCCTTTCTCCTCTGATATTTCTCTCTAGCAGGCTGAAGAGAAAAGCTGGCTGCAAAAGAAAAATATATCTTGATCATCTGCATGGAATCAAACCTAAATACACATGCCCTTTTTATTTCTTTAAACTGAATTTGACTCGCATGCTCGGATAAAATATAGCAGTTGTTGAGATATCACCATTTCACTGGTTTATGTACAAAATTGAGCTTGGGGAAAAGGTTGAAATCAAAACAACAGAAAGAGAAAACCCCTGGGTATTCAATGCTGTAAAGAGTTAATGGTTCCTAGACATCTTATATAGGAATTCTTTTTCCAGTGACTTGGCCTTACATTTCCTATAATTGTTCCGCTAGCTAATGATCTCCTTGTATCAGGTGTAAATGAGTTTTCGCACTCCAACCTGGTTTTTGTCAAGGCTTTAATGTAAGCAGTTAATGAGTGCTATTGCTCTGAGTTTTCTCATGTGAAAGAAGGGTATGTCTAACTAGTGATATAATGACAAGCAGTAGCTAATGTTATTCTGTTCAGCTGTACTGCAGAGCAGGGAGAATTTAAGAGAGATGAATCTCTCAAGCAAAGGAAGACTGAAAACACATTAAGCAGAACTCCTAACAGCCTAATCCCATTACTTTTACACAGTCTTCAATCCTTTCCAGCATAGTCAAGAACCTTAGATGGAAAACAGGAAGAAGGCTGGCTTATTCTGAAACATCCTAGTTAAAATCATCAACAGAACTATTAGCTTGTAACTATGAGATTTATTCAGTAGCACGCGACAGAGCAAGTATGCTCAAATCTAATCTATCACACCTAAAATAATCATGTGCAAAAAGCTTTATCTCACTGTTAACAAAATTACAAATTAATAGCCATATTCACCCCTCTCCCTAATGTCCTAGCTATAACATGTCATCTCCCTCAAGTTGTGTTTTAATTTTGATGCTAAACATCTGGGACTTGGAGAACAGGCACATTTAGAAATTGCACATTGTCACTTTTCTCACTCAGATTCACATCTTGCATGAATTTATTGAAGCAATGTATTTCTTTTTAAAGAAATATCAATATGGGCGGGGGGAGGGAGTGGAATAGAGATCAGAAGAGATTTTGCTGGTGTCTTTGATTTTATGATGTTTCTTGATATGTATCTGCAGGGCTTTCAGTTATATATTTGAGTTTTATTTGTGTTCCAAGTGGGAGCAAGGACTTCTATTGTAAGATGTAGTAATGCCTTTTTCACTTCCAGGTTGGGTTTCCATCACGGGGATGAAAGTGAATGTTTGCAAAAGCTCAGCTGATCCAACAGTCAGAAGCTTGTCACATGACAGGAATAAAATGTTGAGAATATATTTCACTATACATCTGTTCTTTGCCCCAGCACTCCATCAAATAATAGCCCATTATAATGCCCAATCTAGACCAACTTCTATAGGCCTTGACTACGTTAAATACCACTACTCTTTTCACACCACACCTAGAATTCTTGAGTTCTGAGGAAAATCATGGCTAGAAGAGCTGAAGGTGAAACTGTCAGATGACAAAGGCAGAACATTTTCAACGAAGGAAGTGCCTTTGCCTGTGGAACCGTCTACTGATGGAGAGCAGGAAGAACCATTTCCCCATGTCTTTTAGACTACAACACCAGTCTCATTGCATAGGTCATGTCCCAATAACGGAGGATCTTCCTACAAAACAACCCACAGAAATCCCATGTAGCCAAGGAAGGAGAGGCAAGAAGAGTCCATTATCAAACAGCACTGGACTTCCTTAATTAGATGTGTTTGGCAATCTGATCCTGTGATAACAGTCTGCCAAAGAGTGTGTGTGTGTGTGTGTTGGGTTGATCGTGGCCTTCAACTACTTGAAGGAGGATTCCAGGGAGGATACAGCTAGGCAGTTCTCAGTGGTGACAAAGGATAGAACATGGAGCAATAGTCTCAAGTTGCAGTGGGGAGGCCTAGGCTGGATATTAGGAAAAAAAATTCAATAGGAACGTGGTGAAGCACTGAAATATAAACTGGGGATACATCAGTTGGAAGTGACAGAGGAGGAGAAAGACCTGGGGGTACTGGTTGATTCCAGGACGACTATAAGCTGCCAATGTGTTGTGGCCATGAGAAAAGATAACACGGTCCTTTGATGCATCAGGCATGGTATTACCAGTAAAGATAGGGAGGTGTTAGTACTATTATACATGAGACCTTATCTGAAATACTATGTGCATTTCTGGTCCTCCATGTTTAAGAAAGTTGAATTCAAACTTCAAGAGGAGCAGAAAATGGCTATTAGGATGATCCGAGGAATGGAAAATCTGCCTTAAGAGAAGAGACTCAAAGAGCTTGGCTTGTTTAGCCTAACCAGAAGAAAGTTGAGGGGAGATATGATCGCTCTGTAAAAATACATTAGAAGTATAAATACCGGGGGGAGGGGGGAGGAGGGGTGATAGGAATTATTTAAATTCAGCCCCAATGGGGACACAAGAACTAATGGATATAAACTGGCCCCCAGAAAGTTTAGACTTGAAATTAGATGCAGGTTTCTATCCATCAGAGGAGTAAAGTTCTGGAATAGCCTTCTGAGGGGAGCAGCAGGGACAAAAAAAATCTAGCTAGTTTCAAAACTGAGCTTGATAAATTCATGAAGGGGATGGTATAATGGGACAGGCTAGTTTGACAACTGACTGATCTTTGGTACATATGATGATGAGAAGATTGATGCAGATTAGATTAGATTAGATTAGATTAGATTAGATTAGATTAGATGATCGTATTGGTCGCTTCTGGCCTTAGAGTCTGTATACAGGTTACCCACGGAAGTGGTGGAATCTCATTCCTTAGAGGTTTTTAAGGCCAGGGTTAACAAAACCCTGGCTGGGATGATTTAGTTGGGCTTGGTCCTGCTTTGAGCAGGGGGTTGGACTAGATGTTCTCCTGAGATCCCTTCCAACTCTAATTTTCTAAGGTTCTATGATGAGTACAATAAAATATCTAAAACAGATAGATAGGTAAGCAGATAAAGGAGATCAAATTAGTTACTATTTTACTACATCTCATCTTAGATAATTATAAGGTTTCTTTTACTTCAGTGTCCGAAAATCTCAACATCCTTAATGCATTTATCCCCATCACACCCCGTGAGGTAGGCCAAGGCTATTATCCCCATTTTACAGCTGGGAAACTGAGACAGAGAGAGACTCAATGACTTGCCCAAGATCACACAGAAAGCCTGTGGTGCATCAGGAAAAATGTAGTTGGGTCTACTAAGGTTGAGATAGTGTCCTATGAACTGGACCACCCTCTCTTTCATGCCTTATCCCCAATTAGATATAGACATGGTTCACTTTTTTCAGGATGTGGGAGAGTGGTTTCCCATCATTAAATGTTTCCTCTCACTTCCTGTACAATTTTTAAATGACAAATAATATTACATAAAAATAGAGTTGGCCCCAAATTAAGTCAATCAAGTTACATTATGGTGAAATCAGAGTTAGTGAGATTAGGCTCAGGCTAAGGGGTGGGATTTTAAAATGTGCTATGTGATTTAAGGAGCACAAGTCTCAGGGAAAAGTCCTTATGACACATTGGAGAAAATCACAAAGGGCAGTTAGATGGCCACTTCCCTTTGAGTTTCAAAGGAGTTGGGCACTTACAACCTTTCATTTAATTGAAAATCTTGCCTTGTGCTCCTATGTCAAAATCCTACTCCATGTCTTTAAATATCAATATTTCACTGGAAACCATATAGGAGCATTTAAAATGGTCACTTAAAGACAAGAGTTTTCTATAGGAGTTGGTTTTCAGCTGTATTTCTGTGGGTTAGGCAGTGCGTATGGAGGGAAACTGGATTCAACAACAGTGCAGACAGTTGGCTAGGAAACCTGGCCAGAGCAGGGTAAGGCACTAGGATGGCTTAAGGAAATTAAAAGAAAATGTAAATAACATGTTTTATACTTTTGACATCTTCCTTCTATAGTCTGTTAATGGTTTTGTCTTGTCTTGCTTACGCCCTTATTCACATCGTCCTCCAGTTGGCTTTGTTGGGTCTAGTCGCCTGAGATAAGGCTCACTAGGGTGTGTAAGGGTTCCACAATCGGGATCTTAGAGTATTTGGGCCAGCGATTGTGTCTTTTTATATGTTTGAACCACAGCGGGGCCTCAGTCCTGACCAGGCCCTTTCAGGACAAATAATAATGAAGTAGGTATCTTGTTAATGCTGACAGCTGAGGTTTTGTGATAGGGAGAAATAATATAAATCATATAAATTTCAATAGCTCAAAAGATCGCCCAGCAAATACATTAAAAAGGGAAAACATGAGAGCCAGAGGCAGAGTTAGTGTTTCTCCATAAAATGGTGCTTTAAAAATCACCCTGAGACTAGACTAGTAACCTGGTGTATTCTTGCCAGGAGCTCCATTATTGCTTTTGCTGAGACCGATCCTCTCTAGAGCATGTTGCATACCCCCATTCTGTTTGGTATCTGTCTGTTCATTGTAACAGCTGGATTCTAGTCTTGTGCTGTCAATAGATGTCACACTTGTACTTTTGTTGATGGCTCTCAGAATGGATTATGCCTAGCCTAACACAGTACGCCAGCACAACACAAATTATTTATTCGAATGCTTTGGCTTTATATAATAAAACCAAAACTGGGAGAGATTTGATCTTGGACAGCTTTTACAATATGCCTCCACTAAAAGTATTAAGAACAGAAAGAGGGAGAAGGGGAATGACAGCATGAAGCTCTCAGTTTACAAGATAAAAGCTAACTTATCCCCATACCATAAAAAAAACATAATTGTGTAGTAAAGTGTGTATCTGCCTATTGTGCAGCAAGGGAAAGCTAAATAAACTTTTGTGACCTTTGGCTAAAAGCTTTTGTAATAAATACAAAACTGAGGACAGCCATTTGTATTCAAACTACAAATCCCAGCAGAGGAATATCTTTGTGTCAAAACATTCTTAAATAGGAATACTGTTAGGAAAACAAAACCCCTTTAATGCCTTAGACCAATAAAAAACTTGGGTGAGACTGCATACGTCCTGTTTCTTAAATGATCATCTGATGCGCTTAGCAAGATAGCTGAACAGTGCTGTTTCTACCATGAAGCGTGGCACTCCTTTTGCTGAACTATCACTTCTGCTTAATGATTCTGTAAGAAAATCACAAGGTACCTCCCTTTGTTCATGTTCTTTCTGGGGAGGTGGGGGAGACATTTCCTTTCAATGTCTCCCCTGTGCCAATGTGCATGAGTCAGTTACGCAGGCAAGGGGAAAAGCGAGCATTAGCAAGAATTCACAGGGAAACAAACACTGCTTTAATCTCCTAGTCAGTATTGATGGACTATCAAGCAGCAGATGGACGTGTTACTGCTCAAGTTTCTACTGTGTATGGAATTATAAGAGTTGGTGAATTTGAAAGCCAACATCATTTTGATGAGATGGAAAACCATGGTTCTACATAAAGTTATTGGAAAGCTTAGGACATTTTTCACAATAGTTGTAACGTACAGGTCAAATTTCAATTTGGAGGGTTACATTATATCTGCCTAGGATTCCCTGCACTTTAAGGCCCGATCCTGCAACTGATTCCACTCAGGCGGAGTTTTGCACCCAGGCAGCACTCCATCGACTTCAGTGGTGCACAAGCAGAAGGAGTTGCAGTACTATGTTTAAATTGGATGCATCATCCATCATTTCCTATTTCGAACAGTTGTAGGCTGTTGACAAGCTCTAGTTAAAAGAGCTAAATTGCCCCTCCTCAGTGGCAGCTGCACTTCAAGTGAGTAATTTCTGAATTAAAACATGAACATGCTATGCCGACAAAAAACTTCCATAAAATCAAATTTAGATTAAACATACTTTTTTTTTTTTTTTAAAGGGGGGGGAGGGATCAGTCCTCCTCCTACTACTTTTTTGGAACAGTTCTGCTCAACAAAGACCAGAGGCAAGAAAGCTGTGGGGGACAGAGCCAGTAACCAACGGAATTGTTAACTTAGTTTCAACAGCAGAATTTATAATTACTGGTGATAACACACAAACCAAAAAGACTTTCATGCCTCGGGGTGAGTCTGCAGAGTGGCAGCTATGGAGAAAAAAGAAAATCTATTTCATAAAATGAGCAAATTGGAAGCGCATCATTGAGAAACAAGCATGGCACCATTTTTAGAATGACTCTTTACAGCTCTTTAAGGGAGCGTCTACACTTACAAATTAAGTCGACTTAATTTACTCTGCGTCTACACTGGACTTTCCTTAATTCGACTTAAGCTGCTCCTTAAGTTGAATTAAGGAAAAGTTAGTTCGAATTAATAACACCTCGTTTTAATTCGAACTAATGCTTAAATTGACTTTATTAAGTTGACTTAAGCCAGTGGAGACACGGAGCAGTGCCTACATGGACCTTTTTAAGTCGACTTAAAACGTTAAGTCGACTTAATAAGATCCACTTTAAGTCAACTTAAAGTTGACCTTATTAAGTCGACTTTATAAAATTGACTTAACTTTTCAAATGCAGACATAGCCTAAGGGCCTAATTGTGCCATTACTTTTAGTGCCAAAGGACAGGCAGCATGTAGCTGGGCTTCTTCATGAACAGACCAAAGCCATATTGTGTCACAATTTAGTCCCTGGTTCCCTCTTACTCCGGGGGGCAAGGGGAGAATTTAGAAGGAATACATGCCAGCTCGGTACCTGGAATAGCTCACTTCTCTGTCTGCGTTGACTCATCAATGCTCACCATTGAACTGGAAGCAGTTGGATGCCTGGGAAGTGGTGAAGCAGTGCTGTGGAACTTACTGCTATAGCTAGCTCATGCAAGTGGTTAAGTGGGTGCACGACATCCCTGTGTGCTCCTGCACAGGTGTATAGGGAGAATTAAAACCTTGCCCTAAGATTGCAAAATGATTTCTTTTTAAAATGATAAACCCATTTTTCTCTTGCTTTTGCCTGAAACACTCCATGGCTGGTTACAGTAGCTCAAGGTGAATTTATTTGAAAGCCTGAAGAAACCATTTGTGCACTACTGAAGCAGGAAGGAAAAAAAAAGACACCGGCCTTTTTATAACTCTTATCATAATTCAAACTGAATCCGATCGATCTTACCTGAAAAGTAATACAAAATTCCTTCCAGCGAGAAAGCACTGACTTGTCTCTGAGTGGAGACAGCGTGGATTAATGGCTCACCACTATGGTGATATGAACTTTGTGGATGTCATGGAGAAGGAAAATAAGACTTTCTTGGCCTTTGCTATTGCTTCAAATATTCTTTATGCCACTACTGACTGGATTCTAACTACAATTTCTTCTCTAATCCCTTCCTCTCATATTTCATGTTTTGCAAGTTTTCTGTATGTCAGAATTGACTTGTGAGGATGACCCAAGGGGAGGGACATTTAGAAACCACTGTATTGACTGACAAGGAGGAAAAGCTGGATATAATGAGCTGTAAAGCCACTTAAGCCTAGTCTACACTGCGGGGCTAAATCGGTGGGAGATACGTAATCTGCGTGCTACAGAATGCGTATCTCCCATCGACTTAGTGACTTTAACTTATCTCCAGGTCTTCACTCAGCTGTATCAACCAGCAATGCTCTCCCATTGACACAGCATTACTCCACTTGGAGGGATGTAGTTACTACATCACCAGGAGAGAGCTTCTGGGATTGATTGAGCGGGTCTACACTGGCTGCTCAATTGATCCCGCTGCATCGATCTGCACAGATTGATGCAGCATTTTCAGTGAAGACATGGCCTTAGACAATGGACCAAGACCTATACAGCATTCTCCTTTAGGGACTCCTTGGGCACACATGCATTCTTCAGTCTCAGAGGCCAGACCAACTGAGTTGTTATCTCTACACTACCATGTTGTAAACAAAGGAGAACTTCTCCAATGGTAAACTTTTACTATAGCTTGTAAGTTTGTCCTCAGTTTATAGAGTTCTTATACTAAGTCTTTACTACATACTGACAAATTTTGTTCCATTTTCTGAGTCTAATACTTTTGGCAGAGTTGAGTAATGCAAAAAGAACTGTGTGAAGTATTTTGCACCTCAAGAGAAATTTGCAATGAACAGTGTTGCAATTCGCCTTTTCTAGTAGAGAAATGCCCCTACGTGATGACAACTTCCAAAATATCTCTAAGTGTAAGGCAGCATTTCCCCCTCCACCTCAATTTCCTTATCCTGCAGGATGGTTCTGGAGACGGTGCTTAGCAGTGCCTAAGGCAGAATCTTTCTCTGGTTATCTCACAGCCTTTATGTCAAATCTATAACAGCTGCCAATTTAGATTGTAAGATTTTAGAGCAAGAGGCCGGGTTTTTTTTTTTGTTTCTTGTGTAGTACTCAACACTTTCAGAGCTCAGAAATAGCAGCAAAAAGCTGAACTAGAGCTTGTTGTATTTCTGTTACCTCACTTTGAATATTTCTGGCACTCACTCTCGCAATAGATGTTGGAAGAGAATGGGGAAAAGTCAAATCAGCTTTGTGAAACCTGTGCCACGTTTTCCCAATGGCCAAAACCCTTTAGAATATTCAGAAAAAGGGCAACTGAAGCCACGCCCTGCCCTCACATTTTTTCTTTCCACCCACATTGCAGTGTCTTCATATTAGAGATGGGCCTAACAAATGAATCAGGTCTGACCGCTGGGTCTGGGTCTGAATTTCCTGCCTCTAGAATGAAATGAACTAGGTCCTGTGGGGCTCAAATGTTGGAGCTGGATGTTCTCCAAATGCTAGTGATTGGATGTGTGGGGGGGAGGGAGGAGAGGGGGGGAATTGGAATTTGGTCTCAGATACAGCCAGTTAGGTAAATAGAAGCTGTGATCTGGACCAAATCCTGGATTCACATCCAGGGATATTGATTCAGATCCAGCCCTAGTTCCTAGCAGGACAGAGGTGATTCCTTCAACCGACAAGGCTATAACGTTGAATGTAGGAGACCCGCAAAACTACCTTCAAGGTACTGACAATACAGGCCCGTATTGCAGAAGCACAGCTTAAGATCAAAAGAAAACAACATAGCACAAGGGACATGATGATGATTTTACTGCCTAAGGCTCTAGTCTCACCCTAAGGCTGTTGACCACTGAAGTCACTCTCCGGGTATCAAAAAACAATGCAACTGTGGATTTTACCATAGACCTTTGCAGCTGGGAAGTGCTACCTAAATACAGGCAGGCAGTCTCCCTCCTCCCCTCCCCCCCCCTTTACCCATTTCGAATAGTTCATTAGCAAACACGTTTTACAGCTGTGAGCCAGAGGCAAAAATCACAAAGTGGAGGTGTAAGTTCTCCTCCAGGCTTGCTTCCGGGGGTGCCGTGTTTCAGCCAAGCAGCTCTGATTACATTTCTATTTCAGGAAGGTCACTTGGAGAAAATGCTGGAGTGTCCAATCACTTGCTTGGCTCCAGTGCTTTGCTGCTATGGAATAATCGAGGGGAGGGGGGCAGAAAATGATTAGCCTCCCTGCAGTGAGTCTTGGGGAGTCAGAGTGATATTCTTTCCTCCATTGGCAGGGATTTGTTGCTTCATTGAGTGGAAATGGGCAAGGGATGGCATGTCCCAAGTGTCACTCAGCTGTAGAGTCCCATAGTTGTACCTAACGACACCCTATTTAATAACCAGTAGAGAGAATGTCATCATACCATGGCCTCTAGTGTTAGGGGTGGGCACCTAACACTCTGTGTTTGCCAGAAATAGGGGAGGAAAATCAGCATAAATTTCCCATGGCAAATGTTGATTTTGCACAAACTGCCTTTCTTGTCGAAAGCACACTGGACAAGGTCTAGTCCACATGTATCAAACTCCTTTTGCCAAGATTAAAATGACCACAGATCTTACCACTATCATAACAAAATGTATGACCCAGGTCTTTATGGTACGTTAGCCTTCTCACAGTAAGAACTAGTAGAACTACAGATGTAGAAGGAATTAAAAAAAAACGCCACACCCATACACTTTCTTGGCACTTCTTGTGGTGAGAAGTGAAATATAGTCCATTATTTGCTTTGTATAATTTTGATCACAGTTAGATACACAGTGATAGAATCATAGAATTGTAGAACTGGAAGGGGCCATGAAAGGTCATTGAGTCCAGTCCCCTGCACTCATGGCAGGACCAAGTGCCATCTAAACCAGCAGTTCCCAACCTTTTCCTTTATGCAGACCACTACATCATCATCGAAAGCTTTTGTGGGCCACCACGTAAGCAAGTCATTTTAAACATTTTTAACATAGCCTACAGCTGATCGGAGTCAAACTTGTATAACAAAGGGTATTAAAAACGCAGCTATTTCTTATAATTTATTATGCTCACTCACAAACATATTGCACTCGTCACAGTACATTTACCTGCAGTAACACTGAATATGATACATAAGAGGTACATGAGATTATATTATTATTACATTGTCTTTTTTTTTTCTCCATGGACCACCTGCAGTACCCTTGTGGACCACCACAGACCACAGGTTGGGAACCATTGATTGAATCCATCCCTGACAGGTGTTTGTCTAACCTGCTCTTAAAAATTTCCAATGAAGGAAACAACCTCCCTAGGCAACTTATTCCAGTGATGGGCACGCAGACAGAGAGATGGATGAATAGAAACTTGCAAATACTGAAGACTGCTGAGGAAAGGAGAGAATAGTCCCACAGAAACCTGGCCATTCATAGGGTGGTCTTCTCTTTGCCATAGGCCTCTGAGACAGAAAGACTCCTTACAAGAAGCAGCAAATCTATTGCTCTGGAAATTCTGTTTTACATTTCATGTCAAAAAAGGTTACAACTATGGATGGTCTAACAGAAATCTGTCAGGTACCAGAGGATCATTCAACAGAGAGGAGCTGTTCCTTGATACGCATCAACCTCAATATCACATTCTGCCTAGAGAAGCACTCTATGGGCTCTCAGAACATCACAGGACCACTGCTCTCTGCCATCCCACACTCCCAGACCAGAAGTGTGCGACAGCGAGCAGAAAAACACTTCAGACCTAATGTCTTCAATGCGTTTCTTGGTTTCCAACGGATTCCTCTCCAAAACAAACCATACCCACTATGCTCACCAGAGGTCACTTACAGAACCATTATTGCTGCTCCAAAATAATACTAACTCTCCAGTCCTTAAGCAACATAAGAAAAGTGGGATCATATGAACCACAACAGTGCATCACAAAGTGTTCTGCAACATTCTCTAGGAGAATGATCAATCAGAATATCCTCATGCCAACAAGCTTCGAAGCTGAAATATCACAATTTACTTCTTATATGCAAAGTATCCAGCACAGAAAATGGCACAGCAGCATAATCTGCTAGAGAGAGGGGAGAGTAATTTATTCTAGGAAGAAGAGACAGAGTGACAAAGCAGCAGGCACTTTGAAATTCAGAGGGGGATCAGTTTTTTTTGAGCTTAATGGATTTTCCAGAGACAAAACAAAAAACTCCTCTATGGAATTTTAGAATATTAGTCTAGCCCTCACATACTCTAAAATGATAAATCTTTGTCCCTGAAATAGCATCTTTTTATGTTTAACTTATTTTCTTAGCCCTGGAAAGGCTTTCCTATTTATTTCTTTCAGCCCTGAGGGCTAGTAATTTATTTTCTTCAGCCTCAAGAAGGTCTTCCTCATTTATTTTCAACAACCCCAGGAGCAAACTTTTTAAGAAGTGTAGCATGTTGCAGTCCTGCCTTTATCAAAGTGGGAATAAATAAATGGAGACAAGCTCACATTTCTTCAGCATCAGAGAACACTCAGCTATGCACTGCTTCAACCCGGTCTCCACCTGACCTGACGAAATAAAATACTGATTCTGCAACGAACGGCCACTCTTTGCTACAGATTCAAGCTAAACACAAATATGTATTCTGTGATATTGACAGGTAAGTGTGTACAGTAGAAAGTCAATTCTGTACAATTGGAGATAATGACACTGAGCTTTTTTATAAAGCACTTGGAGAGTTATAGATGAAAAACCCTGTTTAAGAGCAAGGTTTTGTTATTATCCACAACATCAAATAGCTGTAAAATATACTGTGGGGAAAAAAAAAAGTTGAAACATCTTAGTGTATTCACTTAGAGTGGGCTCGAAAAATTAGACAATTTTTTTTCATAAAAATCAAAACATTCTATTGAGATGTGTCAGTCTCGATGAAATTCCAGTTTCCAACCAGCTCACCTGCCCTGGCTCCAATATCTTCCAGCATCTCAGGCTTTCAGGGCTTCTAAGGACTTCTGCTTTGGGGAAACCCCAGGCAGACTGCCCTGGAGCTGAGGCTCCCCTTTCATTTTGCATACAACTTCCAAATTTTTGGTTTCTGTTCCAAATCGCAATGAAACTAAATTCAAAAATGTCCAAATCCCCCTTGAAATGGAATTACCATTCTCTGGCCAGCCCTCACCACGTACAACAGCTACTGCTTTTGTTGATAACTGATTGTTATTAGGATATTCATATTGGTATTCCAGATCATGTGATTGATAAGCTGTAATTAATTTAAAAAATCTCTTATGAATCAAAGAAAAGCAGCACCAGCGACCAGACTCCTGGCCCACTTGTACTGTTTACTAGTCCTTTTATTTATTGCTGACACTCAGAATTAGTGACCTGGCTAAGAAACCTTTCCACGTTAATTGCTGCTTTTATTTAACCAGGACAAGACAAGATCTACTGAAACAAGTCGCCTTACAGCATTGCACACGAGTCATTTTGGGTCCCAACTTACTGTTTATATACTATAATGGTGGATGCTATAAAAATAGTAAGATACAGTGACAGAATGAATGACTTTTTCGGAAGGTATTAATGCTCCTGTACTCTGTGGATTTCATTGCCTATTAATGACAACATGAATTTTCCTGAAGTCAATGGGGTTTCTATGTAATAATGATATAAGGAGAAAATATAATGCAGCCACTTTCCTGTTTCCATCTTTATCACACTGTGGTGAGGTCACCAAATAAATTAGAGTCTAAAATAGTACCTGAGTTTTATAACTTTTATGTACTTTTGCCAAACCTTGATGAAACAAGTGAGGGTCATATGCAAGTCTAGAGACAGAGGGCTAACTTCCCTGATGAGTCAAATTCCAAAGGGGTAGCCGTGTTAGTCTATTGTAGAAAGACAACAGAGTCCTGTGGCACTTTTAAAGACTAACAGATTTATTTATCGCATGAGCTTTCGCTCATGGGATAAATAAATCTGTTAGTCTTTAAAAGTGCCACAGGACTCTGTTGTCTTCCCTGATGAGATAAGAGTTTCTTCAGCATCTTGCACCGTGACAAACCATTTCCCTTTAAATAATTTAGCTATTAGTACACAGTACTAAGTGTTTTGACTGTAACCTAAAACAACAAGAAAATGAAATTTAATGCTCAAAGAAAATGTATATTCAGTGGTCTGCTGATTTTTATTTAGCCTCTTCTAGATGGTGTAAACATTGGGCATGTGAGTCGTAGGATACAGCAGTGGAGGGAAAGGTGAGAGATATCTTCAAGTAAGATTAGCAGCCTTGTTCTCCTAGGGTATGTCTACACTTGCACCTTAGGTCAACTTAACGACGCTTAAGTCGATCTACAGAATGCCGCGTCCACATCGGGCGCTTATTAAGTCGACTTAAAGCCAGTGTGGACAGGTACGTCTACACTACAGGCTCTGTTAAGTCGACTTAAACAAGGTTGACTTAAGTCAACTTTAAGTGCAGATGCTCCATTAGGTTGACCTAACAAGGTCAAGTCGACTTAAAGTCGACCTTGTTAAGTTGACTTAAGAGAGCCTATAGTGTAGACATAGCCCTAGAAAAATAGCAGGGTTGTCAGACTTGACAGGATCCCCCCCCAGAACTCAAAAGGGTGAAAGGAGAAGAGACCATTTCTCAGAAGACGTGTTCCCCTTCTTTATCATCCTTCTATGCCTGTTCTTTAGACAATCACAGCTGTTTTATGTCAGACTGTTTGCATATATGAGCTACTATTTACTGTATAATACTAATACATTATAAGATTAAGCTGTTTGGTTTCATTTAATTCAGCCCTAGCCAAACTATTTATTCAGAGGCCCCATGGACCTTTTAGACAGCAGGCTGATGATGGTGATGATGAGGCTCCATATCAGTCGCCTGAAGGAAAATTTCTAGTGTGTTTTTTACTGTCTGCAAAAGCTGGCTGAAATATTCACAATTCACTAAATATTCTGGTCTTCTCTGAACAGCCACAGAGAAAGGTCAAACAACAAACCAGTTTCTGGACTGAAAACAGACAGGAATTTTTAAGCTCTCTTAAAAGGAACATGGACTATTGGAGTGGAAGGATGGTCTTCTGATTAAGGCTCTAACTTGGGACCTGAGTTTAATTCCAGGCTCTGCCACAGATGCCCGGTGTGACCCTGTGCAAGTCACTTGTTCTCTCTGTCACAAGCACCTATCTGTTAAATAGGAACACAAATATTCCCCCTTTATTGGTCTTTTCGATTTGGTTAGTAAGCTCTTCTGGGCAGACACTCTCTTACTCTGCCTATGCAGTGAGCACGATGGAATACCAATCTCATGTGGGCCATTCAGGTCCCACAGTAATTCCTGCATTAATAATTAAATTACTGGGACATGAGAAATGAGATGCTAGGTCGTTATGAGTTATGTGCTAAAGAGAGGGAAATTCTCAGATTCTAAACCTGTGTTTGGTCCCAGACATTAATATCCTAGCATATGAAACTGGAAGGGACTTTCTGGCATCAGTAAATGGATGCACAAAGGAAACAGGACACTGAAAAGGTAAGTCAAATCAAAGAATGAGTCAGTGCGTTCTGAAATAAGCAGTCAAGAGCTTAGAACAGGTTTGGCCGCTTTCTGAAAACACTAGGAAGTTGTCGAGTTGAGTTTTACACAAAGCAGGGATTCAAGCATGCTGTATATGTAGAACACACCACATTCTCCCCAAAATTACGTTGTAATTACATTGCATTGTGGGCCCAATCTAAAGTCCACTGAAGTCAATAGAAAGTCTATCGATATCAATGGGCTTTCAGCTGGATTAGAGCCTTTCTGAAGTTTCTTATAGAAGAACGTTTTCCGTAAAATGTAAGAGAGTAAAAAAGGGTTCTGAAGGAATTGCTCTAAAATCCTAAATAATTTAACAAACAAACCAAAAAATGAGATACTACCTCTGCAAGGCTTTTTAACCACCCCATAGAGTTTTATAGCTGGAAAATGTAGAGGGGGAAGGAGCATTCTAATGTCCTTGGGGGCACAGAAAGCATGCACAGTGTTCTGGAGCATCAGCAGGGCCAATTCAGACAATTCTGCTAAACCAACAGCTGCTGGGGAATCCTGGCTCGTAGGGGTCCCACACTGCCAGAGACAGATTAGTGTGATATTTACTGCCCAGGTATTGGGGTTGCCCAATGTGGGAAACAATCTGATTCGTACCAACGTGTGATACCAACTTGATGCTGCTGGAGAATTATGATACGTTTTACTTCACAGAGGCTCTGACAGGAAATCATTGCAGATTTCCCTCTTTTCCTTTGATCAGGAAAGCCGTCTGCCATCCCACCAGCTCTGTCCACAAATACATGTGACACTCTTGGGCACGTTGTTTTGTCCCCCCTCACAGAACTAGATCCCTCTGCCCTCCTTAGCTGCCACAGTACCGAATTTGTGGGTGGGGAGGGAAGGTCACACACTGAATCAAAGGCTTTGTGTCCGGTGGCTCAGTCAAATGGTTTAAAACTGCTGCTCTCCAATAATGGAACTGATGGGAATGATGTCAGAGGACTGAGTACTTGCTGTATGCTTTTACTAATGGAAAAATCACCATAATGTTGCAACCATAGATGGGTTCTTGGGAGCAGGGATTGACTTTGGGATTTCTAAATCTTAGCACATGAGCCCTTACTGTCTGAGCTGAAAGACTCAACTCTGAGTCACTTTCAGGGAGATAGAGTGTGAGTTATATGACTCCTGCCAGTCCTAGTATGTTTTTCAGGGACACAAAACATAAGCCATAGCTGAGTCCAATTTTGGGGGAGTTCCTACAATCAGCTGTAATTGGAGGGGGAGGAAGAAGTGATTCGTTCTATTCCAGTCCCTCCTCTAATTTTCATCCTGTTACTGACACTGGTTTTGTAGGCTCCTTTTTTTTTTCTTTTCAAGTCTGTGTCCACATGCTGTTCCCTAGGAAACAGCAGCAATGTGGAATTTATTTAACTGCATTGTTATGTTGTGGGCTGGGCTTCGGTTTGATCAGTAGACACGTGATATGATAGATCAGTAAAAGAAGAAAGAGAAAGGGATATACCAGATGATTATCATGTTGCAAATGTAAATAAAGATACAGAATTCTGGTCTATGCTTTGCAAATCTGGAGCAGCTCCTGAGGGTCTTAAAAAGCTGAGAGAAAACCCTATGCTTTTATCAAACCAACCATCCTGCTTTTCCATCGACACCATTAAAGCACATTTGTGATGGAAGGGTAGAGCATGATAGGGATGGTGCTTTAACATTTAAATTACTATTTAATGCGGCTAAAACCTATTTCCCTGTGATGGGCTGTTGGCAGCAGGAATTGAGTTTGGGATCGCGGAATCACCAGTCTGGCGCCTCCTACCGGCCCTTCCAGGGATTAGCTCTGCTTGTCAGTGCATCCCCTGCTGGTGCTGCCTCATCACCATCACTTCTTTTCTGGGACCCACATCACTCCCAGACAGCAGAATCCTCTCAAGTGATATGGCTCTTGGCCATGCCAAATTCTGTCCCCCAACCCCTTCCATGTGGGTTACTTCCTGCAACCAATCGTCTAGTCACTTCCCTTGTGGTGAGAAGCATGAGGAGACCTGTGCCCACCAGTACCCCAACCCCTGATGGGGGGCCCCAGAGATGGTAACGCCTTGTTGCATCCCCTCCAATTCCTCCATGTCTTTCCCACGGCCACTTCCCTGCAGCCTCAGCACCCTCTTCACCCTTGTCTCATGGCCTCAACCTGAAAGTTTCCACTGCTGGCCAGGAACTGTCTTTAGCTCTCCCAGTCTTTTTCTGCAGAACTGTTCTGTCTAGAAACTTAACTGCCCTTTGCCTGCCAGGCAGGCAGTACTCCTTCCTCAAGCGCCAGGGTTTGCCTGATCCAACTCTGCCTTGTAGTTCTTCTTATATGGGCCTGCCAGCCCTTGATTGGTTGCTCTGGTCAGCCCATCTCTAATTGGCTGCCTCCTGCACAGCCTCTCTAGAGCTCTGTTCACCCTTCAGTGGCCAGCATGGGACAGGTGCCACATCGTACTCCATTTAGCTTAAAATCCCATCAAAGGCAATAAAAGTTTTGCCTGAAAAGAGTAAGGACTTCAGGATATGGTTCACAGACCTCGTGGGGCAAGAAGTATGAAACTAATGGAATTCCAGTGGGAGGAGAGAAGGAAATGAGACAGACTAACTCCCTTTTCTCCCTCTCTCCTTCACAACTAACGCCACACAAATGCATGACATATCAGACAAAATGCTCAAAGACTTGTGTTGTTGTTATTAATTATTATTATTATTATTCTTTGCATCACAGTAATAGCTGGAGGTCTCCACTGAGATTGGAGCGCCCTTTTGCTAGGCACTGAACAAACACATAATGCATGGTCATCCCTGATCCCCATTAGCTTACAATCCAAATAGACAGGTTATGTGGACCAGACTCTTGGTGGGAGGGAAAGCAAAGATCTACAAAGAGGTGAAGTGTGGTAGAGCTAGGAAGGGAATCTGGGCATCCTGACTCCTTCAGGGACTGTCACCTTACCAACCATCATGTAAGTATGGCCCGTATCGTTTAGTTAGGAACTCCCTTGCATCTCTACCACTTATGAATAACACAGTCATCCCATAACACAAGCCAATAAAAAGCATTATTACTGCATCATCCAGTAGTCTCTGTTTATGGATTAGGCAGTCTTCATTTTAATGCTGATTTCCCCCCCCCCCCCCCAACACACACACTTTATCCTAATTATAAATTATTTGAATGACAGTTTTCTTTATTTTCTTCCCCTCAAAGCACAATTAGGGAATAATTGTTTTCAAATAATAACCACTACTTTTTCATTTAATTCTTTTTTAACACAAGTGGCATTTCCCAGATGATTTGCTCTGCATTAGACGAGAGTTTAGAAGCTCTACAGAACAGACAAACAGCTGTTTCTTTGAGCACTATGAGTTTTATTAATCCCTTCTTGCCTATAAAATGTAATCATCCCCTTTATTTCTAGAGGTACTAGCAATAGTTTCCAAATAAATGACAATCAGAAACAAAAGGTAGCTAACAAACTGGTTTATATCATAATATACATTATGACCCTGCAGTCTGCCATTTTCTCTCAGCTCACTGTTTATCCTTTAAATAAAGCAGATAGAGTGATACTAGTAAATGCCACAAAAACCTCTTCTTTTCTTTAAATGCCATTTGCTTAACATCTCAGGAATGGATATCACCCGTGGCAAAAATGAAGATGCGTATAATTTGTATCAAAAGCCAACTTCCACAACAGGGTAATTACTTTATTGAAACCATTCAGGTTTAACTTAAAGATTGGTGACTGAAATCTCATTCTCTAGGATTGTTGAAGTATTGCTTAAACTGCTGGGCATGATGGGAGGCTAGTCCCTCCATGTGCCACCCGCACCATATTGTTTTAGATGCTTGTGAAGCATCTGTAATTTCTAAGCGACTCTAAAGTCAATAATGTAGTTTTGGTACACATGACGCATGCTTTTCCTGTGTGCTGAGTTCTTTCCTCAGTTCATGCCAGAGCCACCTCACTCACTGTTCATGTTTTCAGTCACCGTGGGCAAGTGTTCTGGAAGAAGGTTAAGGGAGGAGCGTGAGAGGGGGATTCATGTTCTATGAAGCTGAAAATGCTGCTACCTTTTCTAAAGTTAGGTGGGCCAGACAACTCCTCAACTCATGCAAAAGCACTTGTTACATTGATTTACATCAGCTGTGGATCTGGCCTGGAGAGGTTTTTAATAAAGGAAAACAAATGGCCATCGAGGAACACCCTGGCTCAGAGCAATGTCTAGGGTGGGAGTCCTAGGAACTCCTCTTACTGGAGTTGTTTCTGAATCATTCTATATAAAGTGTTATCTCCTAGTCTCCACAGAGTCCCCATAGAGGTCTTCCCCTAAAGTTCACTGAGCTTAGGGGATGTATAGAAAGGGAAAAACATCCATTCTGAGGCCCCATGTCCATGTGATGCTGGTCGGAAGGGGGGAATGCTTCAAAGAACTAGTGAAGTACCATCATTAGACAAGAGAGAGAGAATGACTCTATAACCCTGGTGGTTTGGAAACTCACCTAGATGGGAGATCCAGCAGTGTGTCCTTGCTCTGATAACTATTTAATTATATATACAAAGTGGAACAGTCTCAATAGGAAAGAATGAGAGAGAGACTATGCCAGAGTCTCCCGCAGCCCTGGGGCAAGGGCTCTCCTCTCCAACTTGGGTGGCCCGTATTCAAATTTCTTTTCCAAGTTAGGTGTGTGTGCAGGTTGGGAGTTGACCACTAGTCTCTCACACTCCAGGAGGGGATCTGACTACTGGGTTGAAGCTTATAAGGGCAGTGATGATCTCTCCAGAACCAGCATCAGCACCATTTCCTCCTCAGACTGGTTTGGCAAATCTTTAAAAATGCGTGGAAACAAAATGTTTCTGTTCAAACAAAACATTTTGTTCCATCTAAAATAGACTTTCAATTCATCAGCACTTTTTGGATTTTCCAAATTTCATTTGACGTAAACCAAATTATTTTTCTATTTTTCAGAACCGCCAGCAACCAGAGAAAATCAATTATTCACCCGTTGCTACTCCTGAGCCACTTAGGAACTTTTGAAAACTTTACCTGGGGGCAGATTTTCAAAGGCACAATGGAAAGTTATGTGCCCAACACCCATCAAAAATCAGTAGGGTTAAGGCACTTAATTTTCCTTAATGTCTGAAAATCTTCATATTTAATCCAGTCGGGATCTCTCTATATGCAGACCTAATTTACCTGGGAAATGCTCAGATGCCAAAGTGATAGGCTTCTTAGAAAAACCCAAGAATGATGGGAAAACAGTACAAAAATAGTAGATTTAAACATAACATCACCCTCTATGGCAACATTAAGAATCAAAAGGGCAGGAGTTGGATTTCCAAGTACTAATCTTCTAAATTTCCATTAGTGCTAACCAAAAATAAATATACAATTAGTTGAAGAACAAAAGCTAGATTCCTCATCAGGCATATCTGTGTGCAGCAAACAATTTGGTGTTACTAAATCTTTACTTGACTACACATGTGCAATTAAATTGAAAAAAAAATTCCCTACATTAAAATTATGTTCTCCTTAAGAGATAATCTAGTTTCACATAAGTGAGAAGAATGAAGAATCAGACCCTAAATTAGGGCCAGATCGTGCAGACTCTCAATACTGAGCACAATTTTTGTTGCTTTAAATAGACCCATTTAAAGTTAAATCCTTCATCCAGCAGCCTCACCATCTACAGTTGCAACTCTCCACCTTTATTCCTTCATCCAGCAACCCCACTGCACAGCATGCAAAAAACACTTACTGTTTATTCCTGTGCCCCAAATCCCCACATTCCTGTGTAGCTGCACCCCACAAGGTACTGTGGCATAGCGTGGGTTGTGGGATGATATTCTGGCTATTCTTTTGGTGTTTAGCTCTAATAAGGTTAAAGACCATGGAACCATATAATGGCCCCGAAATAAGTTTGTCTGTGTCAAATTTTCATCATTGTAAATATTTAGAGCTGTGACTTTTAGGAACTTGGAATACATTTTTTAAACTGAATGTTTCCTCAAATCAAAGGAGAAAATATATTGTTATTCCAGCTCCAACCTTCTCCACTGTCGTCGTTCTAAGCTGCAGCTGAAAGCTTATGTGAATAAAAAGAGTTTTGTTTACCTGCAAAATGTCAAGATATAGCTGGCTGTTTCTGGTGTCAAGTTGATATGAAACAGAATTTTGTTTTCCCTGCCTTCTTTCCCTGCTGCATCAAGGGAATTGGTTTGGATAGAAAATATATAGAGCAATTTGATACGATTTAAAAAAAAAACAACAAATAATTTTTAAGGACCCTATTAGAGACCTTTCAGAACAGATACTTAATTCTGTATCTAACGGTCCTTATGGACCCAGCTCTGCAAACAAATAATGCACATGAGTAACCTTTGGGCCCCCATTCAGGAAAGGATTTTAAGCCTGCACTGAAATTCTCTTGTGTCCTTCCTAAATAAGAGTGCTTTCGTGAATGAAAGCCTGACGTTTCTCAGGAGACTTCCAGTAATTCTTGGGCCACAGATGTCTTGGAACACTGCAAGTACATTTTCTATTGCAGGCTCTATTTTGTTGGGCACTTGTGTCTCAATGGGAAGCCAGGAACAGAGAAAGATACAAAACTGACAAAGGGGGGATAAAGCTAACCCAGCTTTTTCAACTTGAGACGTGCTCAAGTTAGGCTGAGTCAGAATTTGGGGTGAACTTTAAGGTACTTTGAATTTTATTTGAAATGATTCAGCATTGCTATTTTTGATTAAAAGCAACACTTTCTTCTCCAGCTTCAGGATATGGGCATCTACTAGAGCCAGGATTCAACCAAGAATTTAAGCACTTGCTTAAGTCCCATTAAAGTCAGTGGGACTTTGCACGTGTTTATAGATAAGTACACATTTAAATGCTTGGCTATGGTTTACTGAAGCAAGAGATATATTGGAGTGCTGGAGAGGGGGGTGGAATCACTTCGGTTCAAAGTCTAGACAAGCTCTAATATCTCACTTAGGGTGCGTCTACACTAGTAAATTAAGTCGACTTAAGCAGCCTTAAGTTGACTTAATTTACTCTGCGTTCACACTGGCATTTCCTTAAGTCAACTTAAGCTTCTGCTTAACTTAAGGAAATTTAAAGTCGACTTTATTAAATCTAGTTTAAAGTCAACTTTGATGCTTAAGTCGACTTCTTAAGTTGACTTAAGCAATGTGGGAAAGGGAGCCCCTGCTCCCTTCTCCCTAGGAAGCGGCTAGTGGCTTGTCCCGGCTCCCTTCTCCCCAGGACCTGAGCGGTCCTGGTGAAAGGGAACCCCATGCTCCCTCCTCGCCGGGACCCAAGTGGTCCAGTGCAGAAGGGAGCTCCATGGTCCTTTCTCCCCCGGACGGCTCCGGGACTTGCTGCCTCTAAGACACTCTAGGTCGACTTAGTAAGGCCAGCTTTAAGTCGACTTAGGAGTCCTGTGTGGAGTCCTTTCTAATAAAGTCGACTTAAAGGAGTCCTTTCTAATAAAGTCGACTTAAAGTTGACTTAGTAAAGTCAACTTAGTAAAGTCAACCTAAATTCCTAAGTGTAGACATAGCCTTAAGGCCTACACTGAGGATTTAAGTGATGCATATGCATCGTGCTGGCCTTCAGTACAAGCTTGACTATCCTCAGTCCCAAGAAGGATAATTAGGCCCAGAATGGGTATGTGGCCTTTGGGTATGTGTTTGCACATTTTGCAGGTATCGTTTGACAGGGGCTGGTGGAACGGAAATGCATTCTTTTGGGGAGATGGTGCCACCTCTTGCCAAAGCTAAAGGAGGCGGATGCTAAAGCGTGAGGATTTTGGCTCCATACAAATCTGTTGGATTTGTTGGTCCATGTGGTCATTCATCCTGATATCCCTGATGCTGTAATTAGTTCGACTCCTTGTTCTCCCCATCACATTTTGATTTAAAAAAGTGTAAATTCTTTATTATTTAACTGGTTTATTTCAGATTTAATTCAACTATTATCTGAGTAAGAATTTATCTGACTCACTCTTCCCTTCTCTTTCTTTCTCCCCATGAAATTGTAAATGATACACACAGAACAGTTTGAAGAACCAAAGTTATTAGTTCCAAAGGGGAAGCCGTGTTAGTCTAGGTCAGCCAAACAAACAAGGAGTCATGTGGCACTTTTAAAACTAACAAATTTATATATAGCATGAGCTTTCAGAAACATGAAGCATCTGACAAAGTGGGATTTTCTCCCTCGAAAGCTCATGCAATATGTAAATTTGTTAGTTTTAAAAGTGCCACAGGACTCCTTGTTTGTTTGGCAAAGTTATTAGAAAATTGGAAAGTAAATTAATTCTCTAAATACATGGGAACCAGTTCAATTCTAAAAATTGTCAGTTTCTTAACACCTACATATTATATGTATGATATTTACCACATTATTAGAAAAGTAGAGAAGAATGCATACTACCACTTTGGAAAAAAAAATCACATGACAATGCACCAAACTTATGGAATGTCAACCCTAATTTGACTAGTTGCAGTGAGAAAAACTGCAATCCACAAACCGCGGTTCTCTACGAACACCACAGAACTCTCTTTAATAGAACTGAATTTAATATCTTTATACATATTCATGAGAGATGGTATTAGTTTTAGTCTTTGCTGCCAACATTTGTTAAAGCTCCTATTGTAGCTAGTCAAAAAGCCAAAAGAGTCATGAATATGTACATGCTTTAGTAATAAACCTTGACAAAAATCAGATCAGAGGATTCAAAGAACTAAGGCGATGAAGGCACTGAGTTTGGCTTTGCCGCTGCCAATATAAATATTAAGAAAATATACATTCATATACATTTAAACGTTAATAGATTTATAGATCATTTTCTTAGTTGCAGGCATGATGCATTCAATTTTAATATAATTAATATTAAAACTGAATGCATCATATAGAAGTCTGGATTTATCATATCCACGTACGGGGGAATGTGGAGAAGCACTAACGTGATCTGGTGAGGAAAAGGAGAAGTGTATTTTTAACAGGGTAACAAAATTCTGAGAGGGAGAAATCAACAGTTGGGTAGGGGATGGGAAGGTAAAATGGTAGCAATGTTAACTTTCAAAATCTCAATAGCTACACAAAAGTGCACAATAAAAAAATGATTCACTAAACAGAGGATGAGATTTTCAAAGCTGCCTCTGGAATGTGGGTGAGCAAACCCCATTAAAAATAATGGTAACTGGATGCCATAGCTGGTTCTTACCTTTTCTGGGTTAAGGGGTAGTTGTTGCCTTAGGCTCCACTATGGAGCTGTGCCTCATTTATCTTCTAATCTTCAGTCTCCCTCTTCTGGAAGAGTAATTTAGTGCTTTATCTTCCCTTCTGGCAGAACGGTTTGACCTTTCAGTAAATGTAAAGTCCTCCCATCCTGAGACAAACAGAAAAAATTCAAAACAATTTTTTCAGCCCTCCCTGACTTCAATAGCCCTTTAGCTTTGGTAGTGTAGGCGTTTCTCAATAGTCCTTCATCCCTCCCTGGAGCACAGTTCTCGGAACCCTCGCCCCCCCCCCACAAAGCAGGGTTGCTGGAAAGCCACCCTCATCTTTCCTCTCAAAACTAAAGTTTCTTCCTTGACCCTCTGTTGGCCACAGCCAGGATTGCTAGAGCCATTGACCTTCCTGGGCTAAAGGATCTTGTATTCCTGTGATGTAGCAGTCCAGTGATCACCTGCTATCAACAGCCTAATCGGTTTCTTCTTCCTTCCCAAGCTCCACAGTCCTTAGCCATTCCTGCACCACGATGTCCGTCCCCATTGATACACAGGAATTAAGTGAGACTTCCAGTCTGCGCCCCCTAAACATGGGGAGGTGCATGCACCAGGCCTCAAGCCCACACCGTTATTTTTATGGCTTCAGGTCTTTTCAGTCACTTTTGCTCTTTTCTCTTTCCTTGTCTATTTCTAGGTGTCCTCACAGGGTGCTTCCTTGGTCTTTTTAAAACATTTTTTGTTAGGCGGCTCTATATCAGGTCTGATCTCTCACTGATCTCTCCCTTCTGAGAGAAGGCTGTTTTTTCCCAGCATGCCCTGGACCAGCCTACCGTTCCCAAGTTCTCCCTGAGAGCTACATCTCCCAGAATTCTTTTGTCCCATGCTGATTTCGGACTGAGCCATGCTGGACCTATAACCTCCCTTAATGGGCCAATGCACACCCTGTTACAGGTGTTCAGCTCCCACAGACAGCTTTGAAAATCCCATCCCAAAGAGTACCTATCTAAAAACTCTGGAGCACCCTTCATAATGACTAAGCCAACTGAGTAAACAAAAGGATAGGCAACAGCATTCTCTCAAAGGAGAGAAAAAAACCCATTCCAGACCATGATAACAGGCTCATAATACAGCCATTTCAGCTGTCAAATTCACCTTCCCTCCCCGAAAGCTTGGGAAAAGAGAGATGGGTCTGGCAGCATGTTCTGGAGATCAACACATTTGGCCTAGTTTGAAGTGAATTTCAAAGTTCCAGGCTTCTCAAATAAAATGCCCTGTCAGCTCTTCTCTCCCTTTTCAATGCTCTCCCAGTATTGCAACCAAGAGCACTTCCCTTAAAACTGATCCCAGCGAGTGGCAGGTGAGAAAAGCTAGCGGGGATCAGGTACCTTCCTAATTTATATACAAATTCAACATAGAGGAGAAAGACAAAGTGCAGCCTGATCAGAATTGCTAATCAGCCGCCCACTCTCATGCACCCCTTTTATACCCAAATATTTAAAGAAGAAACAGTTGCCACAAATTCCAAAGTCCAAAAAAAGGGGCATTCCAAACAAACAAACAAACTTTAGATTCCAGAACCTGTCAATTACAGGTCAATACAGTTCCTTCTTAATTCATTGCCAGAAGGCTACAGCCATTTTTACGCTTTTCATCTGAAGCATGCGGGGCTTTGTGAGGGCTTGCTTGTTACGGACATCAATCTTCTAACAGTGTCATCACAGCCCTCCCTTGGTGGTTAATTTTGCACTGCATAATTTAGTTCATGGCCAGCTAGGGCATCTTATTATCCTTGTGTTGGAAAAAATCATTTTTAAACACAAGTTTTTAAAAAAACTATAGCATAGCCACATTTAAAGCATTTTTAAAAGACATTGTATGTTGTCTGTTCTCTGGCAGCTAATCCCTTCTTGATCTTTTACTTCTTTATTCATAGAAGGGAATCTTTAAAGATTATTTCAGAACAGCAGCCTTTGTGCCCTGTGTGAACGGTTTATCTGGTTGTCCCAAAATTTAATTATAATGCTTGTTTAAAGTGCATATTTAGAATATTGTTTTAACTCATCTTACAGTAGGTTTAAAAGAACATTGAATCAAATTGCAAATAATAGAAACTAACCTTGCCTGAGCAATAAGATTATACCAGTAACCACATCAAATCGAGGATTAACACTCTGTTCAAGGGATTGGGCTTCAACTTCTGCTAGACCCAGACTAAAAAGCATAATATAATTTTCAGCTTTGTTGGCACAGTCCTGGAAGCTTGCAATTGGTTTGATCTTGCTCCCAGTGAAATCAGTGGGAATTCAGAATTGGCACTGATATGCAAAACTTTGCCTTTCAATGAAGGAGGAAGGTAGAGGAGGAGAGAGGAAACTGGCAGAGTTGGTGTGCTGCGACTCTGAGCACACTCTGGATTTACAGTACTCTAACTCTGGTTTCAAGAGATCCTCTTCTGACTTGCATTGCTATGAGTGAGATAAGAATCAAGCCTCTTGCACTTGCTCGGGACATGTTCTGGGATGGGAGAAGAGAAATTGGGGACACAAATGGCTACATATGTTTTTGTGTGTGTCACTCAATTCTCCTGTATCAGGAACAATCTTTACCTTCCCCTCTGGGGCACAAGAGGTATGTCTACACTAGAAAAAGTTAAGTCGACTTACGGTCAACTTTAAGTCGACTTTATTAAGTCGATTTAACATTGGACATAGGCGACCACACTGGCTATTCCCCCTCCACACCATCCTTAAGTCAACTTAAGGAATTTCTTAAGTCGACTTAATGAAAGCCCAGTGTGGACATGGCATAATTTAGGTTGACTTAAGGGTCCTTAAGTTGACCTAAATTGCTAGTGTAGACATACCCAAGGCAGCTAGAGCCAGGACTGAGGATTTTCTGTGCTTTTTAAAGTTGCAAATCATTACACAGCTTGGGAGGCCCTCAATCCAGCAATACAGTGAAGGATATGCTGAATATAAGCAGTCCCATGGACTTTAATGGTATTATTCATATGCTTAAAATGAATTGTGTCACAATTACAGGACAAGCTATGGGAAGGACTCCTTTCAGTCCCTCTTGAGTGCACCTCTCAGGATACAGTCCTGGCTTCCTGCATCTCATATCTGAGATGGACCCACATGGTTCTCCTACTGCTACCAATGCTGGATTTAGGCACAAACCAACTAAACCACGGTTTAGGGCCTCACATTGTGAAGGGCTTCTAAATATGTCAGAGATAACTAAGAAGATTTATCCCAATTGAAATTGATAATGCAAATAAGGCTTTTTGCAAGATGTATGGTTTATTTAGTTGTTTTTTATTGCATCTTTCCCTATATATATATGCAAATACAATGGTTTATCATTTTTTTTCACTACCTTTTCTTATAATGTAATATACTTTTTTCTCTTTATTTTTTTTATGCTATGGGGCCTCTGAATCTTGACATAGCTTAGGGCCTCAGCATGTCTTAATGCGGTCTTAACTCCTAGACTGGATCACTGGGCTGCTACCTCCCCATTTCCCAACCATGGTAACCTATCAGGCCCAACCTGAGTTTGCCATCTGTGAGCCTCTTCCTTCTGGAGTCTGGGACAGTCGATGACTCAAAGAATACTCCCTTCAAAACAAAGCTTTCTTTATTCTTTCACCCAAAATGTACCTAGCTCCCAGAGCAAAGGGCAAACCTATAGGCTAAGGTTGCCAGGTGTCTGGTTTTCGACCAGGGAATCTGGCAGTGTCTGGGCAGCAGTTCTGACTGGACACTAAAAGTCCAGTTACCACATGCAGTGAAAGGTGTTGAGTCACCAAACCACACCAGCCATGGGAAGAGCTTGGGGGTTTTCTGTGAGCGCCAAGCAGCGCTTGCTTTGCTCAGCCCATTGAAGGGAGAATCTGTCCTTCCCATGCTGCTTGCCCACTGCCTGGCTGAGACTGGAACTCCAGGATGCTGCCTCTAGAGTCCTTGTGCCCATCATTGGCCTCTTCTACTTGTGCTGGATCCTGTTTCAGCACAATGGGGTGCTTGGGGTGAGGGTCCAGACAACGGGTGGGGATGAGAGTTGGGATATGGCAGGGGGAAGAGAAGGTGATGGAGGATTGGGGCAGGGGGAGGAAAGTGCAGGAGTGGGATGGGGCAAGGGACAATATGGAAAGGAAAGGGGATGGGGTGGGAAGATGAAGGGATAAGAGGATGGGGTGGAGGAAGAGAAAAGGAATAGGGGGATGTGGAAAAGAAAGAGATAGGGGATTGGGATTTGGGGCAGGGAATGAGGTGGTGAGGGGAAGAGATGGGGTTAAGGTACAGTGGCCACCCATCCAGGTTCTACCGACAGTCTGGTTTTCGACTTCTGTGTCTGGGTGCCATTTAAGGTCGCCAGGTGGCCAGTTTTTGGGACCTGGCAACCCTAAATGGCACCTGAACCAAAAGTCTGGTTACCGCAGGGGGGTGGGAGGGAGGCACCAGAGGCATAGGAATGGTATCCAGCTCCCACTGGTGCCTGGGAGCCAAGCCCACATTTGTGCTCTCCTGGTTTCCCATGCCACCCCACACCTTGGCCTTTCCCATTGCTACTCCACTGGGAGGCACTGAATCTTTGACCTGTGCCAGCCCCTGCTCAGCCGGAGCCACGTGAGTGACATGGAGGAGAAGAGTGAGTGGTGGGGGTGGGGCATTGGGGGAAGAGGCAAAGTAATGGGTGGGGTCTCGAGGGAAGAGGCGGAGCAGGGGTGGGACCTCCTCCAGGGTCTGTTTACCAATATTTAGAAAAGTGGCAACCGTATTATATACATGGCTCTCGTTATCTTAATCTTTCCTGGCAAGCTTTTAATGGCTTTCCCTTCCCTTCTGTCTCTGGGCTGGTGACACGGCTGTCCTGATGCAGCTTTTGCCTCTGAACCTCTCTGTCAGCATGCTGAGAACCCACATGTTCTCTTCCTTTCTGCAGGGTGACACCTTTAACTGACCCGTGTCCTTTGATTTCTTTATTCCCAGTGCCAAAACTGCTAGGTAGCTTTGCTGGACCCAGGAACCTGGCCTCTTTACAGCTCAGCACCTGGCTCTTGTGTTTGGGAGTTTGCTCAGATGATCTTTATCTCAGGCCCAGTTTTAACTTTCCAGCCGGGTTCCTCCAACAACTCCTTGTGATATCAGTCCATAGTAAGTAATCCACCAGAAACCAAGAGACAGAAGTACTCACAATATTCATCAAAAACAATACACCTAACTCCATGATTCTCCATGGCGTGTTTCAATGCTTAGCCACACTGAGGCTGCAAATTGCCTGCTCTGACACTGGTGTACATCAGGACTAAACCCATCAAAGTCACCAGAATTTCTCTAGTGGAACACCAGTATAAGTCAGATCAGAATTCGACTCACAATATTTCTTTTTTCTAAATTGGAGAGAGGAAGGAAATCCAGGAAAATAATTCCAGTGGAGTGTCTCTTTTGAAAAGAAAATGGTAGATGTGATTCAAGATATGCCTTGCTGAAAGAGGAATGTAGTATTTGTGAATTATTCCAATACAATAGAGAAACAAAAAAGAGCAGAGGACTTTTAAAAGGTATCCGCATAGTATATCTTATTACTGATTCAGTGCTCAAATAAGAGAAAAAGAAAAATTTTGGCAGAAAATATTCAGCTGTGCAATGACACACTGTAATAGTGGTATTTTAAAAAAGGCTGGGTGTAGTATAGTATAGATCGGGGTGTCAAACATATGGCCTGCAGGCCGGATATGGCCCATGATCTTCTTCCATGTGGCCTGTGACCAGCTGTGCTGTGTGAGACCATGCTTTTTCCCTAAAAGAGAGAAAATGTGTGGTCTGGCTGTATTGCAGAACGCAGTCTTGCATACACAGTGCTCTGGGATGCTGTGAGAGTGTACAGGTGGGCCATATCCCACCTGCAGGCTGTATGTTTGAACCCCTAATTTATGGTATGTATGGCCCACTTGAAGTACATTTAAGTCAAATCTGGCATGCCATAGCAAGTGAGTTTGACACCCAGGTGCATTAAGATGGAACTGAGTAGAGTACCAGTTTGGCATCTTGGAGAAAGTGCTTTATCAAATACATTACATTAAGGCCAGAGCATTTTAGAACAACAATTTAACAAGGAGAGAAAGGTCATATCATGGAATCGGAAATGCTTGTGAGGCTATCATCCTCGTAATGATAGACTCGATTAAAAACACCGTTTTAACCATTTGAAAAAGTATCGCATAACACTTTTAACATTCATGGCACAGAGGCACCGAACAAAGGATTCCTGTAGACCAGTGAAGAAGTGATCCAAATGGGAATTAAATGGAATTTGGGCTTTATGGAGCTCAGTGCCTGTCTCTCATTCTATCATTAATATAACTGACTTAAATTAAGGGAAAGTAAAATGACCAAGTTTACAGGTGATGACCGTGAGTAACAGAAAAGAATGAGTAACAATATCAGATTCGTGCAGTAGAAGTTCTCATCACTCAAGAACCAGATCTAATAGGAGGTGCATACACAGTGCAAAGATATAAATACTGTTGTCAGCTTAGGACACCAATTATAGAATGAAGAAATCTGCTCTATGGAAAAGCATTGCAGCAGCACTGAGCAGAAAGTAGGATGGGGAGGTATTTCAGGAATCCAAGAATATCATATTAAATAAATATAAGTGGCAATTACTGCTTTTTCAGTTAACAACAATTCAGGTACTCTATCAAACGTTGCAAGTCCTGAGTGCTGTAATGTTGATTTTTCAAAGCCAATTTTCTGTTGAGTACATTAATGGACTTACATCTCAACAAATAAGGACCAACAGTGCACAGAAAACAGCATGTCTAACACTGTCCCTGTTAGCATTCAAGTGTAGTGGAAATGACAGTTTTATATCCTAATGATCTTATAACAAGGTAAAGTGAGAGACGGGGGGAGAAAATTTTCTCACCCACAAAGAACTCAGATTAAGTGATGTAAATTTCATCCAAATTTTGTCCAACTCCAACTCCATTAATTTATTTGCCAAATAAAGATCATCAGCCTCATTAGCCACCTCTATATGACAGTGAAGGGACTCATGATAAAATTTATTGCTTAATTCTTCTCCCACTTAATAATATTGATCCTGAAGAGGGGCAATCTACTGGAGTCAGCCTGATATCAAGCAACAAACACTAAGAATTCTGTGGCAACAAACATGGTAGTTTGTATTTATGTTTCTTGTAATGCAATAATCAATCATCCTTAGGGCTTGGGCGTTATGCAGTGTTAGTATAAATAATTTGTGTATCATTACTCAAAATTTAAACTGATCAGGTGGACATTTTTTATGCAACACATATTTAAAAGATCTCAGAACCGTTACTGATTTTGCTAGTCTTGTTAGGAGTCTGGTATGGCAACTGAGGTCAAAGGGGAATTAAAGTTAGGGATTGGTGAAAAAAACCTCAAAACATTAAAATGCCTGTTTAGGATTCATTTTGCTCTTAACATCTTTTAAGTCTGGAGCAGAGAAACCAGTGGGACTTCACTTAGGCATCTGTGTAAAGTGTTTTGCTGAATTGGGGCTTCAGTTTCTGCAAACCTATTATTTATTGCTTAGTAGTGCATATTTTTGACTCTTCTTTATCTCCCTCATCTATGTCTCGTGTTTTGTCCAAGAAATTAAAAGGACTTTAAAAATCTATGTTAAAACCTGTTACGAGGCATTTGCTGTTCCTATCACTGGCCCATCCTTGATTTCCTGTTCAGATAGAGGTTCCACTCAGCTAAGTCCTTCCATCTGAACATATAGTCTGCTCTTCTCGACCTGAATTGTCCAGTAGCCAGTTCATAAACATTTTTTGGAAGAAGTATTACAGAAATTGGAAATAAACAAGTGGTGATGTGAGGATCACATCTGCTTACCGGTCCAGCACATGCCAACGTAAGTAGATGACTTTTTGCTGTTCCAAAAATTTCTCAAGTATAATTAGTTGAAAAAAACTGGCACCATCTCCTTCAGCTCAGGTGCTAGCAAGTTTTATTGCTGCAAAAGGGTCAGACTAGACTGATCAGTGGCATATGCCACAGCATACCATTGACTTTCCCTGTCAAGATTCATACAGAATGTCATGCAAAGCAAGACAGAACTGTGAAAAGAGGCAACCTGCTTCTCTGTAAAGATTAATTGAGGAAATATTGACTGATAGCTGCAAGTTTCTTGGAGACAAGTCCTGTATTTTCCTGTTTTTCCACTGCTGAGCACCCTGACGTTACTCCAAAAGTGAGAATAATACATCCAGTAGGCCAGAACCCGATCTTACTTGCATAGGCATAAGTCTCTCAACGTTCATATAACAGGGTTACTCCAGAGGTAGCCTCAGATCAGACATGAATTTTATCTTGCTCTAAGGAATCTATATTGAAGATTTAAGTAATCTTAGCAGCCACTACTTCTGCAGCAGCACATTTCTGGCATGACGCAGAGAGCTACCTGTTTGCTCATGACCATTGTGATGGGGTTGACAGGGCAGTCAATGATATGCAACTCTTTGACTGGTCTACTGATCTATTGATCAATGTGCTTCGGTGGCTACATTTCTCTATTACACAAATTGATTTCCACACTGTTACCTGATACCCTGCAGCATGCTCTGAGATTTAGAACAGGAAATAACTGCAGCATCTCAGACTCCACGATGCAGTTACTGGTGAGGCCCTTACACTACAGTCCAGATAAGGACTTCTTGGCACAAGTCTGGGGAGGTGAGGGAAGAGCAAAGGCATGCTTATAGAGATATAGCTTGGTGCCCTTCCTGATCTAGAGGTCATTCAGACACCAAACTGGTCGCACACATAGATTACAGCTGCTTGAAGGATGCTCTAATCTAATCTAGGGGTCAGATACGGGGACTCCATAACTTTGGCTATCTCATACTACGCTACCTATGCTAGACACTGAGACAGAAGCTGTAAGAGCCACTATAATAATGCTGCATCACAAGAGGCTCCCCACACCCAGTTCAGTGTCCCGCTGAACTGGTTCAGAGCTGATTTACACTACTGAAGCAGCAGAACATGGCAGTGATATATCTTTGAATCTGACTTCTTAGTGGAGCGGTGACTCCTGCAGACTTGTACAGCAGTGGAAATGCCTTTAACCCCCCTCTCCCCCCCCCCCAAAAAAAACAAAAAACCCCAAAACCTAAACACACAAGAGAAGCCCCCAAGAACTAACAGAGTACAAGTCACTAGCCAGGGTGATGACTTTTAGAGATGATGTACTAGAAACCATGTTTCATGGCAACTCACTATAAATATTCAGTCTGCAATATTCTCATTCCAAACCTATGTAGATGGGTGAGTCACAAAGTAATTGCTTTTCTGGGCAACATATCCTTCTAAGCTAGTCAGTCATGCTATAGAAAGTGCTGGACTTGTCTCTGTGTGTTCACAACCCATTTTTCATCTTTGTTAGAGCTATTAGGCAAAGAGAGAGTACAGCTTACAAGCTTTCCTTGCATCAGGGAGAAATTTATTGATTTAAACTCTCAGAGCTCAACCAAAAACACATCCAACAATTCTGGGGATTAAAATAATAATAATACTTAGCTCTGATGTAGCAAAATATAAATAAAAATGAAATCAAAAGCTCTAGGAGAGAGACAATCTTTTGAGCATAAACCATATCATTGAAATATGAGACCCGTGTGTAGATATTCACTGGCCGTTCTTTGTCTTTTAGGCTACGTCTACACTTGCTAAAATTAGTTCGAATTAGTTACAACTAACGAATTTGAACTAATTTTAGTTAGTTCAAATTAGCTTAATTCAAACTAGAAAAATTTAGTTCGATTTAGCGATCCCCATTCATTTCAACGGCCGGTTAGTTCGAACTAAGAAATTAGTTCGAATTAACATGGCCACATTGGCTAATTTGAACTAGTTAGTTCGAATTAAAGCCTTACTTCTGAAGCCCTATTCAAACTTATTAGTTGGAATTAAGGAAGCCCTTAATTCAAACTAACTAAAGCCTAGTGTAGACATGGCTTTAGTTAGCTCGAATTAAGCCTCCTTAATTCGAACTAACTTGCCAGTGTAGTCATAGCCTTAATGTTAAGCCAAACTAGTGACATGAATTCAGAGATGGGTCTACCTAAGTCTGGACAAATTAGAGTGGAACTTTAGCCCCATTATATTTAACATTAAGATTCGCTTATTGTTTAACAGCAATTTGTGTGTGTATCTTAAAATCCAAATGCTGACAGATTGTCTCTAGTGTGAGTTGGTATATTTGAAATATCCTTTCACATCCCAGCATAATTTTTATTTCAGTTCAGGGCCATGCTCTGATCCCACTTACAGTAGTTTCAGTCCACAGTAATGACATGACACCTCTACTGTTATTCTGAATGCATAGTGGTGGAAACAAAAGTCAGCCCCAGGGCCTTCTGTATCATATAAAGCTTTCTAAGACTTACTTATGTAGACGCCTGCCCACTTTTCAACTTGCACACCACTTCCAAGGAAAAGCTGGTGCAAGTCACATGCCAATGAGCCAAAGGACAAACCTGCAGGAAGTACAGTGGCTAAAAGAAGGAATGGTCACTCCTCCTTTCATACACACTTTATTTTGGCTTCTCAGCACAAGCTTAGACTCCCTCAGGGTTACATCACTAAGTGGATGCAAGTCAATCTGAATGAGTAAAGTAGTGGAAGTGAGTTTGAATTAAAACAGAGTAACTTACATCACTTTACATTTCACCTCTGAGTTTGGCCCTGACTACTTGTCAATCTTCTTTCAATACACAGTGATTGTGTCTACACTAGGGCTAAGCCCACACCGCACACCACAGGCTTTTCACTGCAGCAGGTAGTTACACGTATACTGCACAGTGCCCCCGCCTGTGGGTCGCAAATATTTTTTCCAAGTGGAGGCATCATAAGAAGCGCTATTGAGTGTTAGATTCTCCTTGACACAATCAATGCGTCTTCTCCCCGTGCAACCAGAATAACTCAGGAAACCACTACTCAGATCCATTTTCCCTCTGCCTGAAACGTGCTTCTGGATAAAAGTCTGGATAAAACGTGCTTCTGGATAAAAGACAAAACATCGCCTGGGCTCCACTCTTACAGTTCATGAGACGGGGCTGAAAGTTCCTCACTCAGCAATAATACCCTCCCACACCCCTAGTCCACAAATCACTCAACCAGCCAACCTATCCACCCACCCACTCAACCAAAAAAACGCAACAGAGGAAGGGAATAATTCCATCAATAATTTGACAAGGAGCCAACGGGGATTCATAGGGCAAGCGACTGATCCTTAAAAACTCTTAGGCATGGAGTTGAGTACACAAAATTTCTGTGAAATTGCACGTCTAACTCATGCACACAATCAAAACAACTGACTATCTGGCCCTTAAAGTTCACACCAAGTAGAAAGAACCTTGCTTTTGATCTTAATCAAAAAGCCCTTACACAATAATCACTACATCAAATGTTTTTTCCTATCTCACCAAGATAAGGGAGATTTGAATCTATTCTCCAGTTATGCCACCCTGAAAGTTCAATATATACCGTAGGTCCATATTTCTCTTTGTCAAAAAGAAAAATTTGCTGTCTTAGAAATGTCAGATAATTTTGTATTACAGCATCGCAGTAGCCCCTTTGAGTCTCAGTCCTGGATGAGGATTCTGGTAGATGTTATACAAACAGGACAGAAAGTCAGTCTGTGCCACAAATAGGATGAAGTTTTCTTTTTCTTTTTTTATTGTGATCACCCCCAGACTGCCTGTGGAACGATTTCAACTTCTAATATACAATGAACCTTCTGTTTCTCTTCAACAACGATTCATTACGATGAGGCTCCTGGGCTACACACTTCATATGTACGTACAGTAATTACTATAGCAACTCTGCTGGTCCACAGTTATCTTGTTTGCTCTTCTATCTATTGTGGGTGAAACAAACAGCAGTCAATCTTTCTAATGAGTGCAATCAGTCACAACACACACTGGCAAAACTCAGGCCCAAATGCTAAACTGCCTTCCAATCACACGGTGAAGAAACTTGCAACAGCATGAAAACAAACCTATTGGGGAAGAGGGAAAATATGGGATTGATTTACTAAATAAAGTTATCATCATCTGTTTGGAAGCTGAGTTAGTCACATGAAAGGGGCCTGAGGCCAGGACTGTGAGCCAGGAAATCCTGATTCCTAATTTTGGCTCTCAAAATCGAGTCCCTCTGGGCATGTATACACTGCATACTCAGGCCAGGTCTGTGGGACCCTGTGGTGTTTCCCAGATCATGCTGCCTCTAGATTCCCCCCCACAATCCAGCTGGGTTTACAATTACTGGACTCAGGTCTCTCAGCCACCCTGACACATTCATACTGCATTAGGCAGACCTTCCGACTCAGGTCTGCGGCTTCACCTGCATCCACACTGCAAAGTGATTGGGCTTGGACCCAAGTCTCAGCAGGCCTTGGGCTCTGACTCAATTGCTTTGCAGGGTGCAAGGACCTGGGCCCTGAAGGCTTGTTGGTCGGAGTCACACTAACTTGTATATGGATGAAAACAAGGTTTGGACTCAAACTTAAGTCACAGCTTGAGTTAGGTGTGCAGTGTAGACATAATCGCTGTGTCCACAGAAAAGACCCTTCATTTCTCTGACTCAGTTTTCTCATGTGATAATTGGGCGGGGGGGGGTGTAAGAGAGAGATATGCTTGCATTAGTTTTCAAACCCATTTGAACAGAACCTCAGCTCAGGTTCTTACAAGTCCAATAGCCAGGGACCAAATGAATTGACACAGTGAAATTCAATCCTGTGAAGAGGCCCAGTACAAGGCCTATGCCCTACTTAATGTCTCAAAATAGGCATTAAGTGATGGCTAAGCATTGCAATGGCCCTCCACATACAGGTGAATTTCACGCAGACAGGAAACCCGAGAACCTGTCTTTCTTGCCATCTTAAATTCTTGAACCCCTCAGAGATATGCAAGTTAAGCCAAGAAAAAAGGTAAAGAGAAGATTGGAGTGCTCTTGAAGGTCTGGGTTGATCAAATCATTGGGGTTGATTCACCACGAAGTCACTTGACACGAGTTCCAGAGTTCATTTTGCAAATTGTTTCATGCACCAAACCTTGAAAGGTTGACAACTCCCTCATTAAAAAAACGTATTCACCTCACTGGGTGTCAGGGTTAGTTAGTTCTTTGCAATTAACAAAGATTCCAAAGACATTTTACAGACAATTTAACTACAGTGAAATGCAGCCACCTCTGGGGTGGGAGAGCAACATCCTAGCAGACTACCCACTTACATAACACTATATAGCTAAGTAGCAGAGGGTGGTTTTAGCCAAGAACACCAAGGCAAACCAAAACTATTTTCAGAAGGCACCATGGGAGATCTCTAGTCTGCCAACAGTAAATATTTACACTATACCCATCACCATGGGATCTGAGCATCCTAACATCCATGGGAGGAGAGCAGACCCCAGACTTTAAAGATCTCACCTGTTAAGATGCACGGACAAGCTAATTCATTTATTTAATTTATGTGCTCTAAGTACTGGGGATTATGTTCCCATTGTGCAACATGTGAAACTTCACTGACATGTTGCTCAATTTTATAAAATGTTCCCATTTTATGGAGAGGAGGGAAACAAAACGCCTGTTTCTTTTATGAATGTGGATATTCAGACTAGAATACTGGCATGTAGGCTGAGGCTGAGGGCATTATAACATGTCTGCATATGGTCTAACACATTTCTTAAAAGGAGACAAAAACACTACCTTTTCAAGGCTTACCTGCTTAATTTAGGCAGTAATGAAACGCTAAATGTAATTTAACAATGAAAAATACATTGAGGATTTGGGCTCAGCCAGGAAATTCAGAATAAGGGCTGAAATTTCCAGCATTCTAAAGCTTTAGCTCAGTGGTTCTCAATCAGGAGTATGGGGAGATCTTCCTGGGGTACACCAACTCATCTAGATATTTACCTAGTTTTACAACAGGCTACACAAAAACCACTAATGAAATCAGTACAAATTAAAACTTCATACAGACGACTACTTGTTTATACTGCTCTGTATACTATATGCTGAAATGCAAGTACTATATTTATATTTCAATTATTTTATTTTAGAATGACATGGTAAAAATGAGAAAGTAAGCAATTTTCCAGTAATAGCATGCTGTGATATTTCATATTGGTATGTCTGAGTTTCTAAGTGAGGTGAAACTCGGGGGTACACAAGACCCTCAGACTCCTGAAAGGAGTACAGTAATCTGGAAAGGTTGAGAACCGCTAGTTTATGCCATTCAGCAATGAAAATGAAAATAACCCTGATGTTCTAAATAAAGGCAGGCGAGTCACTCTAATTTTTTCATTTCAGATTAAATTGCTTTTGTGGGTTTGATATAGGGTCTAAATCACATTCAAACAAAGCTTTAGAAATTCACTCTTTTATAATATGTGAAAATATATCTTTGTTGTTATGTGACCAGCTTTAACTGGAAAGGAACACAGGTTAAATATGCAAAATGGTGTAAATAAAATCAGTTATCACTTACATTTACAACATAAATTTCTTGGGAAAACCCCCCCCACTAAGTTGCCATCCACTATTATCATCATTTATATGAAAGTAGTGAGTGGAGCTCCCCACCAAGATCACAGTCTCCTTGGGTGCAACAGTGTATGAACACAATAAAAGAACGTCCTACACTGAATAACTTGCAATCAAAAATTGATAAATCAGGAAAAGGGTGCGAAAGGAAACACAAAAAAGTGAAGTCACTTTCCCACAACAGGTCAGCTGTGGATTCAGGAACAGAATCCCAGTTTGGTGCCTTCTCCACTGGATCATCAGTCTTTAATATCTCATGGAAGTGTTGTGAGGACTAACCCATTAATGTAAGAGAAATACAGCTGAGCTGAGTTTGTGGGAAATACGGTGATTTCAAACATGTTTTCCCTTTCTGAATAGAACAATAATTGGGGGCGGGGGTTAAATTTCCTCCTAACAATTAGAAATTATTATTTGGGGTTGATTGAAATGTTTCATTCCAGTTCTGACTTTAATATATAATATAATATAATATAATATAATATAATATAATATAATATAATATAATATAATATAATATAATATAAAAATAATTTTGAGATGGAAAACTGAAACACTCCACTTCAATAAGATCGTAATAGTATGTTTTGACCTTATCAGAATGCTTCATTCTGTTTTTCTTCAAAATACTTAATGGGATAGAAATTCTGAAATATTTCAACTTGGAAACAATGATGACCTTACTGAAATGTTTTGTTTTGATAGTGCCAAAGCTTTATAATGTAAAACATGATTTAATATTAAAATTATAATATAAAATCGAAACAAAATCAAATGAAGAAATCAAAACAAAATGTTTTAAAACTTTTCTTTTAAAAATGTAGCTAAAGTTGATACTTTCACACAAAATATTTCAATATTGAAGAAACAAGGTTTTCCAATGGAAAAATGTTCATGATTTTTTTTTTTTAAAATCAGCTCTTGTCCTTATGCTGGTTCCTGCACTCTCCCTGTGCTATGTAAAATTTCATAACTCTTTACAGGTATTCATTATTATAACATAACTTAGCCCTTACAGAACTTCAGTTGCTAATTCTTCATTCACTATGGCTTTGCAGAACTTCCTACCAACAGTGGCGATAGAGTCAGATCCCCCAGCTCCAAAAATACAAATCTTTACTACTTGAACAAAAGAAGAGTCTTCATATGGCTTGTTAATTTTTTTTTCCCATCACAATTGTTTTTGGACAGAAAATTGGCTTATTGACCAAATGAATTGTCCATGATGTTTCTGACTTCTTGAAAATGTCAAAAACTTGAATGCCCCAAAACCAAAAAAAAACCCCCAAACTCAAACAACGTTTTCAGATGAACTACATGACGCACCATAGCTAGGGACTTCCATGATATATGTAGCTTGGCAAGAGAGAAGACCAATGTGCACCATGGGAGATGTTCAGCCTGGAAGTCCAGGTCATATAAGAGAATAGAGATGCATAAAGTGACGAAACTATTTAAATGACAGCATTTTTGAATTTTAATTTTTTTCTTTTAAACTGATTTTTTTTTACCAAAGAGATTTGGTTTTCAATTTTTCATTGACATTTTTTTTTCTATGTAAAAAAGACCCATTTTCCAAGCAACTAATTCTCTAGTAGGTGTTTGTGAAATAATCTGTCACACAACTCTCAGTTCCACATCTGTCCAGTAGAGGGCATGTATACATACTAACTAGCCAATTCATTATAATCACAGTTGCCTGGGATTACAACACAGACAATTCTTTCTGTAACACAGAAAATAGAGGTTATTATTATTAATTTGTATCATGCTCGTATCTAGAAGCCCTGGATAGGGTTTGTGTTAGCTTCTGTGAATACATAAAACAAAAAGATAGCCCTTGCCCCTGAAGAGTTTATTGTCAAGGTACATATTTCTGAGCATAGGTTATCCAGCATCCCTTCCTTGTCAGGCCATTAGGTGCAAAGCATTGTAAAGGAATCCTGTTCCACTCTCTGCTGTGTCCTCACATTAGATTAAATTCACCCTGTGTGGAGCAGCAGGACAAGGCCAATTTCAGGTTAATGCAAGAGGTAATTGTGGTAAGCTTCGTGCTTGGTTCCTCGCCAGGGTGAATTTCATGTACCATGCATCCCAAATTCATATAGTAGAAAATTGAAGAAGAAATGGCACAGAAATATCAAGCCATCATAAAGAAACAAACTTTCTATTGACATTCTTTTCGTTACATGAGGCAGCTTGCTGACCTTGTTCCACTTCTACTATCTGAGTAACATTCATGGACTCAGGAAACGGCTCTTGAAGTTACCAACTGTCTCAGCTTTGTGTTGGTGTCTAATTTCTCACAAAAGCCATTTATTGCCAGACACCCTCCTCCAGAATAAATACTATCCCTTAATTGTTTGAGGCACTGATAAAAAGACCTAGGATCCCTGTGACAGAATATTTTCCACTCTTTACAGATTGGTGACTTTAATATTAAAGAGATGCATCTCACTTTAGCTAAATTGCAAACTATTCCCCAGGCCTCTTGCTTCCTTCAACCAGAAAGCTAAGCAAATGTATCAAAGTTTGAAGAGCAATCAACGGATAACACAAAACTCCATCACATTTACATATCGTACGGCTGGTCAAAAAAATAAACAATTTATAGGGCCATATTCCTGAAGGTCTGCTGCTGAAATGTGGCAGCATATTTCCTCTTTGTGTAACTAGATTTAGTAGGCACAATGAGATTTAAATTGCATTTTATTATACAGCTTCATAACTGAAATGTGTGGGTGTTGCAGTAGGCTTGAAATTTAGCCTACAGGGAGCCGCTGTGGAATCTACTTACATTTATTGAGGGGTTGAATGCAGAGATTGTTATGCTCTAGTCGAACAGGAAAATATACATCCCCTTCCTGTGAGGCGCCATTGAAGGGCGATATATACAATTAGTTTCTGGGTGCTCTGGTGTCTATGTGTACATCCACTAGAGTAGACAATTAATGAAAACAATAGCAAGACGCATCCAGTTGGCAGCCATGATAAACTGGAATTCGATTAACCCCAGGTGACTATGAAATATTTACCTCTCATCCCTCTTCCTAAAACCCGAATGAAAAATAAATGCCCCTAGTAGCATGTTCTGCAAGATTAGTCAACTCAGGCTACCATGGCCCAACTGGAGTAGGGAAGGCCATTGTTGAAGATCTCCCATGTAAAGCTTCTGCCACTCATCTTCTCCTTCTGAATCCAGGGGATTCTTTCATTGAAGCATCTCCCCAGATCACAAATCTGGCAATTTCACGACAGGAGTGAGGCAGACACAAATGGACAGGTCCTGAAGCATTAATGGCTTTATAGCCAATAACAGACTCTTCCTGAAAATTATAGGCAGTCCCAGTACAGACTGCAGAACACTATGTAATGAGTTCATGGTGTGAAGCACTTAATAAGCAGACAAATGAATTACACATTTGGCGCCTGAGTTTACTGCACAGGAAAATCTGCTACTGACTTGAATGGCCCCGTCTTAGGTTTCTCAATGATGCCAAAATGCAGCCTTCATGCAGAAATGAAATGGCTTGGCGATAAAAGGAGCCAGAGTGCACTAGAATGGAAAGGTAAAGTTCTTCTCACCATGGGAAGATTAAACAATTTCGGATAAAGCACTCAGCTTCACCAGGCTTGCAAAACAAGATGGAGACATAGATCTGAGTGTTGTCAGCTTACTTTAAAAAGTTGCAGACTCATCCACACATTGAACCCAAGCCACTCTGCATCTCTCCTCCTAAAAGGAGTGAAGTCATGCTAAACGGGTGCCAAATATAGAATCAAATTTCCAGATTAATGGAACACAGCCAACAAGCTAAAAAGATCAGTACTTATGTATACCTTCTATTAATATGCAAATGAAAGTATCTGCATCATATATACCATTCTATTTCATACCAGCCTATAATTAAATTCAGATATCATATACCATTGAATAAAGAAGATGCACTGTGTGATAGCACCTTAAATCAGTAGGCTTGCTCGGTTTCTGGTTCTCCCATTATTAGTTGTAAGTGCCCTTCATACAGAGACCTGAGTGGCAAGACAGAGGGAAAGATGAAGTTGCACCAAAAAGATGACCAGGTTCTTGTGAACTTGACAAGAACATCTCATGTAGTCCATGAGGAAGGTCTCATGTGACCTTTCTGACTGTGCAAATATTTCATGATGAAATCTGTCCCAAGGTTTGCTGACATTCTCCCTGAGTTTCTAACTATCCCATTTTCACCTATGCAAATCTTGAGCATATATTTAGATGCTACTAGCAAGTAGCTGGAGAGGAATAGAGTCACATAGACTATTAAAAGATGGGATTGGATGCCAAACTCCATCAGGCCCCTTTGAAATTCCCATCTTAAATGCCCAATGGACTTGTGTGTCTGTTACGCCAACCATACATTTATCTCACATACCTTCAGCAAGGTATATCTGCATAATTGCAAGACAGGCTACCATACAGTTGGCTGAAATACACTTTTTAAATATACTTCTTATTCCTCAAAAGGACATTTATCTCATTAGATCTACCTTCAATGACCTGCCTGGATAACCATTTACCACATTAATTACTCCCAGTGTAAAAATAACTTCTGATGGTCCACAATAAACTAATATTTTTGTCTTAATTTCCTTTTTGCCTTATATGAGTCTAAAAAAAATACTTTGACTGTCATCAGCACTTTCACAATGCGAAAGGTCATATTTTTCAACTGGTTTCCTTAGCTGTCTTTTCCAGCTCATGAAAATATTTGTAACCTGTCTTCTGAGTGCAAATCTTTTTTTTTTTTTTTTAAAGAATTGGTTTTTTCATTGGTCTGTGCATTTATGAACAGCTATACATGTCTTCCCCCCCCCCCCGTAACACAGTGAGCAAAATGCTATGGTACTTAAAGTAGAAATGTTCTGAAAAATGGGAAGTATTTACTGTAATGTGCTGGTTTGAACAGCATGTACCTACTCAATCCCCTTATGGGCTATCACAGTCTTTGGTTGAATTACTAACTCACTTTTAATACCTTTTTAATATGCCACCCAGCATTATGGGAAACCATTTAACTGTTCATAAACGGAAAGAACTTTGCACAACATAGCACACAGCTGCTACATCACAGTCTTCCTCTCAGTTCTTATGTTACCTTGCAAGGCAAATTACTGCACTCCCAGGGTGGATGATCCCGCAGCTCAGGCTCCATCTCCAAGTCTGAATGTCTACACAGCAGTTTTTTAGCCTGAAGCCCAAGCCCCTGAGAGCCTGAATCAGCTGAGCTGGGTCAGCCAGGATTTTTTTTTTCCATGTAAATGAGCCCGCTGACTGGGCTCTCTGTGGATTTGGGAATTGCACTGGGGAAATGGCTAGGAATCAAGCACATGGGGCTATGCAGTGGGTGGGAAGACAAGTATTGAGTAAATGAGACAGAGGGAAACGACTGAGCAAACTTCATGGCTTGGGTTGAGCAAGAGGGAAACAAGTGATTGTCTCCCTCATTAGTTCCACGGTGATTCCCCCAAAACCATAATTCTTCAGGGATCTATGTAGTTTGGGGGAAGCTCCACAGCCAACGCCATGGTAGGTAGTAAATTCGGCCTTCCTCCCCTGAGGGTATGTCTATACTTCAATCAGAAGCAGGACTGCAGCACATGTAGACAGATCCAAATTAGCTTTCACCTAGCTATCTTAGAGAGCAACAGAGTTGAAGCCACAATCACACAAGCAAGCAGCTCAAGTGCATACCCAATGTCCCAGGTGGAGTTGTACAGCATGAGATGCTGCCCCTTTACGGCTATTAGTATCTGAGCTACTGAGCTTGACGGATACTTGGCTGGTCAATAGGTGGGGAGAGACCTTGCATTTGCACCAATCTCCAAATCCACATCTCAGCTACACATGTACATTCTTTAGCTGTTTTCTTGGTAATTTCAGATTCTTCAGAGGCTATTGTGCCAAATGGTACTTGAGAATTTTTAGTAAAGCTGGGTGGGCACCATCCCATGAATGTTTCTAAGAGTTCCACATATTTTCTTATTCTGAATCAGGACAAAAATTTGAAATATCAAAAATATTCACAAACCAGAAACCATTTTTCCCAGGTCAATCAAAACATATCACTTTGAATTTGGCCTTTTCCAACTTTTTTGTAGTCTCATTAACTTAAACTTTGAGCTGAAAAGTTGTTTCGAATTGGAAAAGTGGAAATTTTGTTTCAAAAAGTCAAAACAAACAATTTCAACATTTTTTCCTTAAACCTTTCTTTTTAAGACAGGAAAGTTGCCAACACATGTTTCACAAACAGTTTTGGTTTTGATTACTCAGTGTCTTTCAGTGATAAACAATTTGTCAGAAAATTCCCAACCAGCTCTAATTCAAAGGACGGGCTCAGCAGCTCATAGGATTTGGCCTTCTCTCATTTGTAGCACACCATTTATGAGACAGCAGCATGTATTAATGGCCAACCCACCACAAATACAAATCAGTTTTGCCTTTTTTAAAGCATGTATTAAGTACAAGATAAGGATTGCATAGCTAATATAGCACCAAAACAGAGAGTAGAGTTTTCATCATTTCCTAATCTAATTGTAGCAACCTACTGATAGCTAATGAAAAGGCCCAGAAGGCCATCACTTGGTCCTTTGTAACAAGACATTTGAAGCCTGACTGTGACGGTGCATGAATTTCAAATTTAATTTGAAGAAATGGACTTGAAAGCTGTATGTTTGATTTCCTTTTTTTTTCTTTTTTTTTTAAATCATTAAGCAAATTAGAGGCCACTGGACTTCAAACTTTACAGTCAGTCCATATGCTCCTTATTTTATTAGTTTCTGTTTTACTTTATAATTTCCTTGTCTCAGTCCACAGTAAGTAGGATTCAGTAGTTTCCATTCCCTGGTATTAGCTTTGGTTTCCCCCAAAGGACAATTAAAAGCTAAACAATGAGAACATAGTTGTATTGTCTCCCTGTTTTCTATATCTAGCCTTGTTTGTCATGCTCACATGGAATTTCATCGCACATGTCCACATACACTTTGTAATAATGCAAACAGTCCGGACTTCAAACAATTAGAAAGAGAAAAAACCCACATTAAATTAGACTAGATCATCTGCAATCTGATCATTTAAAATATTGATTTCTACTATTTGGACTACATAATTAAAAATAATCCTATTTAATTAAATATTCAATTTATTCAATATTAGTTTCATGGATGCGCTTAAAAATACTGACAAGTAATTTGAGAATAGAAGCAACATAATATCTATTAAAGCTACTAAGAATTGTGCATGTATGACTGAGGAAACATTTTGGCCCAGCAGGAGAAGGGCAAGCCCTTTATGTCCAAGAGTAAACAGACTGTTGCAGAACGTTTCATTATCATTACAGCCCTGTTTCCGAGCTGCTCCAATCAAATTAACATTCAATTGACATCAGTCAAAGACCAGACCAAAAAAAAGTGTGAACTGTGTTGTCAGATACCACAGATCAATAAGGTCCAGTAAGATTGTCGCAAGTGGATCCTAAATGTATATTAAGGTTTTCATCCTTCTTTTCCTTCATTCTATATTACATGCTCATGTTAGTGAGATTTTCAGCTCTGCTTTATTCTCTGACCACTTAGCTTGAAATTTACACCAATTTATATTCCTGCGTAAGATTCAATGGACCATATTTTGACATGATGAGTGATGGCTTTGTTATTATTTATGATTTGCATTATGGTACAACCAGAGATCAGGGCCCTTGATATTAGGAGCTGAACAGACTAATATCAAGAGACAGTCCAGACTTCAAGGAACTTACAATCAAAATAGACAAGGCACAAAGTGGAAGAAAATTATTATTATTAACCTCAGTTTACTTACGGGAAGCAGATAGAGTGAGTGATACGGGGCCAAAACCCAAACAAAATAAAAACTTGAAACAAGCAAATCAATCAACAAAATGGAAAAAAAAATTGTATCTCAAATAAAACTTTTACCTTGAAAATGGAAAAGAGCCAGAGACTCCAGGATGTCCACTAGGAACTTTCTGATTGCTATCAACTTTACGTGGTAGGAGTTCAAACACTATGGTGGTGGATGACAATATAAAACCATAAGAAACAGATCTTTTCAAATAAGTACAGCACCAACTCTTTTTCAAAAAACTTAGCCTGTTGGATGCTGAACTTTTCAAAAAATCTAGGCCTAAGTATCATGCTGGGGGTTAAACACCCTTGAAAATTTGTTCCCAAATATGGGTGATGGGCACTTGAAAAGTAGTACCTAAGTCTGTTGTCCAAGTGACACAGAAGGTCTTTGGCAGAGCAAGTGTTGATCCAAAGTCTCCTGACAACCAATTACACACTTTAACCATACATATAACCTCTCATATAAATGCACTCTTCATTAACTGGCTTTGTATTTAAGGAAACTGGTGTATGAGGAACTGCAAGAAGGTAGAAGTTACTCCATACTAGGACCACATCTGAATTTGGCCCAACTACTTTATGCTTTGAGGAGGAATGTAGAATTGGTTTGCAGGGGAGCTCCCTTCTTCTTTATCTTCCTCTCACCTAAAGCTCGGACCCGTTCTGGTTCCTTGAGTTCAGTGTAATAGGACAAAATAACCCTGCACAGAGCGCAGGCTGTGTTTCCTTTTCTCATTTCATACATTGTTTTCAACCTGCCGCAATGGTGTCTCAAAGCCAGGAGAGGCTTTAAAAAGTTAATTGGAAAGATAGAAGAAAAATATATTGCTTGTTGTTTTGGAGAGCCCTGCAATGTCTGTGGTTATATTCCGTGAGATGGTACGTCAGTTCTACATCATTCACTTTTACTGCTCTATACCTTCAAGGCAATCCCATTCTTTTATAAGGAACAAGCCGTCAAGCCCTTACTTCACTTTTTACTCAGTGATCAGGACAGGCAAAACTCCCATTGACATTAATGACAGATGTTTTGGGTAAGGACTTAGAATTTTGACTCTTAAGTTTACACTTTCCTGCACCGGTTAGGATTAATCTAACTCAGGGACTCCATAATATGGAAGTAAACCCTGAGCCTAATTCTCTATTGCTTTGCACCTTCCTGAATTATTTGTACCTGTGCAGAGTCACTATAGTATGTCACCACTATGGTTGGTTGCTTTTTTCCACCCAGTTTCTACTGGTGAAATTGATCACATGGGGGTGGGAAATCAGGTTTCATGAATCCTTGAATTCAAGGGTAGTTTGGGGTTCATCATTGGAAAGCAAACATGAGACCAATGTTTTACCAAAGCCTGAATACAGACAACCACGCTCATTTCTAGTAACATCTCTGTCACAGTATGACTGAAAAATAAGAAGCCTCATTCTGATCTCACACTGTTTTCAATCTGGAGTGACTTCACTAAAGTCAATGGAATCCGGAGTGACTTCATTAAAGTCAATGGAGTCCACCTGTGTGAGAGGAAAATCTTGTCCAATAGTTAGTGAAAAGTGAACCTGAAGCAGGTCAGCACGTAAGTACAGTAAGATATTCATCTTAAAGTTTGAGTGCTTATTAAAGTTCACCAATCAGGTATAATTTTAAAACTGGGCTCCTAATCCTGTGAAAATTGGCTCTCTCATAAGGCTTTAATCATTCCTTCTTCAGATCAGGTTTTGCAAATGAGTCCCAGCTTCCTGATAGATCTGTGAATCTGTCTCCAACACACAAAATGCAGAATTGCACAAACATTAAACATAATAGAGAAAAACAGGTGACATTTCAGAACCTTCTGAAAGAAACTGTCTGTCTAAAATTAGGTGAAGATGCATATATCGATGGGGGGGGGGGAGTTCTTCATTTATTTATACCAATTTGTTCATCCTTAAAATTAACATGTCCTGCCAGCATAAGTCAGTTTTAATGACTTGGATCTGTGTGTTCCTCAGAGTCAATCATCCCCAAATAAGAATCATTATCTAATGTAAATATTGGCAAACATTGGAGCTAGCAGCCATCACTGATAAAATCCTACTGTATATTGATATTATTCTCTAAGTTCTTTGCCAACTAAACCCTTTCCCTCCACCAGCAGTCTGAAATTAATGGGATTTTCTTTTAGTATATCATAGAATCATAGAGATGTAGGACTGGAAGGGAGTTCCATAGATTATCTATTCCAGTCCCCTGCACTGAGGCAGGACTAAGTATTACCTGGACCCTCCCTGACAGGTATTTGTCTAGCCTGTTCTTAAAAACCTCCATTGACCGCAAGTTCACGACCTCCTTAGGTAATATTTTCCTGCACCTGACTACCCTGATAGGAAGTTTTTCCTAATGTCTAAGTTAAACCAACTTTGCTGCAATTTAAACCTGTTGCTTCTTGTCCTGTTATTGGTAGTTAAGGAGAACAATTTATCACTCTCCTCTTTATAACAAACTTTTATGAACTTGAAGATAGTTATGCCTCCTCCCCCTCAGTCTTCTCTTCTCCAGACTATACAAACCCAGTTTTTTCAATCTTTCCTCAAAGGTCATGTTTTCTAGATCTCTAATAATTTTTGTTGTTTTGCTTTGGACTTTCCAATTTGTTTATATTATTCCTGAAGACTTGGACATAGTTCTTGAGCTGAGACCTTATCCATGATGAGTAGAATGGAAGAATTACTTCTCCTATCTTGCTTACAACACTCTTGCCAATACATCCCAGAATACATTGCTGATTCATATTTAGTTTGTGATCCATGTTAATCCTAAATTCATTGTCTGTCTACAGTACTCCTTCCAAGGCAGTCTTTTCCCATTTTGTATTTGTGCAGTTGGTTATTCCTTACTATGTGTAGTACTTTGCATTTGTCCTTATTGAATTTCATCCTATTCATTTCAGACCATTTCTCCAGTTTGTCAAGATCGTTCTGAACTCCAATCCTGTCCTCTAGAGAGTTTGTAACCATATTGATATTGTCTGCAAACTTTGTAATATATTCTCTATGCCATTATTCAAATAGATCCCTGACAGACCCCACTCAATATGCCCTTCCAGATTGACTGTGTACCACTGATAACTAGAGCCCTGCATAGATACAAATATGTGGAGCCACATCCGATCTACATCTGCAAGAAATGGTCTGTAGATATCCGCATTGTATCCAGGGATGCAGATATAAATGATCCACGGATATCCACTTATTTGCAGGGATCTAGTCCTGCACAGATACAAATATGTGAATCTGTAGCCGATCTGCAAGGAATTGTCTGTGGATATCCACATGTATCCGCGAATGCGGATATCCGCAGATTTGTAGGGCTCTATTGATAACTACTGGCTGAATACAGTTTTACAAGCTGTTGTCCACCCACCTTATACAGGGTTTGTTTAGGCTGTTATCCCCTAGTTTGTTTATGATAAGATCATGTGAGTCAGTATCAAAAGCCTTAGTAAAGTGGAGATATATCACATCTACCACTTTCTCCACATCAGCAAGGGTTGATAGCCTGTCAAAGAAGGGTATTAGGTTGGTTTGACATGAGTTACTCTCAACAAATCTACGTGTAGCATTACTTATCACTTTATTAACTTATAGTTGCTTACAACAACACTTCTGGGAATAGTCTGATACTTATGGATCATTTTATATTATAGAAAAAAGTAAAGTATACTAGGAATACCAGAATATAACGCTGTATTTAAAGTCATCCTACAGTGTTTTTATGATTAAATGGTTTGAAACTGCTGGTTAACATTTTCAAAGCTTTGAGGTTGTTCATTTGCACCAATACAGGTTTTATATTGGAGTGTCTATTTTTCTCCCCTTTTCAACAAAAATGAATAATTGGCCCATTCCTGCACCCATTGATTTCAGTGGAAACCCCCTCTAGGAATTTGCTGGTAAAATTTGATTCACTCAGACAGTCTGCGATATTTTATGCAGGATTTGCATATTCTGTGAGATATAACTGCACATTTGTGCAAGAGGGATACCTGTATATGTGCTTCATAAGTTATCTTAATGAAGAGTTACAAATAGCATAAACAGGACTGCCTATACAGGGCCTGATTCAAAGCCCATTGAAGGCACTGGGCAGATTCCTGCTGACTTCAGTAAGAATACAAGTAACTCCCCTCCAATTAAAAAAAAAACAAAAAACCCACAAAAACTTGTAATTTTAACCAATCAAATTATTTTGGGGAGACTGACCCATGACCCTAGCTATACTTAATCCTGCTTCAGCATGGATTAAGTGACTTTCTGATATCCTTTGAAGGTCTATCTCTCTATGATTCTGTTATATATATAAATAAATAAAATCAATGTACACGCATATACAATGAAGATTATGGGTCACATTCACTTTGTGCAGAGAGCTAGAAGAAGAAAGCCAAGTCCCTTTTAAGCTCATAGACCTTGTGATGTTCTCTCTACGCAGAAAGAATTTTACAACAAAAACTTATTCTGAGCAGTGAAGGAATTTTCATTTGCAGATGTATGTATTATATATCATGTTTTGAATAATCTAAAATATATACTCTTGCTTTCTCTGAATATCTTATAATATGATTAATCTATGGTCATTTTTTCAGCAAGTAACAGTTTGATGGGTAGAAATAAGTGGGTTCTGCTGTGTTCCATGTGGCTAATGTTTGCCCCACGACAGCCCAACCCATTTTCAACATCAACAAAGGTCACTGAAATATATTGCACTTGACAAATACAGAATAACTTGAGGCAATAACGTATCTCATTCAGAGGTGACCTTCAGTCCTGCATATTTGGCAAAACATGCTGTGGGGAGAGGAGGAAGAGAATGATCTTTATGTATTACTTGCTGGCTCATTGTTAACTCTATAGGGCAGAGAATTCATTATATGAGCCAGCAGCTATGGGAGAAAAGTCAGTTTTATTTTGCATGATCCTGAGTGGGGGCTGACAGCCTCTCGTGAGGTGCTGGACACTCAGAGAAGTCAAAGGGAGTTAGAATCATAGAAAATGAGGGTCAGAAGGGACTTCAGGAGGTCATTCAGTCCAACTCCCTGCTCAAAGCAGGACCAACCCCAACTAAATCATCCCAATCAGGACTTTGTCAAGCTGCAAAAGTTGAGGGTTCTCATTACTGCTTGGGATCAGGTCTTTTATAATGTAAAATAAAATCTTGGCCTTAGATAGACTAGTAGGTCATCTGATCAGTTGCTTATTTGTCATCTTTCTACACTGTCTGTTTATCGTCTTGCAATATATTCTATATTGGCTTCTATGTCTTTTTTATCCTGTAAGTTAGTTAGGACAGGAACCAGCTTCTCTTCTATATTATACAATGCCTAGCACAATGGGGCTCTGTTCTTGTTGCATCCCCAGGCACTACAAAAGTATGAGACAAAATAACAACAGCAATCAGATTCTAGCAGAGAGACTGATTTTGATGCATATGAAGTCTTCCCATAGTTAGGGAATGTAAAATGTTGCTAATTGTTAAAGATGTTCCACCTTTTCCAGAATAATATGCACAGAATTAAAAACTCCCCTCTCCCACCTCAAGATTTTTATTTTAAGACAAACAAAGCTTTCTATAATCTGAAAAGAGGGGAAAAAACCAGGGATTTTGAAGTCCACTAGGGATTTCCCTGTTGGTTATTTATTTTACATGGGAAGTGCCCAGATACTATGGTGATGGGTGAGAGCACAAAAGATAGAGATACAGCATGCCAGACCTGAGTATTTTCTATCTATTATATCATATCACATTGAGGATTCAGAATCCAAGAGCAGGGAACTGAGAAAGGGGAACAGATTACATGATTTTGTTTCATAAAAACATCCAAAGTTCAGACAAACTTTTCCAAAATAAAATATTGTGAACACAGTGATAAACACAAGTGCAATGTATGTGATCTCAATGACTATTTGTAAAATTCTCTTTGTACGCATCAATATATTAAATTGCAATGAAAAAAATGACGTAATTTGATTTTTCCACATATTTGCACGTATTTCTTCAGGTGTGGGAACTCAGTTCTCTTTCTTGTGTGAAAGACCCTTACTCATTTGTGAAAGTGCAGCTTAAAAGGAAGCAAACCCTTTCCAACATCTACACTGTGCTTTAGAGCATTAATAAAAATTCTCTCTCACACACACACACACACCACGTAAAGGACTAGAGCGTCTGATCCCAGCTGGTGGAACGAAGTCCTCCTGGATCTAAGAACCATCACAAGCCTCACCATCATCTGCTTTACGAGCAAGATACATTTCTTTGACCGTGTCTTCCATACAACAAATATATAACTGCATGTAGATTTTAAAAAATAAAGAAACCCTTGCCATGCTACTAAAACCTGACACTTCACCCCAATTGCTTCTACCCCTCGGGAGACGATCGGCGAACAAACAACATGATAGATCATAGTCACGTTACACCACTAAAAAGTGCTCAGCTGCAATGATGAGTGCAGTATAGGAATCTCTATAGAACAGAATCCCATTATGTTGAAAGTCTCAGGAAGGATCCCTCTGCACACAGTGTTCCACAGAGGGAGGGAAAGACAGAGCTATCCCCATGGGAAAGGCCACTAAATTAGAGGAATCCTCAGAAACTCACCTGGAGCTAGGGCCATCAAGAAGGAAGCCCTGTGCTTCTGCACCAAATCTGAGCCTCTCTAGTACCTCTTTGGCACATTTCCAACGATGTCACGCTATCCAGGGCATCCTCAGTTATGGCAACACCCAGAATTTCACTGGTGGGGAAGAGGGGCTACATGGAAAAGATAATACAGCTCCAGACTGTAATGATCTCTTCTTATTTATGTGTGACCAACTTTGAGACAATATCCAATCCTAGTCTGCCAACTTCCCCAAGCTCTGAGCCTGGACCACAGAGAGATGGCATCGCCAGGGTCCGGGGGGCAATGAGAGTGTAGTACCAGTTCTTTCCTTCAGCATGGAAGGGCAGAGTTCTGCACATACAGAGGGTCCCTCTCAGCATTTAGAGCTGGAGAACTATTTTGCAATCCATATAACGCTTTAGCAAGGGGAGTTCTTTAGGAAGATGCATTATATCTCAGTCATCTCTAGCTACCATAAGATATGATGGTTGTTATAGCAACCCGTTTTCACTGAACGGCAAAGTATTAAACACACAACACATTGGACAGATGCACCAACATAATTTTCTTTTCTAATGTGTAACCTGGTTTCTTTTTTTTAAATGAACAGTTATATTACTCTCTCTCTCTCTCTTTCTCTCTCTGTCTCTAGGTACAATGCATTCGTGTTTTCTTCCAAATCCAATTTTCTTTTGAGGTGTAGGATGTGGAGAGACATTAATATAAAGAGATTTTATGAATTTGCCCCTCCCCTAACACACACTTAACCATGAGAAAATTCGTTCACTTTCCCAAATCAAAATGTCCTAATGGCCTAACAGTCTGAGTTTTAAAAGAATGTATTAAATGATTAATTATATTTACATAGGTATGATTACCTTCTGTTTGATTGTTATTTAATAAGGCCTGATCATGCAAATATACACTTCCAGTGCTAATAGGACTACCCATGGGTACATGTATGTGTTTTGTAGGATTGCAGCCATTTTAAGAGGGTATTTTTATTGTAACTTCCATTTTCAATATGCCTCAGTTAATACACTGAAATATGCCAAATGTTTTCATGTGAAATGTTTCTTCTTTTAATCAGTTTAGCATCAAAGATTTCAGATTGGTATTTTGTAGGTTAGTGCCTTGGATGTTTATTAATTTGTCTCTGCTTTCTCTCATGAATGTTTAATAGGATTTCAAGCAACACTAGCAGCGAGTAGATAAATTATTTTTAAAGCAGGTCCTTATAACTGTATTAAACAATCAGATAGCCTCAGTTGTTTATGAGTAATCTGGGGTGCCTCTGAAACTACAGATTAGAAGCATGACACGTTGTTAGTCCTGATTTAATGGCAACTAGAGAACCCCTATTTTCATTTGAATTTAGTGGGACTGAAAAGGTACCAGATTAACATCCCTAGACAGCTAGCTGCTTGGTTTATCCAGGGTGATATTCCCTTCTGTACAGAGGAATAGCACAAAATTTATGCCTCATTTCAAGGTCCCATGCAAGATCACACAACAATTACATGATTGGTCCCATTGAAATTAGGATCAGTGCCTATATCAAGTAACACATATGCCTTGTGCTGGGCCTCTTCATAAATGGGAAGTTTTATTCCCAGAGAATATGTCACAAGTGTGTCTCTAACTCCAACCCATCCGTGCGCCTTCATTCCTTTGCTGTTCTGCTGAGATGACTGGTAATGATGCCAAATTAGTGCTGTTTGTGGTAGTGCTTTTATTATGCAAGTAATTGTCCAGAAAACGTAGCCAGTAAACACCCATCAGATGAAAACAGCTTTTTATCACCGCTGACCTTATCTTCATCCAAACCTAAAACCTAGAATTAAAAGACTCTGAGGCTGAGATTTTCAAAGCCACACAAAGGATTTGGTCGGCCAGTTTCTATTTATTTTAATGGGAGCTGGGGGGCCAGGCAGCAGTCCCATATTCCCATTGGGAACTTCTGAAAGGAATTGAGAAGAGAAACTGACTTTTAAAATGCTTTGATGCCCACACATTTCATGGCTGGCATTTTTAGAACTGGAATGAATTGTAAAGGTGGAAGTTTGCTTGGGGAGAAATTTTTAATCCTGTGATAAATCAGCAGGGAGGAGTGGAAAAGGGGGGCTTTCCCCCTTTTAAAAGCAAATAAAATCTGGGGACATGTAGTCCCACAATCTCACTGGAATTATATTGCCAGAATGCAGCAATGAGGAAGCTCCCTCAGTCCCTAACTCAAACCAACACTTTAGACTTCAGAAGGAGAGGCGAAACAGCAGATTACCGGGTGTTTATGTTTTCATGCCTCCGACAGAACCTCCTTTCAAGCCTATATTGATACAGGGAATTGTATCTCCTTGATCACAGTGGCATGAAATCACATTTGCATTCTCATTTCCAAGATCATGCTCTAATTTTGCTTTGCAATGTTAATTTGAGTGTAGTGTGCAAGATAAGAGTCAGGAGCCCACTACACGGATATGGAAAGCAGTCAGCAATGCGTGTATGAAAGACAGAGGCAGCAAGCAGAAAACCGGTCATACCATTTTGTACAACAGCTCGAACGTGTTGCTAAAGCTTTGCTGGAGAAGAGAGCTCAGCGTTCGTTATCTGAAACACATTCATTGATTCAGAGAGGGTATGCCCTGAAAGAGTGGGGCCACGGCACCCCAGCTGAGCTGTTCTTTGCATTAAAGCCCTCAAAGCTCAGATTTAACAACTGCATTTTTATTTCAACTTTTCATAACTGTAACAAAGTCCCACCTTTTACTGTCCAGAGTGATCTTTTTGGTCTTTGCCTCCAGACCCCACATTGCTATACAACCACAGCATCTGCAATACACTGGAGGCAGATTTTTTCCCAGTGGTTGGCCTCCTCTCTCGCTACCTGGGGTTTTGGTAGGCCAACTTAAAGGCCTGCATTGAGTATTTCATGAAGATTTCAGTTTTCTCTTTCATTTTGGTATTCTCCTGCCCGAAAATTAAGAGTTGCTCAGCACAAAATCATCTGTTGCTCGTGCACAGGAGAAATGTAATCATTACGGGGACCCCAAATGTGTCCTTCCAACTCGCTGAGTTTTTCCTTCATTTAAGGAAAATTGGAGTGGGAAAAACACTGAGGCTCGACACCCACACAATGCTCTTGAAATACCAAACACATGCCAACTTGCATAATCCTCCACATAATATGAAGCTGAAATAACATTGCATAGCTATAGAGTTACGGAATTCACTGCTCTCTTTAGAATACAGGCTGTTAAAGAGGCAAAAAAGATTAAGTGTACTGGAGATGTATGTGAATTCTTGATCACTAGATGAACTCATGTAACTAAACCCTATGTCAGTGGTTTTCAAACTTTTTTCCTTGGGACCGAGTGGAAAAAAATCATTTATGCCCGTGACCCAACAGTTACATTTTTGAGCAATGCATCCAGTCTTGCAGCGGTCCCAACAGGGGGTGTCGTGACCCCGTACCTGAGGGTCTGCAACCAAGTACCGGGTCCTGACTCATGGTTTGAAAGCCACTGTCTTTTGCAAACCCTTCCCCCACATTTCAAATGTGTTTGCAAACAACTCTACTCTGTTTAAAAAAATTATGGTACACATTTTCACAGGGCAGTCATTTGCTAATTGCTATGTATTTTGTTCTGCTTTCTCCTACAGTACAAATGGAAACACAGCAGAAGAGAGCCCTTTCATCCGATTAAGCAGCGAGTAACATCCTGAAAGGAATGGTATTATGAGTCTGAGCAGTTTTCATCCTTGTTCTTCTATGAAATGGCGTAGTGACTGCTGCACAGAATTTCCAATATTGCCCAGTAACAGAGGTCTGATGGAACTTCGTTAACCTACGCAAAGGTTCCTGAGCTAGGTTCAGTCAATCATTGTACAAGGAATTTAAACGGTGGGGCAAGACATTTTCAGGTTTGTTTGAACTTGGAACTAGTTTGGATTATGCAAATTAATTTTAAAATATTATTATTCCTCCTGAGCAGGACTTTTTTTGTGATGGTACTCGAGGTACTGAGTACTCGCACCTTTTTTTCACAGTGATGTGACCCCGGCTCCTGCTGCCGCCAGCCCCTCTCTGGCCGAGTACTCGCACCTTTTTTTTTAGTGCCAGAAGGCTACTGAAATTGGGACCCCATTGGGCTTGGCATTGTACAAACACAGAGTACTACAGAGTCCCTGGGGAGCTAAAAGTCTAAGCAAGTGAGGGAAAGGGCAGAAGAGAGCTATCAAAATTATGGTGGCAAACATCAAGCTTCATAATTTTGTTTTTTGAGGTGGGATTTAGTTCAGGGTTTAAGATGGAAAGAAAAAAAGAAGGGAGAGAAGTGACAGAACAGCCGAGAAGAGGAAGCGGAGGGCAAAGCAGCAGGGGCTTGTGTGAAGTGAGGCTAAGATGAAGAGGTTTGAGGGAGAGAGCAGGAGGAGAGTGGAGCATAATAAATAAATAAATAGTGGATTGCCTGGGAAAACACCAGGCTTTTGATTTGTAATGTAAATGTGAATGCACTATGATATATTACTATTTATATCTGACATTAGTGCCCAGACTGAGTGCCCCAAGTGCTCTACAAATGTGTAACAGAGACAGCCACACTCCCAATGATTTTAGAATCTAAGGCCCCACTCCTACAGAGAGTTACACCCATATTTACCTGTATGCCCATGTAGTCCTACTAAAGTCAATGGGACAACTCGCTGTGACTATTGATGAGCACTGATGGAAACCTTTGCAGGAAGTCTGTTCACATTTAAAAACTGTTCTGCACTACTATTTGCACAAGCAGGATTGACATGCGGCTCCTGTGAATTAATCATTTCTGAGAGCAAACTTACTTGCATACATATCGGTAAAAAGTGAGGATGACTGAGCTGAATTATAGAGGGTTTCTTTCTTTCTTTCTTCTTTTTCTTTTCACCAGTCTCCCAGTCATATTAATAATAAATAAATGTCAGGATAAAGCCTGTATGCAGAAAATACTATATAATCAAAAACACATTATCCACAGATGCACAGGTTCATGATGAGTTTCAAGGTGTCATTGAAGGTGCTGGGTTTAATCTCCAGATTTCTACTTAATCCTGACTGCCTATGGGACCGATTCTACTCCCACAGTGCAGGAGCAAAGCCGTACACCCTTCAGGCTTGGTTTTTCATTGCCCTGCACCTTGGCTGGTCAAGTACACTGATACAAAGTGAGAACATAAAGCTGCCATTCTGTCTGTGTTATACACCACTATGCACTTGCTTTATAAAGATGCCAATAACTCAACAAAGTGCAAAGCAATGAAAAATCAGCCCCCCCAGTCCTCTTATGTCTCATGCCAGGAATTGAAATCAACTTGGCTTGTGGAGCTGACAGTCCCTAGATTCCTATGTCTAGATTCTGATTGTGAGATGTTCTCTGTGGTGGGCCTTTGGTTTGACCTTTGACCTCCTTCCTCAACTGCTCTTACGTAGCCCAGGGTTGGGTTGGAGTGGGTTACATTCTGGAGTCCTATGATGAGTTTTTAGTCACTATTAGCCCCCTGTCTGCATATGATTGTGTAAGGGGGCAACCAGTTGGTAACAGCCTTAATGAATAATGGCCTAATTCAAAACCCATTAAAGTCAATGTGAAGTCTCTCAAACAATCTAGCAGACTTTGGATCAAGCCCCAAATCAATAATTAAATGAAGACACAAAAAAGAAAGAAAACACATTAAACAGATTCACCTATGGCACTCACTATTTGACTTTTGTATTGGGGAAGAAAAATTGTGAAGTAATTTAAAATTCTGTTTAAAAATTTTGAGTCTGAAAATAGTAAAAAAAAGCTGCAGATATCTTACTGCTGACAAAAATTATTAGAAATAATGGAAATAAGGAGGAGTTTGACTCATGAATCAACACTGTAGGAAGAAAAAAGGTTAATTCATCTCAAACCAATTAATGTAATTTTCAAGTTCCCACAGTTGAGATTCAGAGCCAGGTTTTGGACAGTAAATTTTAAATGGTTAAATGAAAAAAAGACCTCAATGAAAAGGACAAGGTAATACATTGAGGGATATATTCTTGATGTGCAGGAATGTAAGAAATCCTATTAAGATCCTCAAGGCGGGCAATACCTGTCTTCTTCAAATTTACTTGCATAAACATTTTCATTGCTACCTACTGCTGCATCTTTTCCTTTCAGTGTCAAATGCAACCTCTGAGAAAAATTAGACATGAAAGATGATGAAGCAGTCTTCACTCTGTTCTTCTCTATGAAATTAGGATCATGGGAAATGGGGAGGGGTTAAGTTGACACCCAGGAAATTGCAGGGACTTCACGGCGAGTCAATGGTCTCCCCTTGATGACAGCAGAAGAAGCCTCTTTTTATCTCAAACCTGGTGTTAGTTATAGCAGTTTAATGTAAAAAAATTCTGCCATTTTCTTGTAAATGCAATACAGGATGTATCCTAAGAAGTAAGTAGGACACAGACCAATGAAGAAGGGAAAACAAATGAGGAGTTTGGTGGCACTTTTAAAGACTAACAAATTTATTTATCACATGAGCTTTAAAGGGAGAAAATCCCACTTTGTCAGACGCTTGAAGATCTTAACATGAGGATCTTCCAGAATGGGCTTGGAGTCTGAATGGATTTAAACATAGCACTAGCCACAGGGCCATGAAGCCTACAGGAAGCCTGCCTAGGAAGAACTGTCATGGACACTCCTCTATGGGGCATAGAGGAACCTCTGCATGATGGCTTTGCCGGAGCAGCCTTTAACAAAAGATTAAGACATACACTATGGAGCAGTCCTGTGTAGCTCCTGGCAGATGGGTAAATTTCATCCTGAACATTCCAGGCACTCCAGGGAGCAATATATTTCTCTGAACTTTCACATCCAAAGCAGAAATTCCTTTCAAATGCATTAGGTTAAGATGGCTCCCTTTCTTTTAAATCTGATAGTCCCAGGTTTCATGCCATGTTGGGTGTAATGACTGAGTGACATCTTAAGGACATGTCCTTAGAAAGGGATATAGTGAGTTTGTGCCGGAGTTATGACACATGTTTTGCAGAGCTATTAAGTCATGTTTGTGTGTGATAAACAGTCTAGCTTAGGCTTTGAACAGAGCTGTTTTGCTGGAGTTCTCAAAATTTTTATGATATATTGAGGTGGCTAAAGTTGGGCACACAAGCAAAAACTGGGATCAAAACTAAGGCTACATAAGAAACAGGAACCTTTATTACAAAGGAAATTCTGATATTTCAAATTTGGTTTTGGTCTATATTGGACTGAAAAAGTAAAATAGCAAAAATGTTGTGTGGAACAGAAATTTTGAAAAATTCAGAAACATCAAAATCTTTTGTTTCTATAATGTCAAAACATGGAATAAAATAACATCTTTATAACATTTTTATGATATAAATAGAAAAGTCTAAATGAAATCATAATAATGAAGTTGTAACAAAATATTTCAATATTATCCAAATGAAAAACTAAAATTGAAATGGTTTGTTTAGACATTTTTCCATCTAAAATTTCATCAAAGTTGATGCAGTCCCATAAAACATTTGATTTTGAAGAAACTGCATTTTTTTTTGACAGACAGTGAAAAAATTCTGAACAGCTCTAATCAGCCAGAATGCTCCATCTATCTAGCAATGGTCATATAAATCCTCCTTATATATATATTGGTAAATTTCCATGATATAGAATCATAGAAATATAGCACTGGATGAGAACCTGAAAGGTCATCAAGTTCAGGTCTCTAGACTGAGGCAGAACCAAGAATACCAAGACCCTGCCAGACAGGTGTTTGTCTAACTTGTTCTTAAAAACCTGTAATGACGAGGATTACCAAAACCTTCGGTAACCTATACCAGTACTAAACTACCCTCGTAGTTAGAATGGTTTTCCTATACCTAACCTAAATCTCCCTTCCTGCATATTAAACCCATCGCTTCTTGTGCTACTTTCAGGGGACATGGAGAGCAACATATCTCAGTCCTCGCTATGAAACATACTTGCAGGCTATCATTCGGTCCTAATTCAGTCTTCTTTTCTCAACATTAAACATGCCCAGTTTAATCTTTCTTCATAGATCAGGTTTTCTAAACCCTTTATCATTCTTGTTGCTCTCTTCTGGATTCTCTCCAACTTTTCTCCAACTTTTCTAAAGTGATACAAAACTCCAGATGAGACCTGACCAGAGCCAAATAGAGTGTGACTGAACACCCCTGTCTTAGATATGGCACTCCAGTTAATACATCCTAGAATTATATTAGCCATTTCTGGAAATGCATCATATTCATTCTGTGATCTAGTTATAACCCCATGATCCTTTCAGCAGTTCTATAGCCTAGACAGTTATTCTCCATGTTTCAGTTGTACATTTATTTTTTTAACCTAATTGCAGTATTTTGCACTTGTCTCTATTGAATTTCATTTTGCTGCTTTCAGACCAATTCTCCAATTTATCAAGGTCCTTTTGAATTCTAATCCTGTCCTCCAAAGTGCTTGCAGAAAACTTTTTCATGGTATTAAGAATGTTTTCTTCATCTCACAGGCAAGTCAAATGCATTGTAAAACATTAATATTTTTATTTCTGAATTTAAAAGTTCAAGGTTCTTTTTGAACCTACTGCATTTACACCTTTTTAAAAATATATGGCACTTTTATAAACCACAGTGTTTTATGATCTAGACAGAACCTTTAATACTTAAAGTTTAAAGGTCCCATCTCTCCACACCAGGGATATCTAGTATTCTGCAATGTTACTTTTAATCAAATTGCGTTTCAAACTGTGATCGAGAACTGAAAATTCAGTTGATTGATTGTAGCACAAGCCAAGTAAGTACTTTTAATTGCCTTCCTCTAAGATGAATGTTGAATTATTTTGCAAATAATTCATGAAGTTTCATGAATATGCATACCCTATCCTGTACAGTGCAGCATTATTAATCTGTCTTTTCCCAAGAGTAGAGTAATCAATTAACTAAAAGAGTATTTAAGAAGAAGAATGGATTATAAATAAAGAGTTCTGAAGGAAATAATGTGATCATTTAAGGTTAGTCTAGCAAATGCATCCTGATTTCTGAGAGGCTCAGTAGTTGCAGGGTACCTTGTTATTGGTCATTGGTTATTCTATGATTTGTTGAAGGTGGTTCCCCCCTGCTCTTTCAGTTTTTATGGATGTCTTCTTAAGTATTCTGCCCAGGGTGATGGAGGACATTCCAAACATCTATAATCAAACTAGGTTATGATGTCAATGCCATGATTCTGATAATTTTGAAAAGATTTCTCTCACATTACCCCAACTGAAGATCAGATAAAGCTATATCTCACTGGAAAATACAGAATATGCGACCTCACTTTGCTTCCTTCAGAAGAAAAAAAAGTGTTTGTTCATTTCACACAGTTAGGCACTCTAGGAAATAAAGAACTAACTCATGCAGATGCGCTTCCTAGAAGTACCAAAGAGTCTCCCATTTTTATAGATTTTTCTCTACAGTGTTTTACGCTAATGCATGGTTTGTTTTATTAGCAGCCTGAGGGCCAAATAATTTTCTGTGCAAGCCATGCAAAAATTAGGGGAAAAAGCCTGCTAGACACCAGCTGTCAGCAAACAGTGTTCTTAGCCCATCTGTAAATGGAACCATCTGGATCCAACGTTTACTAGGACATGGTCTACACGTACCATGGTTTTCGGTTGCAGTTGAAGGGAGATACAGAAGCTACATAAAATAACTTGCGCATCTCTCTTCAATTGCCTAACATCTACTTATTGCAGTGACTCCACTGTGCTGAGTTGAAGGGAAATGCCATCCCTTTGACTCAGTGCTACTCTGGACTTACCAGGTTGACTTCCTGATAGATTGAGTGGTCTTCAGTGACCCACTCAATCAATCTAGAAAGATCAAACTGACATGGCGAATTTGCTGCTCTCGGTGTAGACCTGGCCTTAAAGTTTCTTGTTGCAGTTTCTCTTAGCAGGCCTAAGTTTTTAGAACGGATTTAGACTTCACTGGGATTCAGTGAGAGAGTCTTAATTTCCTTCAGTTTTAATTTTCAACTTAATTAAGATATTTGTGTTTTGTCCTGCAAGCTTATTTTTACGTCCTGACTCAGAAGTGATCAAAACCAGTGAATAGTCTCCTGGGCCACTGAGGGAAAGAAAACATTATCAGCCATGCTGTAGGGCCTGCAATTGCCACCTAAGCCTCCATCCCAATCCGTATTATTCTTCCACAATGTGTCGCCTAATTGTCTTCCCCTAAAGGGAACTTGAGTTCATCCTAACCAGATCAAAGCTCTCCTGTACAGCTAACACTTAAAGAACTAGACCCATGAGGTACTAAGCATTTTCTACAATGTCTTGAACACCTTTTGTTCCCATTGACTTTATAGGAGATGCTCAATACCTCAGTTTCAGGGCCTAGATACCAGAGAGAGAGAACAAAATTGAAGGAGCTTTTGCCTAAATAAAGTATGCAAGATCCGGCCCTTAGTCACCACAAAGCAATTTTTGTAGAGTAAGTCAACTCCTGAGCTGCTTACTCAGTTTTCACTCACACAAACTCCATTTGACATCAGGGAGGGTTTGATGGTATAAAGACTGAATAAAAAGCTAAGCTAAGTGAGGGTTTTTTTGTTTTTTTTTGACAGCTGGAAAAGCAGCTATATGAAATCTGTATAATCCAACATTTAGGAGCCGCTTGGGTTGTGGTTTGAACCCACTACTCAATATAAAGTATTATTGGGCTACTGCAGAATCAGCAACTAAACAAGACTATAATAAGCACCCTCGATTGGTAAAAGACTAACCCTGCAGCATAGTGCAATGAGTTCAGTTTGATGGTTTAGCTGAATCACAGCCTTTCAGCTTCAGGGGCTCCGGCAAATCATGTAGACTGAAGATATTTACAGTATAGCAAAATCAGAGATAAACAAGAAAATAAACCATGTTAGATTTGTATTGTACAGTTTGAAGTTGTCCCAGGATTCTTCACAATAAGGGAGGAAAAAAAGTAACAATTATAAGGCTTAGCAGAGAGGGAATGAAGCAAGGTTTTAAACAAAGAATCTAAGGTTTTTGTTTTTTTATTCTGACACACAGAATGTGTTACTGAGTACTGTAAAATCAGGAACTGCACTACCACAGTGATATACTGGAGCTGATATTTCAAGATGTGATAAGTGTCACTTAGCCAAGATCAGAATCAAGCTGATACATGAAAATAAACAAAATAATAGTAATAAAAAAGGGTCAAATGCAAGTACTTGCCTGTCAGTCAGGTGCAATTGACGAGAACCAAAGATGTCTATTTCTGGGTATTAGGAAGGCAGTCAGGAGTGGTAGTCAAGAGAAGTTAATTGTAAATCATTAAAATAAAGATGGAAACTAACATCAAAGTGACACACTTTAACCTACCAGTCAGGAAACCAAAATGAGTACAGGACAAAGAATGGAGCCCCAATATGGTCCTCAGGAAGAAGAACAAAATGAATAGCAATGTCCAATATATGGCAATAGTTTTGTGCTCACATAACCAATCAGCTTTGTGGTGGGAAAGTATCTAAAAATTCAAGGCTCCCGTGGGGACACATTTTGAATTTCTATTAGAACTATAAACATACATAAACTACAGAGCAATGAATGATGCTGAAATGGTATCCATTGCCATTGGAAACGTGAAATGAGTTTCTCTTGAAATCCCCCTCATGCAGCAAGAGACCAGATAAAGGCAACGATTTGATGGTTCTCACTTGGAATGCCATTTCCCCATGAATGCATAACTGCGTTGGGTAATGTATTGGATGACTGACTACAGACTTTGTCAACACCTACCATCTCAACAAATGTTCATGCTGATAGCCCCTTGACTCTTCTTTTTGACTCTTAGTAGCGATATGTATTTCATGTAGTCATATTTCAAATTGTGTTTTGAGTGACTGTGCTAAATTCTAAGTGTGGCAAAGAATATACTCTGGTTTGTATATTATCTGTACTGGAGACCTGAGAACCAATAAAACCTCTCCTAAAAAGTTCTAATTCATCATATGTGCTTCTTCCTTAGCTGTACAGACGTTCTAGCTGAGGCTGAAGCGTGGGCTCAAAGACCTTCTCCGGGCTCCAGAGCACAGGCTCCAGCTTGAGCCTGGACATCTACACTGATATTTTTAGCCCTGCAGCACAAACCCAAGTCAGTTCATCATCACTTTGAGACTCACTGCCACAAGTTTTTCACTGAAGTGTGGCCATACTACAAAAAATCACCGCCATCTGATAGATGTTGAGTGGCTGATGAGATCTGTAATGTTTGTTGCCCACGTTACCAGAAAAACATACAATACAAGCCTGTATATTTGTGAGCTTCTCTTTTCTTTGGCGATGCTCTTAATTGAAAAAAATGTACACTCAACCCTCCCTCCCCAATTCATTTATAAAATTAATGTTCAGCAATTTCCCTGAGTATCATGACCAAAATAAACTGGCCTGGCTCGTTTGGCAAAACCCAGAAAACTTCAGGAAACTGATCTCCCAAAGCTGAAGACGAGAGTGAGAAGAATCATTTATATTTTTGCAATTACCCCGTGGAATATTTTGATAAAGATAACTGGAACGACCGTCCGCATAACATTTTAAACCCCTAAAAAGTAAGTACCATGTTAGTCAGGAGAGGGAAAACCCTGGTGGTGGATGATTTTCAATGAAATTACATCAATACATCGAATGTACAACGTAACTATACTTTGCACCATAGGACATGGACCAGTACAGGATTAGAATAGATTTTTTTGTCATTTGCATTACAAAAGGCAGTGCACAATATATACTTACAAACCACAGAGCCGTGCACTTTATTGACAGAGATGCAGCAGTCTGGGAGTTCTGGTGTGTTTCATTTTAATCAGAAGGCCAACGGCATGAGGGACCAATTCAGGAAAAGTCGGGTGTGTAATTAACTTAATTGAACTTAACATTTATTTGTATTGTGGTGGTACTCAGGAGTTCCAATCACACACCAGGTTGCCATTTTCCTGGATGTTTTACAAACAGGACAAAAAAGGAAATCAGTCCCTGACCCAACAGCTATACTTTCAACACCTGAGTCTGCAGTCCTTTCCTCTCTCCTCACCATTACTTACAGTTGAATTAGAAGTATTTCTACAACACATGTGGTGTAAAATATTAACTAAAATGTTAGAATTACAAATATGATGTGTTTCAATGTATGCAAAAGCATTCTCTTTGTGCCCTGACAAACTAAACACCTATGGTTATAAAACTGTTATTTACTGTGCCAGATTTTAATTATTTACCATTGAAACGGAGAATGTTGTTGAATCCTGTTAAATACTGTTAATATCCATATTTTGCAGAAGTCATTCTTACAATGAAATCTGCAATATAGGTGGCACTGTCATTCTGCTACTTGGATACTCCACTGTAGACGATTTTATAAACTTGCCTTTCTCTAACTTTACTGATTCAAATTTATGCTAAATATTAATGTTTGTAAAACACTTAGAACACATAAAGCAAATGAATGTGAAGGATTATTACTGCACTTTGTTTTCTATAAACACGCTTACTCTATTATTTATGAAGTATCAAAATTGCTTGATACTTTACAGATATACAAGATAAGATTTCCAGCTCCTGTGTGTTTACAATCTTAGAAATATAAAAATGAATGTGTTCCTTTTGGTTTGTTTTGACATATCAGCTCAAAAAATTGCATCATCAGAACAGCTTGCTTAATCTACAGAAATGCTTAAAACCCCTTTGATTTAAAATGAGATCTAGTCTAATTACAAAAACACACAATCGGCTATTTGATCCTCTAAAGACATTTTTAAAAAGTTAAGACAAAACACTAATTGTTGAGAAACATACATTTGCTTCAGAGAACAAGCTTTTATTTATTTTTCCCTAAACTTGTACAGTAGTGGTAACACTTCTCAGATGAGAATGGTTCTTCCTTTAATATGCAAGCCAATCTTATACATATTAGTAATTAGAATGGTAATGAATCCAGCGTTAGAAGTGCTGACCTATTAACTCATTAACGAAGGAGTAAAGGAAGCATGCTTGTGAATTCCACTCTGGATTATTTTGTTATAAGCTAAGTAATATACCATCATTATGTCCTGTATTTACTTCAGGGCGTGTAACATACAGATGTTCTGTAGATACAGAAGATCAAAATGTCATCTCAGCACTGGAGATGGACCTAACTCCATCCTGTGCAGATAAACTTTGTAGACCTCTACATTTATGTTTTTAGGAGGCTGTAGATGCCTCAGGTAGCATTTGATCTTCCAGCCTAGTCCAGTATTTCATTCCTAGCTCCTCTGTACTACACAGAGCTGAGAATAAATACGTAACTTCCTAAGGGGGAAAAATGCTCCATCACTTATTTAAACTGCACAGAGGCTCGGTAGGGACAAATTGAGTAGGGATCAATTGTGGCTTTGCCACAACTCATGAATAAGGGGTTGCGCAAAGTGGTGCTCGCCCAGGTATAGACCAGGAACCACTTGTTGCTTCAGAGCCCAATTTGTTTTTGGCCTCACAGATCAAGTGGAAAGGGGCAGGCAAGAAAGTAAGCTGCCTCAGGTCCGATAATAATTGCTCTCCCCTCCATGCCAGTTCAGCTGTGGTGGACAGTTCCTGGCATGGGAGAGGAGTGAAGAGGCCGAGGAAAAAAGAGGTGAGGATCCAAGGGTTTCCCTAATTTCCTGATCTTACTTGTCCATTACATGCCCAGGTACACAGGAGGGGGAGTAGTGGCCTTACAGAGACTGCCTTTCCCTCAGCACTGCGACCCACAATATGGTAGTCAGATAAGGGAAATAAGTGGATTCCTTATGCCCTTGTAAGGCTCCTCTCGAGATTCATTAAGGGTCCAGGGTCCAGGCCACAATTGGCAAGGGCATTGTGGAGGGGGATTACTAGGGTCCATTGGTGGGAGACAGGGAGAGATATTTCCCTTTCTCTGATTAGCTGTGGAGTCGGTCCCTTCCTTCCCCCAAGGAGGAACCTTTGGGGGAGCTATGCCAGAGACTCTAGGCCTGCCTCTGTACACGGCTGGAGCTGTGGGCTGCAGGTTTGCTCTCTTCCAACTCTGTCGCTGCAATGAGCCATTTCTCTCTCTCTTTTAAATGCTCCGCCAGAGTATTTGCTGTAGGCTGGGCCCAAAATAATGCCTTAACCCCTTGCTGCCCAGAGTGGGGTTTGTACACCCCATCACAGCCCCTTTACTCTCCTGAACAGGACTCTGGGTGATTTACAAAATCCTAAGCGTGTTTACCTAGGGAGAGGAGATACTGCATCCGTCGCTAAAAAAAGATGCAGAATACAGGCACTCCATGACTCGACCATGTCTTCCACAACCCACAGACAGGCTCACCATTCTGATGTGGGGTCTTTTGTGCTGAGCTTTGCATATAGGCAAAACTTCCACAGACCTTGTAAGGAAGTGGGGAACCAAGCCCACTATATTTTCAATACATGAGGATATGGCCTATTTTCATACCAGAAATCTTTCTTACTGGCAATTATGTTGCAGTTATATCTAATAATTTTTTCACAGTTCTGCTGATTGACACTGCAGCAGAGATGAAAAGAAACATTGAAGAATACAATTAAAGTGCTTCAGCACCATCAAACCATCATTTGCACAGTTCTGTGGACTGATTTTTATTCTTATGCTGGGGAAAAAAAATCACATCACTGAACTATAAAACCTTAATCCCAAGCATTGTTACCTGCTTTTGGGTTCTTCAGACTTAGAAACTTCTGTGCTATTCTGTGATGATTACAACTGAGTAATAAATGTGCGTTCCCGTTTCCAGTTCAGTCCTGCCTGATTTCCTTTTCTTTTCTCTAAGCTCTGATGACCCCCATAACATACGGACTTTATTAGTAATTAATGTTCTTAATAACAGTGAATTTGATCCAGCACAAAGCAGCTGTTTTCTATGTGAGCTGAAAAGCTGAGAAATGTAGCTTACTAAAAGCAAATTCCTTTTGCATATGTTTTCATTCATTTTATCTTTCAAGCCATGAATCAAGCCCATATCATACACAGCATTCCTATCTTGGATGCTGTGTCGTACATAGGAGGTACAAATCCTATATAACCTTGCAATATTTCCCTTGTGATCCTGGAATAAAATTATTTGTCTGAAGATACTTTATAACAGTTTTTGCCACTTCTGATTAAATCACTGGTACCTTGACTCTGGCAATAACTAGCACTTGATGTTGCAGAGAAAGGCAAAAAACACCCACTCACACTGCACCAACACAATACCACAAATGGGTGGGGAAAAAACCCTGCCTCACTCCCACAGGCAGTCTGGTTATCCTTTGAGGCATGAGATTTGATTGCCCTTACAGTTTCAACTTCCATAGCTTTTAACATATTATCAGTGGTTATAAAACTGTCCTCGCTTTTTGTACTAGTCTTAGTGACCTCATGTTGCAGTGAACTTGATTACAGGATGTTCCTCTCAAGGCAAAAGCCTGAGTCATACCATAAGTGATACAGCTAAATGGGAAACAGGACGCTTGATATTATGAATGCCAAGGAAAAGAGGTGCACGTAGAGAAAGGATGAAGGACTTAATTGTACAGTAAGCAGAGATGCAGGCTTAGAGAAGAGGAATCTTTGAGGAACTGTCTATTTCAAACACTTCTGTGTGACCTTTAGAAGATGCATAGCAACAAACTAGAGTAGAACAGGTTCAGAAAAAGGCAACCTGACAGGGCAAATATAGATATCAGCTGAAAAAAAATGTAGATGGAGGGTAGCAATTCCATGGAACGTTTAGTATTTCAGACTCACAGTATGTTAGAGAAGGAATAAAAAAAAAAATGAAGAGGGAGGGCTGTGAACTTGGTTGATTTCTTAAAACTTGGCTGTTAGGAGTTATTGACAAGGGCAACACACATATAGGCCACAAACTTGCAGTGTGCTTCACTTGAGTAAAACTGTCACCGTACTGAGTGAACGGGACTGAAAACTAGCATCAAACATAACCTTAATCCCCCAGCCGAGGACCATCAACACATCCCAAATCTGACTCTTGTTCAGGACTCTCCCCTTCGCCTCCTGCTGCCCCCAGCACCCAAATCTAACCCATGCTTGAGACCACCAACCAGTCCCAATCCTAACTCTGGTCCTCAGCCCCAATTCTAACCAGACCCCAGGACCTCATTGGGACCACAAGGTTACCATCCAACCTTACCCTAATTCTAGCCCACAGTGTGTAACCAGCATCCAACTTAATCCCAGCTAAAGCCAATAAACCGCCCCAGTCCTTACCCAGGGCCTCCTTCTGGCCCACATCCAAACTCTAGGCCCAGCAAAGATAGTGTCAAGATACAGAATAGAGGGCCCGGTCTGATTGCAAATGTCTGTGCCAGAAGTTTTCAAACAACCTTCTTATGTAAACTTGCAAACAGAGAAAATCTAATATGAAATCATTCAGAGTCAATACAGAACTCCACAGTGTCAGGTTTTTCAGTCACTTGATGAGACAGATAGCCCTGGATATGAATAGCTCAGCAGGAAGAAACTGCATCTCATCTACCACATAATTCTCTCTCCTTACTGTTTTACCAAACAAAAGAGTATCTCTATGTTATTCTCCAGGAATAAGACGACTTTGCTTTTACATACTTTTGCTTTCAATGGAAGCTCTCAAAGTGATATCCTCATCCTCATTTTACAGATGAGGAAAATAGGGCCCAATGAGCTGGCCAAGATTCAGCAGGAACACTGTGGCAGGGCCATGAATTGAAACCAAGTATCTTCATCCCCAATTTCTGATCTAACCATTAGGATTAACTGCCAACCCTCAATTCCCCATGTAATTTAATGTGACATTAGGAGAAAAAAGAGAATGCCGTTAGCATGCCCTTTATAATTTACGATGAGCCTGGGTGGATTTTTCCTATAATTTTTAATTCAGGAAATATCAGTTTGCTGATTAGTAACAACACATTACCAGTGTCCAGACCATCTGTCACTGAAACTCAGAACTGAATAGCCCCCACACTGATATAACCTATGGAGATGCTGGCATATCTTCAAGTGTTAATTTGAGGGCTGTTCACTGTAATCAGATAACAGCTAAGCTTGCCACTAATTTCACGGCAACCTTTGAACAATTTGGTGGGGGGAAAATATTGCCTGGAGTTATTTGCAAAGTGTGCTTAGGAAAGAATTAATGAAATGACAGTTTATGGTGGTTTTGGCTATATTGGAGGGCATCGTGACTTGCAGAAATCAACCCATTCAGGATTCATTGGCGTGCTTCAACTTTGCTCACAGCAGCATCTCCAGAAATGTAAAGGAGGAACAGATGGAGAAGATGTACAGGTTATTTAGCAACCTTGGCTTTTAGTGGAGATATAAGAGGTTAAACACCTGCAGCAGTATGGATCTCCAGGGCTTGATTTTCCTTTCATTCATGCTGCTGTAACTTTTCCCACATCACTACAGTGCGGAATGTTAATAAAAACAAACAAACAAAACCTAAAAAGTTCCATATAGATAAAAATGATACCAGGGAACATCAATTTGCATGAGTAGCTTATGCACTCATACAAAGATCACCTTTAGGGAGACTCAGGTAAAATAAGTGAAGTTAATAAGAGTGTACACTTGCCTCTGAAAACCTCCCTTTTTAAAAAAAATATTTTCCTTTGAAATGAGACATTTTGGTTATTAATAATCCGCTATCTGCATACCCATCTCCAATATATACATTGGCATGTTGCTTTTACTGCTGCCCTCTTAATGGCCAACACAAGCATAAAAATCAGCCATTAAATGTGACAGTTTTACAAAACATTGCACCATTTACTGCGTACCAATGAATGTCTTGTAATCATTAGCCTCTATTGCACTTTGGAGGAGAGGCAACACATCCCTCAGGTATAAGACACTGGCCTAGAAGTCAGAAATCCTGGATCCTATTCCCAGAACTGCCACTGATGTGTTTTGTGACCTTGGGCAAGTGATTTAGTGGGAGAGGTCCTGCTTTTTATCATGGAGTTGGACTAGATGACCTCATGAGGTAGGTCCCTTCCATCCCTAATATTCTATGATTCTATGATTTTGCTCCCCTTTCCCTCCTGACCTTTCTGTCCATTAATCTATCGTCTAGTAATTCAAGAACAAGAAGACAGCCTACTATCTTTCTGGAGTACTCATATGCCCCCCCCCCCATCACCATAGTATCTGAGCACTGCACATTCTTAACCTCCCAAACATCCCTGTGAGCTAGAGAAGTGTTATTACTCCCACTGTACAGGTCAGGATATGAGGCATAAGCGGTTTGTCGAAGGTCACGCAGGCAGACTATGGTAGATCAGGGAACTAAACTCAGGGCTCCCAAGTCCATGCTAACACCCTAACAATAGTACCACCCGCCCTCCTCAATGATACTAAATGGTGGCAAATTCAAAACTGAGAAAGCAAATACTTTTCCACACAATGCACAGTTAGCCTGTGGGATTCATCGGCACGATATGTTACTGAGTCCAAAAGCTCAGCATGATTTATAGAAGGATTAAACATTTAATTGGACAAGAAAATCCAGAGTTATAATTGTAAATCCTAAAGAAACCAAAACACACCACCAACCTCCTGTGATTTGGAAAGGTATAAACCCTCATGCTTCAGGGATTCAAGGCAGGATTTAAAATATATTTAGGCACCTGTTGTTGAAAACAGTGGGAACCAGCCAGCTAAATGTCTTTACAAACCTGGCGGCTAATTACCTCTGGCCCTGAATCCAACTTTTAGCCATTGGGGTGATGGGAACAAATTATGTTAAGCTAATGTATATGTTGTTTTGGGGGTACGGTATTTACTGGATAAGCATGTGTTTGTTTTTTACCATTATTTCAATCACACCCCACTCTGGGTCAGTTCTTAAGAAAAAGCTTTTCTTTTGTTAGAAAGGCTGGCTTTTTGCCATGGTTGCCATGGAAGCGATTTCCATGTTGATTTGGATTTTACTTTTTAATACTCTATTTCCAATTATTTTTGACATGTCAAGATTTTTGTCAGTGAATGGTGGAAAGACATGAGAGTTACAGTTGAACAAACTTTATGGATAGCTTTAAGAGATCCAAAGACAAATCTTGGGCAGCACCGAAGGCTAATGGGGGACAGTGGACAAATTAGAATGATAGGGAATATTTCCATTCATTGATTAAATGAGTTCAAATATTAAATTAAACTCTAAAAAGGAATAACAAAGATAAGTACAGATCAAAAAGAACTGACACGATACATTATTTTTAAACAGTTTCGGAAAACTATGTTATGTGGCTGTGTAGCAAGTGTCTTCTTACTGAAATGAAATTATCTGAGTAAAACAGATATAAAGTAATCTCACTTGCCTAATACATTTTTATTTCTGTTGCTCTTCACTATATTTTTGCCAAGATATCAAGTGAATTTACAGAACTAAGTCAATTTTAATACTCAAAAACAAGAAATCTTTCCAACAAGGCATTGCATATTTAAAGCAACATAGTATATAACCCCTTCAAGATGTCTGATGTGATTTTTCCCTTGGAAAGCGAAATAAAGAAAACCAACATGTAACTTGTGCAAGCTATGTAATTCCATCACTGGAAACAAAGATCTAAACCACAGCGCAAGGTAAAGATGTAGTAAGAGGAAGGACTGTCTGAGCACATGCAAAATTTGCTTGCTGGCAGATTGTGGTTGGTGGGTTTGTTTTATTTTATTTTTTTAACCGAGTAAACAAATTAGTTACAGGTACAGTCAGACTACAGCTGGCTGAACACTTTAAAAGCTTCTTTATGTATATTTTTAGATGTGTGAAATTCATTTCTAGAGGTGGGGATATCTATTAATTTTTCAGGCAGCTCTCTAAGGTGGGAAGATAACGAAAGAGATATCTGACAAAAATGTTATCTAATAAATACAACAAAATGTCAAATAAGGGCCAGATCTGTCAGTCACTTATGCACACAATTTCTTTATAGTCAATAGTCCCATTTGTTTCCACTCATAGGAGTAAAGTTAAGCATGTGCAGAAGTGATTGTGGGGTTTGGGCCCCTGCTAGAAGCTAACTATTAATCAGACTGCTGTTTCTTTAAAATCCGATCTTTCCAGCAGGGAATATCCTATCCTTTGTTTTTGCTAAGTGGAAAAATATTTAAAAAATGCATATGAAATACAAATTTCAGTCCTAAAATTAACTTGAAAATGCATCCTATCCAATAAACACTCACTTCCTGTTGGGCCAGTCTGAATTAAAGGCTTGAGGTTTGCGGGTTCATGCCTGTGCAGAGAGAAAGTCTCATTTTGAGGGATCTCACTCGACTTGATCCCAAAGTTTATCAAGTTCTACATACACTCAGTCTCACTGTTATGTAGATAATTCTTTAAATATGAAAGCAAGCATCATGAGTTAGTATATGTCTATATGGACAGAGGCAAAATCGCCACTGTATGTGTGCTCTTCCAGGTGCGATTAAGCGGTCTGTCTAGACGCACTCAGTCACTCCAGAGTTCGCCCTAATAACTCCTGCCCTGGAAGTGGTGTATTGCTAAGGCAATGGGATGGCATTTCCGATCGCCTAAGCAAAGCATGTAAGGGGTAGTTAGTAAGTCGTTGGGAGATACGCAAGGTATTTTACATACCTTGCATATCTCCCGTCGACTGCTGCCAAAAACTGCGGCAAGTGTAGACTGGGTCTTAAAACACAAGAGTCCTTTTTGTTAAAGGAGGGAATTTCACTGAGTTGAAGCACTGTCTACGCAGATAGCTACTGCCTTGGTTTCTCCTCACTTACGTTGGCTTTCCCAATGCCCTCGTTCGGTTCATCTGCTGTGGTAACTTGCTGCAGTGATTTGACCCTCCAGCTAAGTCAATAAGAAAAAAGTCCACCTCTTCCAGGTAGCCAAAATCTACCCAAGTCAACAGCTGAGCCCAGCCACTCTTGTGAGGATCTATCTTTTCTCCTTAGCCCTTCCTGGACTCCTTTGAATCTCTCTCTGTTTTTTATCCAAAAGCTACTCCCCATGTCTTCCTACCAGGAATCTCCCTTCTCTTCCTCTGGCTCTCCACAGACTTCTTATCTTTAACCCTAGAGGCCCGATTCAGCCCTGTGACTTGCCTGTAATATGACTTGGCTCATTTCTCTACCCGAGGAGGCAAGCTGTGTGTGTAATACATTGGGCTGGACCCATCTCTCCTTTACACTCTGGGACACTCCGCATTTTAAGGTTTCTGAATGGGTAATATTTTGTGTATTCCTCATTTTGGGTCTTTGTTGCACACTGCAGCCCACATTTGGGCTTTGAAAAGCACTCATACAGCGGACAGCACCAGAACAAGGTATATTTACCACTTAAGTCTTACCGAGAGTCACAAAATAGACATTGAAAGGCATTTAAAGATATGCAAAGGCCTTGTACTGGACTTCTACATCAGAGAGAATTTCACTCTACTGAGAATTAAAACAACTAAAGGAATGTTTTCTTAAAATAGTGAAATATATCCCAGTATGATGCGAGTTATCCATCTTGTTTTATTTTGCTTGTTATTAACCAATTAAATAATTGCTGCCCATCTGTGAAATAATTTAAATGACTTACTATATAGTTAATCGCTTATGCTTAATCAGCATGTCAGAGATTACCTACTTTGTTTATTTGTCTTCGCGTTTTGTTTGTGCGGTCATCTTCAGAAATGAAGTTGTCTGAGGCACTCTGAACCTGACCCAGCAAAGCAATGCTCACGTGCTTAACTCTGAATCCAAGAGTAATGTAATATTCAATCTTATTATAGCACTTTTCTACCACAGTCCTCAGCATAATTTACAAGTGAGGTAATTCTCATTGTCCCCACTTTACAGATGGTAAAACTGAGGCACATGTAGGTGAAGTGACTTGTCCAAAGTCACCTGGCAATCCAATGGAAGTGCTGGGAATACAATCCAGGTCTCCTGAGTACTACTCCAGTGCTCTACCCACTAGGCAAGACTAGGGCTATTCATATGATGAAAGTTAATCATGTGCTTAAGACCTTTGCTGCATCAGGGTCTGATTGCTCAGCAACATGTTGGATTGAGCTGTAAGAATCAAATCACTAGTGATTAGAGCAGGGCAGATAACTGATTTCTCAATTATTTAGCAGTTCTGAAAAAAATAAAAAAATTGTGAAAAATTTTATTGAACCCCGCCCCCCAAAACAAGGTCTGTTTTAGATTAAACTAAATATGCTCATGACCTTTAGCTCAGTAGAGTCAGATGGTATGTAGGAGGCACCCAGGTTCAATTCCCCCCGCACCTGATTTGGAGAAAGGATTTAAAATTGTGGCTCCCGCTATGCCACTTTGTATAAATAACGAGGCATTAGAGCAAAGACTTGAATTTGTGTTTCCCAGATCCTAGGTGAGGGCCTAAAACTCAGACCAAAGAGTCATTGTCCCTGATTCCCTCTCGCCCAATGAGTATTCATTGCCATTCGCTGTGGCAATTCATAATGACAATTCACTGGGCCAGAGAGAGAATGAGAATGAAATCTCAGGGGCTAAAGTCTGGCAAGGAAGGCCATAGCTGCCTCCTCCTTTCCTTCAAGTTCCCAAATATATTTTGGTGGCTAAAACTATTTGGCAAATTTGTGCCAAAAGTGTGAATAGCTGTGGGTTGACCCAAACAGCACTTTTCGATGAATAAGCTCAAAGCGTCTGATGAAATGGGATTTTCTCCCACGAGAGTTCATGCAATAAATAAATGTGTTAGTCTTTAAAAGTGCCCCAGGACTCCTTGTTTGTCCCAGCTCTATTAGTGATAAAGATCTGTAACTAGCTGCTACATATGGTGTTCCATTTTTTTATTCTGGATGGACTATATTTTTACTGTGCTGTTAATATAAAGTCACCTCTTAAATTCAGTATGTTGTCTTGTGGATGAATCAATCTGAAAAGAAAGTAAAGAAAATACATTTGGATATCTATAGCTATTGAGGGATATTGGTAATGACAGTACATTAAATTACAGAAATTATTTCATTAGATATAAATCTTACTAGCATGACATTGATGTATTGTAATTAAGACTAATGATCCATTGATTCTCATGCAGAAATTCAGTTAAGATGACAAATTTCATTCCATTATAGGCTGATGAATGTATGTACAAGACACACACCGTCTAGGGGCCCAATTCTGCTTTCAGTTACACCAGTTTAAATTCAGAATTCACCAGAGTTACTTTGAATTTACAATGATGTAGCTGAAAAGAAGGTTCCTGAAATGTCGGAAGCTTGCTATATTGGTCAAAAGCAATGTACACTCATTTTCCATGAGAAATGGGTTGAAATTGATGACAAATCTAATCCACACTTCCTGCCACCAAATAAACACTTCACTGAAGTGGTTTTACTGGGTGTTTGCAAAGCTCATTTTTCAGATTAAATGAAACAAAGAAATGACTCCGTCCCTTGAAGACAAGCTCCCAGATCTTCCTTCATTTAATTAGAACATTTGGATTTTGATAAACAAAAACCCAGGATTCTCCCCAAAACATCTTTAAAATATCCAGGCTATACCCTGGGGGATGTGGAAAAGTGCTGGCTTACTGATGGAGCCTAAACTTTGACCTGTAATGAGATGAGACATTTCCCCTTCTATAACCTTCAAGCAGGCTCCTTCCCATCAGATTTTGGTAATTCCAAAGAGCAGAAGAATAAGAGACCTTCTTGCTATAGATCACAGGTCCACCAAACTCTGGGGTGCGCTCCCCTAGGGCAGAGGTGGCTTTTGGGATAGGCGAAGCAGGTGCACGCTTAGGGCCCCGAGCAGTAAGGGGCCCCGTCTCCTGCTTCGCCTAACCCCAAAAGCAGTGTCTGTCTCCGTCAGCAGCAAGAGGAGGAGCTGGACCCTGGGGCTGGAGCCGGGGGCAGGGGGGCCCCTGCAGGCCTATAGGGGGCCGTACAATGGGCCTTCGCCTACGGCCCCCAATAGCCAAAGGCCACCTCTGCCCTAGGGGGACCTGGGGAAACATTTGGGAGGGCTCAGTGGACCTGGGTCATCCCCCATTGGGGGTGGGGAGGGAGTGCCACACAGCCCCCCTGTGCCCCCTGTTCTGCTTCAGCCTCACCACCAGCCAGGCTCTGCTCCTGGCCCCACCACCAGTTGCAGCCCTGACTACCAATCTGTCCATGGCCGTACTCCCCTGACCCTGACTGCAACCCAGCCACATCTGTGCTTCTGGTCTCACTCCCAGCCCTAGATCCACCCCTGGCTCCTGAACCAGCTGCGGCTCTGGCCCTAGTCCCCCGCTCATGACTGTGCTCCCAGGTCCTGGGACGGGAGGCACAGGTAGGGTAAGGGGGGGCATCATGTCAAAAGTTCAGTGACCGCTGCTGTAGATGCACCTCTCATACACTAGAGGAGCCTTATGCCTCCTTACTCACCATATGCAAATCTTCGTTCACACATGATTTGTTTATAGACATATGTACATGGGCAGTATTAAGCTGGCCTTCCTTCAAGGGATTATCAGAGAACTCCACTCCAGCCTTCCCTCTTCTGTTAAATACACAGGGAGTGTTCTTCCTCCTCTCCAGAGCGTAAGGAAACAGCTCTTCCCCACATCTCCCACTGTTCCTTGGCTGGTGCAGTGAGAAACTTCCTGAATGTTTGAATCTACATTCATCACTGCCCTGGCAATACATGTATTTGGAATGTGGTAAAATATTATAGGGGTAGCAATACCCCTTCTTGAAAGCCTGTATTTGGTTACAGGCAATGGAATCAATTAAAGATGCGCTGGGTGCTTCCCAAGAGACTGAATGCATGTGTAAGTGAATTTAACATTTTCTGGAGGCTTAAATGATTTGTTGGGCCACTAGATATTATAGTTAGGAGGGCACATGTTTTATTTACAAATTAGTGGATTACAGTATTATCTAACAACATATTAAATGAAATATTAATGTAATACAACCCAAATGACACATGATAAACTTTATAAGAATATATACAAATTTGATTTAATATGTTAGCTTCCTTTGCCCTCTGTCAGTCTGATTGCTTTTGCATAATCCATGTTTCTAATTATCCTTTAGTATGCCTTGCATATAAATAGCTAATTAGATAGTGTCCCTGTAAGCTATGAAGTATGTAACATCTGAAAACTTACTCCTTTGGAAATTTAATTTAGGATAAGAGATTGTGCTACTCAATTGAAGAACTAAAGACCTCAGTTTGGTACAATGTCGGCTTATTTAATTTCAATTTACTGCTATTTCATTAGTGCCCAAAAATGTGTCCAGTGATTTTATCTTGATATATTTTTAACATATTTTTCTTTCCCTCTGTTAATCCAGTGCAGTTCTTACAACAGTCTGATGTCCTGAAAATTGCCATGATTGTAGATTGCATGTGTGCATCTACTTTATATCCAAGATATGTTAGATGTGATTCTCACTGAAATCTTCATCTGGATCATAGAAATTGCCAAACTGGATCAGACCCATGGTTGATCTAGTCCACTGTCCTGTGTCTAACAATGGCCAGTCCCATATGCTTCTGAGGAAGGTGTTAAGAACCTTGCAGTAGGCAGATATGGGAGAACCTCAGTGTCACCACCTTCCATAATTTTGTCTTGAGCCTCATGATAACTATTATTTTCCTTAAAGCCCCAGCTCCTGGAGTCAAGTGGATATGTGAAGATTTCAGCCTTCATTCTTAAAGAAAATAAGTTTCTAGCCCTTGTGGCTGCGGAAAAAGTTTCAAAATGCAACCCTTAAGGCTCAAAAAGCAGACGACACATAAAAAGAACATCAAATCTATTATTTTACATCATCTTGTGATTTTTGGTGAGCCTGACTCCTAATTTTTGAATATTTGGAGTTACTTATCTTATTAGGTCATCCTCTCTCATAGGTCCACATAAGTTATTGCTCCATTTCCTCTTGCCTTAATGTTACTCCCTATAACAGCCAGGGTCCTGACACCCCCAGGGGAGAACAGGAGTTGAACCCCAAAGAATAAGCTAATGAATCAACTGGTTGTATACAATGTTATTATGTAATAATATGTCGGGTAAGGTCTTTTATGAAAGCTTGTAATATTCTAAATGTGATAGTCATTAGGAGAGCCAAACAAACAAGGAGCCCTGTGGCACTTTTAAAGACTAACACATTTATTTATTGCATGGGAGAAAATCCCACTTCATCAGACGCTTTGAAGATGGGGAATTTACAGAATGGGAGGAAATTAAATGCAGGGAAATGTATGGCACAGAAACAGGTGAGGCTGTAACAGCAAATCAGAATATGGGGAACAGCAGATAGAGGAAGGTGAGGTCGAATCACGGGTTGTAATTAGAATAAAATCCATAGTCCCTGTTTAACACTGAAGCAACAGAGTCGAATTTACATATCAGTTCCAATTCTTCAGTTTCTCTTTGAAGCTGTGATTTGTTATTCATTTGTTGGAGCATTGCTATTAGCAAGTCGTTAATGGAGTGAGCAGGGAGATTGCAGTGTTCCCCTATTGATTTTTGAATGTTGTGATTTCTGATGTCAGATTTGTGTCTATTTATTCTTTTGTGTAGAGACTGCAACAGACCACATTGCCAACTTTGCCCCCATATCTACACAAAAGACACAACACAGGACCTAATCAAGCCAGTTACTCCACCAAGGGTTCATTCACCTGCTCATCCACCAATGTGATTTATGCCATCATGGGCCAAACATTCTCCCCTGCCTTATATATTGGACAAATAGGACAGTATCTATGGAAAGAATAAATGGACATGAAACTGACATCAGAAATCCAAATTTATATATAAGCTTAGGTACAGAATGGATGCAAATATCATGAGATTATCATATCAAATATCATATAAAATATTATGAGATGCAAATATCAGATTAGTATAAATGCAATTAACAGTCATATTTTTCTCCTAAAATGAATGATGTAGATCGCACATGTATTTTTAAATAAGTCATACACACTATATAGCAATTTAGAAATCCCTGAGTTTCTTATTGGGCCTGGTATGTTGAGTAAGTGGTATAATTTGTCTACTGTAAAACTAGGCCATCATACTCGGAATGAGACCAATGAGAATGAATAGCAGTTGCTCTTTTTAGTTTGTATCCAGTGTGCCAGATTCATCTCTGATGAAAATCCCTTACAAACAGAGTAGAGTGTGTTCTGATATCTTTATTATATAAGCCACAGAAAGGGCAATGGTACACAGTTCAGCGTAATTACGGTTAATAAGGCGTTGGGATAAGTTTACAAAACTAGTTCTCAAGCTGTGCGAGGAATAAGTGTTAAAAAGCAGGTGAGATGGGAAAAGTGGATCCCACTCCTGTTACTAGAGGTAAAATGTTTGGAAGGACCTACGTGACTCTGACACCGAAGGGCTAGACCCTCAAAAAGTAGTTAGGCATCTAACACCCATTCAAGTTAATGGAAGTTAGGCACCAAAATCTTGCTCTGAACACTGGGAAGCTCCATGTCTCTCTGAGGTTATGGGTTCCCTGGAGCATGTTCCATTGCGGAGCTTGGTGAAAAGTTTCTGTGTGCTAGAGTTGTCTCAGTGGCAAAGTATTCAGTACACAGGTATGGAGGGTGTGCCTGAGCTCCTTACTCATTGCACAGCAAAGCAAAGAAATCCATGGGAGTGAGGCATCTAAATACCTTTGAGGATCTAACCTTGGAGCCCATGTCATTGAAAGTACATGAGATGTAGGCTTCAAAATCACTTAGGCACTTTTGAAAAATTTTACCCTACTTCTCTGTGCCTGCTGGAGTTTACACCTTATTTCCTATTCAAACCGCCTATATGTCCTTTGTTGCTTTTACCCTGGCACCTCTTGCTGGTTCAAGTGCATAAGAGAGGCCAAAATTTTAAGACATTATTTAAATATATTTGCTATTGTATTCTTAATTGCATTTCCAATTTATTTAGAGCCAGACGTAATTACAACTATATAAGAGCCACTAATATAATTTTGAGAGGAACATATAACCTCATGCTTCATTATTGAATGCAATCTCTAATTATTAGGGATCTGGAGAAGCAGTGTATTCCCCATTTGCCTACTGCGGCGTTTCTTGCACGTTTGTCTGAAGCATCTAGTGCTAACCACTGTCGGAGACAGAACACTAGATGTGCCCTAGATCTGATCCAATACAGCTGTTTCTATGTTCCAGATTGGGTTTGGTCACTGTGAAGACATGCAAGGAGCTGCTTGTTTACTCCCCCACCCCCAACCCATGGAACAACATTCAGACACAAATGCCATCCCCGCACTTTCCTGAACACTTGCACCTACTTACCCACAGCTCCTTCTGGGTTCCTGCCATTCTAAAGCTGCCAAGGAACGCAAGGCAGAGCCAGAGCGTTCTCCTCTGTACCTGGCCAGCATTGCTGGCCAGGTGCAAACTAAACAGCCATCTTGCTCTGCCCACTGCGAAGCTCCAGTCTCTCTGAGGTTACATGTTCTCAACAGAGTTGCCCCTCGTGCAGAATTTCTGTCTACGTGCTAGTAACACCTGTGATTAAAGTATTCAGTGTCCTGGCATGGATGATGGGCTGGAGCTGCTTGCTTAATGCACCGCAATGCAAATATTGTTAGAAAAAAATACGATGAGGCTTCTGTGCGTCAACCACACTAAAGTCTGGATACAACCGCTTCTAACATGACCAAGATCTGTGACCTAACAAGGGTGCAACTGCCATCTGGAACAGTGCCTATGCCCAGGGTTTTTTCCCCTGTAGTTGTGAGGGCAGCACTCTCCTAGACTAGCTCTTGGATTGTTTTATACCCACAGACAGGTTAAGCTGGAGAGTGCAAGCCTCTATTACGGCAATATAGTGACATTTTACTAGCTTAAGCAACCAAGCCCCAGTGGCAAGCTACTCCCTCACTCGAGAACGCATAAAAGCTTCTCCTTCTCTCACGTATTCCCTGAGATGCAATTCTCTTCACCTGACATGCAGCTGAGCGTCTCCTTGGATGAGTCTCTGCCAAACACTATTGTGCTTCACCACATCATTGTCCTTTCCATTGCTACTTTAAGTGCTATCCTATTTCCCTTATTTCTTCCCAGCCCCCACACCAGCTCACACATTCATGAACTATTCTCGGCTTACGCTAAAGACTGAGATTTTTCTGCATTTGTATTGATTGGTTTACTAATCAAAAAAGACATCTCAGTGCTTGCTGTGTCTTAAAATGGTTTTATAAGAATAGATAAATTACACAGAGAGACTTTTACTGACGTTTGGAAAGTGGTGATGAATAGGGATGGACTCAAGCCATAAAATTTATAAGTAGAGTTCATACAGCCCAAGGTTTAAAGATACTCACCACTATATAGACTGTAAATTAAAGATTTGAGCATGACACCATCTTTTTGTGAGGGTTCTCACTGGCATATATAAACACTGCTCTTTCCACTTGTTTTCCTTGAATCTTGCAGTCCGTTCCCCTCAGGGATGGAATACATGGTTTTAATGTTATAATCCATTTTGTTGAAACAACCTGTTTTACTCTTGGTAAAAACTTTCCAACTTATTATTCAGAGGATCATCAAGCAAACCTAAATGGAAAATGACAACGTCAAAGATGTTCTTACATGATAGGTGTATTTACTCTATCTGCTTATGTACTTGCTGTCAAGCTATAGGGCACAGATGGAAAACATGCATGAGAAAATATGTGCCCTGGGAACCTCTCTTAACAAACAAGTGAGATAGCGCTGTATATGCTATTCTAGCTATCAGAGGGGCTGAAAAAATGCGATAATGAATATCCATTGACATTTCCTCCACAATTTACAGTAGTGAGGGTTTTTAAACCCTTCCAGGGGATATTTGTCTATTCAATTCTCTTCCCAATTTGTTTGTTATCAAATGTTTATCATGTAGTGATGATGAATCCAATAGAACGGAGTGAAATCTATAAGAACCTTTTTGTGTATTTTTTCTTTTTTTAGTGATTTCTATCAATTTTTTTCCAGAGGGAGAAGTGGGTGAAGTCATCTTTCCATAATTTCCATTTTTCCTTCTCCCAGTATTTACAAAACTCTTACCCCTGCAGTTTATAAAAGGCTATGTAGAAGTGTGACATATAAGGGTACAATCCAGACTACCGAGCAGCTATTTCACTCTGGCCATGCAACTCTGCATCCCTTTCTACTAACAAACAGCTTTCTAGTGGGCAAGTCACACCCTGAGTGTCTGTGTGGTAACTACAGCTTGCCAGTCACGCTTGGGTTACACCCTGGCTCTACTCAGCCTTGGTTATATTGCAAGGTGACCCCGACAATTTTCTCATCTCAGATTTCCTCCCCAGAAATGCAAGTCTTGTACTGTCCAGGCCCAACTCTCTCCTGGACATGATTGTGACACAGCGGTTTCAAACAAGGCAAGAAAACAGAAACAAAGAACTGTCAGCTACCTGCTAATTTGGCTCAATGGAAAAAATTCCTTCCTGACCCCTAGAAACAGGCAATTGGTCAGACCCACAACATCATGAGCAATACAACTCCTAATCTGTAGTAGGGGAGGGAAGGCAGGACAGCTAACCAGAAAGTAAGAGGATTTTGAAAAGCCCAGTCTTAGCGTAAGGAGGCAAGGGAGGGGGGCTCACAGCAGGCAATCAGTTGTGGCCCATCCCCATTTTCCTAGCCAGTGATGAAGCAGAGAATCAAAAGGTGTGAAGCTGCCACCCCTTCCCCAACATGCATGCATTTTGGACTTCTGTCATTTCCTGCTGTCCGAAGTACCTTCCCTGCTAGAGGTGGTAAGATCATTTTGGGCATCTTATTACTGAAGTACACACCAGTATTTCAACCCCAAAGTGTTTCAGTAGTTGTCACCTCTTTTGCATTTAACAGTTTAAGTGTGTTTCCATTAAAATAATCGTATGCTTTGGTGTCTGGATAAATTCCTTTTCACTTAGAGAACCTAAAATATAAAACTCATTTTTTTAAGATTTATTGTGCTTTATTAGTGTTGGGAGACAACTTCTAACATTACCTTGTCTTGTGTCGTTTTCTAGCTATTGGGCAATATGGTTTCCATTTTATCATTGACTATAAAATCCCTACTGGAACTTCTGATTGGCTGATGGACTATGATGGAACTACTGAGTTAACAGTGCACAGAAATGAATTTTTCTAAGCTGGTTTCTTTATTTCCATATCCAAATTACATGAGGGTTCAAGCTCGGTAGCAGAGCTAGGAATAGAATGTAGGAGTTCTGAGCGACAGTTTCCCAGCTCTAATCACAAGATTCAAACTCTTTCACAAGATACTCTGGGCAGTGAATTTCTAGGTGATTGAAGTCACTTGAGATTGATAGCTAACGGGTATGGGAGAATCCAGATATGAACCTGCTGTCAAGATACTTTACAACATCACTTGAAGCATGCTATAATCACTCAGAAATGCAGCACCTGTCAACCCATATTGCTTAAATACTCTAATTCTTTGCCAGTATCACACGGTTCCTGGTAACTTTTCCTCTCCTACATTTATGTCTTTGCTCCAGGATAATTATCTGCTGCTCTAGCTCTTTCTGAGCTGCTTCACTGAGTTTCTTTCTGTCTTGATGACAGATACCTTTTTTTCCTCCTCAGCATTATCTTTAATCTGCCTTCTGACTATAGCTGGTGAAAGTTCCTGGATCTTATTAACTTTCAGATATTCTCATGTTTCTACCTTAAAAAGTACTTGATAGCTAAAATTCCCACGAGTACTTCACTGCCTCGTCTCTCCTTCCCAAATTCTATCTGAAGGGGGGGGAAATCCTCAACTTGAAGAATCTTATCTACGAGAGAGGGGCACTGTTCTTGAAAACATCCACCAGAGTCCCTCTGTAGCCATCTCCCAGGTTGGATAGAAGAATCTTATCTACGAGAAAGGGGCACTGTTCTTGAAAACATCCACCAGAGTCCCTCTGTAGCAGGCTCCAAGGTTGGATAGAAGATCTTTTTCACTCAGTTTCCTTACAAGCTTTTCTTTTTCACTAACACATCCTTTGGAAATCCTACTTTCTTTCTGATTTTGCCTAGTGATGTTTGCCTACTGGTGTCTGACCAGGTAGTCATGTTCTATTTAGTTAGAGCCAAATCCTGCCCACTTTATTTAACTAAGTGGATTTAAATATGCTGCTGCTACCTTATTACACAAATACATCAAAGAATTACTCCATTGCTCTATTTCTGCACAGTGAAACTTGCATGGGTAAGTGTCATGCACCATTACTGAAGTTGGCTCACAAAAGCAGGGTTTGGATGCATGTACTGTGGTTGCCCTTGCATGATTGGAGTCACATTTTTTAGGTCTGCCTTGGAAAAGTGGTGGTGACTAGCAGTGATCCTTGCCACACCAGAAAGAGAAAGAAATCCTTTTTCTTTTTTTAAATGAAAAGCCTCAAACAACACTATTGTGTGAGAGAATCGGGCCAGCCTTCGAGAAGAATGTGTTTCCTATTTAGGGGTGGATCTACACTTACAAGTTAGGTCGAATTAAGGAGACTTAAGTAGACCTAACTTACTCCCTGTCCACACTGGGCTTCTATTAAGTCGACTTAAGCTGTTCCTTAAATCAACTTAAGGAAAACTTAAGTTAACTTAATAACACCTAGTTTTAGGTCGACTTAAGGCTTAAGTTGACTCCTTAAGTCGACTTAAAGCCAGTGTGGACAGGGCTTAGGGCCTAAATCAACTTTATTATGTCAACTTAAAGCGTTAAGTCAACTTAATAAGATCGACAAGGGGTATGTCTACACTAGAAAAAGTTAAGTCGACTTTTAAGTCAACTTAATAAGGTCGATTTTAAGTCAACTTAAAGTTGAACTTATTAAGTCGACTTAACAAAGTCGACTTAACTTTTCTAGTGTAGACATAGCCTAGGAACCTTAATGAAAAGGCTGATTTTTTTCTCATAGGAGCTGCTGTAGGCTGAGCCCTCAATGAATGCTGAGATCTTCTGAGAAGTTCAGACTGTAGGTCATTCTTCCCTAGGCATAGTTAAACTTTTGCCTTCATTGCACCTTGAAATCTAGCTGAGATGACCTTGAGGGTAGGGTAGAAGCAAACTGTTGAAAGGAAAAAAGGCCATGAGAACATCGGATTCAACGTTATGCAAATATACCCCTATATTGCTCACCCACCCAATGGAAAAGGACAACAGAAGTGGCAGAGACTCGTGTCAGCAAGGTGATGATCAGTGACCAGAGGGAATCTCAACAGAAGTCATGCAGTATGGAAGGCAGCTTCTTTCCCCACACAACCTCTGAAGCCGCAGAATGTCTCTGCAGCATCAAGCTCAGCTACTGCATTGGGATTTTTCAGGGCCTTAATTAATCTGATTCTGAAGGCTTTTCGTGGTTTTTTTTCCCTTCCCTTTTTTCAGATGAGTTAAAGCTGTATCAATCTGCAGCCCAAAAAGCTAATCTCCCTACAGTTCCCAGTCATGTTGCTCCAGTAGCTCAGAATAGTTACAAGAGGAGAGCAATGACCCAGGAGATTACAAGAGAGATGAATATCCCTGCTATAATATTTATGTAAGCTGCTGCGTATGCATATTATATACATATTTCAAATGTCCATGGAAATGAGGTAGCAACTAATTTGCATTAAAATCAGGAATATTCCTTTGGGAAAAAAATATTGATATGTTTCACTGTGCATGTTTCAATGATTCACAGATTAATAGTAAATATTTTTTAGAATTCAACACACCATTTCTGGCACCACACCTCAATGAAGAATAGTATTCTATAAAGGCATTTTGTGGGGTGACTTGTCTTGTTACCACTTGAGCTGCATTCAGAAAACGTATTTTTAATCTTTCAAGTGCCCCCAGTCACACTGTGCTAACATGGTGTCAGATAGTGATAACTGGTGCATTGATTACGACACAAAAAAATCAAAGCAAGGCTGGGAAGAAGGTGTTTCCTTATGCATAACTCAGCATCCTGGAATTAATTGTAGCTAGATATTTCATACTGGGTGGAGTTCAATCCTGGTCAAAATGGCAGCCCAAGGTTTATGCAGTACTAAAGCTTTCAAAGGAAGGTTGAAATGGAATCTATGCTGTACACAAGTTTCATTCTGTCCCTGTGCATAGGGGTGAATTTCAGACGTGCTAAATGACTTTAAGGAGAACCAAGCACAAAAGAATCAGTAGAGTCAATGGAGAAGTGAATATTGATAGAGTATTGATAGACAGTTAAGAATGGTCAAGTTCTAAGATCCATTCCACTTGGTCTGGCATAGGGAGGCAAAACCCTTGAAAAAGTAGAGGAGCACCAGCATTTTCCACCAAAACAGGTAAAAAATGGTTTAGTCTAGCTAAGGATCGAACATGTGTGATCGCCGCCTACTTTGCCAACACCAGGAATTGGTCCAGGAACTGCCACAGCTGGAAGAATAGGTCTCTCCAGCTTGTGTAAAAAGTCAGGCTCTGTATCTGTGGAGAGAGGGACCGTAAGTGACTCACATTCACTGAGAATCAAGCACAAAGGGCAAAACATAACACACACAAGGTTTGTTCCATGTTGTATTTTTTCATGTGGGAACATCATATTCCACCTAGAAGATCCAGCTGGATTTTGAAACGCTATTAGAAACAGAAAAGTAACACAAAAAATATGTAACTACTCCTCTTGTTTAAGATGAATCTAACTGAGAGGAAGAACAAGTTTGTAAGATTTCCACTTTCAGGGATCCATCTATGGCCCAAATCCTACCAATGCTTATATACATGCTTATTTTTACTACCTTGAGGAGTCCCACTGAAATCAACAGGACTATTCATAGCATGATAGTAGTAAAAACTAGAGCATGTGCATGTTTCACTGACTGGGGCCCAGACACATGCAGAGAGAAACTGACAAAGACAGATATGACCCAGTGATGAAATGCCTCTCAGAGGAACAAGCCAGCTTGTGAGCATGTTTTAGGCCTGGTCTACACTTATGGTGAAATTTGGTGGCTGTCTACAGGAGCTATGCAATCTATGCAGAGTAGTTTGCATAATTCCTGTCGATTCCATAACTCCTCTTCTATGCGACGTCTTCACTGTACTGAGCCGATGGGAAAAGTGTTCCCGTCGATGCAGCACAACGCCACTTGAGGGGGTGGTTTTAACGTGACGACTTACAGGTTTGAGCAAGTGCATCTTTACTGAGGCTCTTTCAAACACACAAAAAAATTGATCCAGCAGTGTTGATGGCGGTGGTGCCGGCAGTGTAGACATAGCCTTAGAAATCCTTCTCACAAGTAGCAGGAGCAAAAATTACATAAATCATTAAAATCAAATCTGTACCATAAATTTTCTTTTTTGTCCAAAAATGCGCTTGCTCACTCATGTGAAACGAAACTTAACAAAAAAGTTGATATTATCATAGCAATGAATAGACACCAGGGCCTGAATGACTAGGTAATTAATGCAGGGCTCTTGATTAAAGTTAATTTGCCTTCAACATCATGACTTATAACATGCCCTAGGCCTGCATTAATAACCCACCAGCACATGGCGTCTCTCATTGTTTAATTATTCATAATTTTTATTGCTTATTAAAACAAAGCAAATTTAATGAGATAATAGATTTATAAAATTATTTTCTTAGTTAACATTTGCTTATTAAAGGCAAAAAAAGTGGAATTTACCTCATCTTCTTGCTAAATCTGCAACTAGCACTCCAAATCTCTTGCTAGTCTGTCTGGGTAAAATTAATCACTCCACCCCTGCACAATGCTGTGTGTAAATGGGATCTCTTTGCAAGGATTTTTATGGGGCGACTGGTATTCATCTCCTAATCTGCTGGTGGGGCTTGGAACTTTGCCACTTTCACTGTACCAGACTTTGGGCACGTCTACACTGCTTGCCCTTTTCGGCGGCAGTCAGAGAGAGATACGCAACTTGCCTATCTGCATTCTGACCTCACCAATCCTGGCATCTCCACTGCGCTGAGTCATAGAATTTTAGGATTGGAAAGGACCTCATGAGGTCATCTAGTCCAACCCCCTGTGAAAAGCAGGGCCACTCCCACTAAATCATCCCTATAGAATCACCCCAATCGCCTCCCTTCAACTCAGCACTAACCCAGTTGTTGTGGCGGTGTTCAGAGATCGACTTCCTGATCGATTGAGCAAGTCTTCACAGAACTGCCCAATGGCTACATGGGGTCTGTGGTGGAGCATGAATCCAAATAAATGGGCTCTGGTATCTTGCCTGACCCATGCCAATTCTCCACTTCTTGGTGCTAGGTTACATGGTGCTGACCCACACTGCCCTGTATGTCTGCCACAACCTCTATGACTTATTTTAGGAAGATGGCTTCCAAGAGCAATTATCTCAGCCAAGAATTATTGAGTCGCACTTATGAAACACAAACTCTCACACCCATTTCACAGTTTATTAGTAGTAAGATGTGCTTCCACCCTTTCAAGTCCTTGGTACACTATGTTGAACACAATGGGTTCAGCTATTTTTCTACAAAAATGATTTTCATCATTATGGGAAATGTAGCTCTAATTAAAACCAAATTATTTTCATTCCACTTTTACTGTCCTTCAAATAGGCTATTTTCTGAGATGTCAGTAAGGGCCCAATACAAGAAATTCAGAAATAACTCTATTAAAATATGCCAAAGGAAAATTACTTAGTGCAAGTCCACATGTCAGTCTGATTCTTCCTAAATATCTTGGTAACATGAGAGATATTCTTTGTGAAATGACTTGGGTATTTCTGGGAAGAATATTACTTACTGTATAAAGCTGCTGCTAAAAGCTCTATTAATTGCAAGTAGATTGTGTTTACAAAAAGGTAAATCCACTTCTGCAATAAATATTACACATCAACTTAAGTGAATTTGTAGGGCTTGAAATAACTATTCAGAATACTCGAGAGACAAAGTGTGTGACTTAATATCTTTTATTAGATCAACTTCTGTTGGTGAGAGGGGCAAGCTTTTGAGCTACCAGAGAGCTCTTCTTCATACCCCCAGTTATTCAGTACAGGCCTAATATGTGTACTATTAATAAACTTGATGAGCTCTGATCAATTTGCTTCATACTAGAGACTGGGAAGGAGAACAGACAAAATGGGGAGGGGAGAGAAGAGAAGAGGAGGCACTTTTCAAATGTAGTGCAGCAACAAAGGCAGATCTTTGGAATCAAATGTTAATTTCAACAGGACAATCTGCTTGCTTAATTGTAGGCACATGTTAAGTACCTTGCTCATTTATGGCCCTGAACACTCAGTTTATCAGCCTAGAGAGAAAACGCCTGGGGAGGGTGTCCATGGTCTTGGCCTGGCAACATCAAACAGTGCTGGAAGAGGAGATAAGGGAGCTGTGCCTACACCTTCTTACACCTTACACAGACACGAGGCTAGACCATTCAGTGCCGCATGGCTCTGCTCTTGAGCCCCACTGCTGATGTAATCTTACCATCAGTTTGGTCTACCCCAGGGTGAAGTGATCATCCAGTGGCATACAGCAGATTCAAACGCCCTCCATACACCTTCCTTGCAGTCAGTATTGCATGGAAAAGGAGTGTAGACAGAAAACGGGGGCACACCCCTGCTACGATACCAATCCTTGGCAGTATTTTTACTTTTGCAGATTTAGGTAAACCAGAGAAGTCTTCAGGCTGCTCTAGCACGAAATGCAGGGGAAGGGGAGAGAAAGTAATGCATTAAACAGCGTCAGGACCAGGCATAGGAGAGCGCCATCCTCTGACCTGTGCTTCATGCATAGCATCCGTGCCTGAAGACCTGGCTTATAACATCTCCCCCTACCACTGCTGCAGCATAAGACATGTCCCACCATCACAGAGCTCCAGAGGCTCATCATGTTGAAATTTATTCCTTGGCAGGGCTTCTTTTTATTTAAAAATATTGTCCTGCTTAATCTCTCTTGGTTTCCTTATGATGGACATTTTAACAGGAATACGCAGGGTAAAGGATCCTTAAAGCATGAGAGGCAGTCTCGGCACCGACAATGCTTCCCTTGATACTTCAGCATCAATAAGTTTAGTCCTCAAAAGTTGCCGTTTTTCTGTAGGCATCTTTCTGGGACTCGACTGACACTTCCACCAAACCTTTTGTCAGCTGGAGCAGACTCTCTGAACCACAATCATACCCACAGTACATCTAAAGAATACAGTATACGGCAGTGGACTCTTCTCATGCCCCTTTCACATGGCGAATCAGGGCAGAGGGACGGCCATACACAACGGTTTCTCTCTAGTTAGCAAACTTTGAGGCTTTTCATGTTTGCAATTAGGACAACAATATAGAAAGCAGGAACTGACTCTAAGAGTAAGAAAACTTGCCTCCTTACAATTCTGCTTCTTCCTCCCTTCCACTTCAGTGTCGCCTTCTTATTTTTAACCATACTTATGCCCATATCAGATCCTTTCAGTGACTGGAGCAGATGATAATGCACTGCCCTCATGCAGTAATTGGGCAGTGTTGTCTCCATGGCATCATTTCTCCTTTCCACACAGAAGCCCTTCCACAGGAGCTCCATGGGTTTTCAATTCAGCAAGTGGGAAGAGAACAGAGTGAGTGGACAAATGCTTTCTACAGAACAAACTCCTCAGTGCTAAACCTCCCACAATGAGAAGCATTAGGAAGGCAGAGGCCTTTGCGGGCATCCTCAGCAACATGGCTCCTGCAGTATTTAGTACAACACATTGGAGAATATTAACGGCTTTTTGCTGTTTGCGTCCCCATCACACGATGGAGCTTGGAGATCCCCCTCTCGGGAATGCCATGTGTGTGCGCATGTGAGAGAGACAGACACACACAGACACATGAGGCACCAAGAGATGATGCTCAAGAATATGTAGCATAGCTGCTGGGTTTGTAGGACCACAAAGTACTGCCAACGACTTCCTCTGCCAACTCTTCACATCAGTTTGTAATCTTCCTCCACCTTAATTCCCCCACATTTGAGGCCTGGTTCTAGACACCATAAGGGATAGTGCTTAGGAGAACAGGATTGTACTTACTCCCCTCTCCCACAGAGCCCCACTTTCTATTCAGTGACAGAAGCAAAATATGGGGAGCAGAAATCAAATCTAGATATCCTACATTGCAAAGAACCACAAATAGCCGCCTCACATCAGGAACAATGATCTAATTAATAAGGCCAGGGACTAGGTTCTCAGGGGACCTGGTTCAGTTCATAGTTTCAGCCACGAGCTTCCAGCGTGACCTTGGGCAAATCATATAAACAACCCGTTGCCTCAATTCCATCTCTGTCAGATGGGGATACTACAGTCGCATGAAGGACAGAAAAAAAAAAATCTATTCACAGTTGTGAAGCTCTGAGATACTACAATGAGGAGTGCTATATAAATAGCCAGCACCGCATGCATGTTTTTAAATGTATTGATTTTTCCTCCATTTTGAGGCAAATTTCATCTGACAAACTTTATCCAGTGATTGCTTCTGTTGCAATCTGCCAGAGTTATGTCACTGTTAATGAAGGATTGTAACTGGTATTGAATATGTAACATAGGTCATTTTCTGCTCTCCTTAGTTTTTATCATGCAATCAATCGGTTGTAGGTGTCTCCTATGGTGCTACATCTGAACTGTGGGAGAGATCTCTCTCCGTGCCCTCCTTTTAGTTTTCTAATAGAGCTTTAATTCCACCTGTCAACTGGAGTTTTATATCTGTCTCTCCCTCTCGGAGAATAATGGGAATGAACTGAGGGTTACCTTTGCTAGTGAATACAGGAAGGAAGCGGCAGCCTGATCTGGTTCCATTCACGTGAGATTTTAAAGCCTTATGGTTTATCTAATATGAACTGCAGACTCCCTTTCTAAAGGGAATCCTGGATTAGACAAAACTCACTGTTTACATTGGTCTAGACAAAACTCACTTTTACATTGGTCTAGGGGGTGATGGGAGGAGTGGATGAGAGCTGTTCAGTCATTATCGGTCACCAGCCTTTCGTCAGCAGATGGCGCAAGGCTCATAGGTTTCAATGGAAATTGCTCCTCAGAAGTAGATCACAATCTACAGATTGGGGACCACTGGATTATAGCATTTTGGTATTGGGGTCATGCCTACAATAGCGTTATGCTAGATATTGTACATACACAAGAGTCCTTGGTCTGACAATCTAAATAGATAAGACAGACAATGGAAGAATTATTGCTCCCATTTTAGAGATTCGGAATCGATTCCTGCTCGGTTGCTGCTCTACTGGGTAGGTTTTTTAATTGTCCACAACTATTTATCTTCCCTGCTAGTGCCTGGGTTTTCACACAAACAGGAGATGAACAAGGACCAACTGGGTGAAGGAGCACTTGGGTGGCTCTTTATGCATCTGGCTGTTGTGCCTTCTGTAGCAGGTTCAGGGTGGTGCGAGCCCTCATTTCAGACCTTTTTATTATTGTTTTTATTTAGTATTTATATTGCAGTAACACCTCAGTCAAGAGATGGGGTTAAACGGTGCTAGGGATTACACAAATACCTGTACAAAGATATGATCACGTCCCCAAAGAGTTTACGATCAAATAAAATAAGGTGCCACAGATTTGCAGTTTGGAAAGTATACCATTTAGGAGCAGAAAGCCAAGTTAAATTTGTCCAATACATTGTTCACTCAACTCTAATAGTTAGTGACAAAGACACATTCTGTTCTGTTACATAATTGTTTATTAACATCAACAACGATTTTGATCTCCATCCATACTGTCTGCTAAGTGGCCTTTAAACACCAAACCCGTTTTAAATACTGGGTCAAACAACCGAGTTTTAACAATTAGACAAAGGATTAACATACTGGTTCAAAAGATTGCAGGCCTGAAGCACAGTAAAATGTTGCCTCTTTAAAGTGCTTCAAAATCCAGGAACACTGTCTACATGCAGTAGAGTATGGCCTTATGAAGTGATACTGAAAGTCATCCTGAGATAAATTCGGCTCTGATTTAAGTCCTTTAGTTTCAGTACACTCACAATGAGGATGAATTTAACTCCCTTAATTTAACCTTTAATGCAAGGTCATGCATTTAGGGACTAACAACAAGAATTTTTGCTATAAGCTGGGGGCACATCAGGTGGAAATGAGGGAGGAAAAGGTGAAGGACCTGGACCTAGTGGCTGATCACAGGATGAACGTGAGCCATCAAGGTGATGTGGCTGCAAAGCTGATGCATCAGATGAGGTATTTCCAGAAGAGATAAGGAGGTGTTAGTACTGTTATACAAGGCACTAGTGAGACCTCATCTGGAATCTAGTGTGCAGTTCTGGTCCCCCATGTTTAAGAAAGATGAATTCAAAACTGGAACAGGTGCAGAGGAGGGAGATTAAGAAAATCCATGGAATGGAAAACCTGCCTTATGAGAGGAGATTCAAAGAGCATGGCTTGTTTAGCCTAACCAAAAGAAGGATAAAGGGAGATACGATTGCTCTCCATAAATACATCAGAGGGATAAATACCAGAGAGGAAGAGGAATTATTTAAGTTGAGTGCCAATGGGGACACAAGAACAAATGCATATAAATTGGCCATCAGGAAGTGTAGACTTGAAATTAGACTCTGGTTTCTAACCATCAGAGGAGTGAAGTTCCGGAATAGCCTTCCAAGCGGAGCTGTGGGGGCAAAAAGCCTACCTGTCTTCAGAACTGAGCTTGGTAAATTTATGGAGGGGATGGTATGATGGAACAGCCTAGTTTGGCAATTGACTGATCTTTGACTACTGTTGGTAGATATAACAATGACCTGAGATGAGACATTTGATGGGGTGGGTTCTGAGTTACTACAAAGAATTCTTTCTTGGGTGTCTGGATGGTGAGTATTGCCCACATGTTCAGGGTTTAACTGATGCCCATATTTGGGGTTGGGAAGGAATTTTCCCCCAGGACGGACTGGCAAAAGCTCAGAGGTTATTTTTGCCTTTCTTTGTAGCACAGAGCACAGCTCATTTACTGATAATTTCTCTGTACCTTAAAGTCTTCAGACCATGATCTGAGTATTTTAATAACTCAGTTATAGGTTATAGGTTTATTACAGGAGGAGGTGGTGAGGTTTTGTGGCCTGCATTGTGCAGGAGGTCAGATTAGATGATCATATCGATCCATTCTGACTTCACAGTCTAAATGTATTTGCACCTTGACCGTGATCACTCACCTCAGTTTAATCAATTAATTTGAGACTTCAGATAATCTCATTAAATGGAACCTGTTATATCACATGCACACAGTTCCAGAACAGCAATATTTTCCTTTCCTTCAGTAGCCCAAATTGAAGGAAAGTTTTGGCTATAAATGTAGCAGTTCATAAGATAAATATTTAACCACAGACTTCATGTCAGACCCTATAAAACATAATATTCACCAGTGAGTTCTAAGCCAATAGGAAATGCTAGCACAAAATGGACTTCAACTTTTCATGGTTATTTAAAGCAAATTAACAATGACAGTAACGTTATTTCCTTGGCACTACTCTTTTTCATTTCTTTGCAGCTTCATCTTGCTAGAATCTTTACAGAAGTTTAAACTGATTTTCAGAAATCCTTTGAAATAAATGCACCTTACCAATCATTTATATATCAGACTTTATAGATATATAGATATCAGAGAGTATAAACCATGCATTTAAATGGAAATGGAAATGCTTTCCTCTTCACCTCGGCTAAAGTCTGATCTATCTATCTATCTATCTATCTATCTATCTATCTATCTCAGACTTTAGCCGAGGTGAAGAAGAAAGCATTTACATTTACATTTAAATACATTGTTTATACTAACCTATAGATGGAAACTGACAGTATATATTTTTCAAGGCTGCAAATATTTACCTTCACCAAAATACAGAGCTAAAATTTACAACTGTGACCTGCTTCTAACGCCTCAGGCAAAAAAGCTCCAGTGCATGATTTCCTAACAAGATAAGAAGTTGCTAAAGAGCAAGCCTGCTGCCATGTTAACTAATGAAGCAGCATGAGCTCTGAATTATAATGCTAGTTTTAAGAGGGCACGTGGCTGTTGTAGATTTAAAGAAACAAGCTATTTAATACAGGTTTTTAGGCAATATATTCTGCAGTCACATCAATATGATACTCAGTGGGCTAAATTCAGCTCTTGCTGTAATAAGGCACAATTCCATTGACTTCAACAGCATCAACTGCAAAGGAGAAACACTTCTTTTCATGAAAGGTTGAATTTGGCCCAATCATAATTAAGTAAATAAGATCTATGATATCCACACCGCCATTCCCTAAAAACACTGTAGCCATGTGAAGGCAACTGAGGAAATACATAGTTCCATACAACTTCCACTGAAATAATGGAAAGATTCCCTTTGTGTTCAATGGAAGTTGGTTCACAATGTGCAATCCCTTCTGTTCTGACTTCTCTCCCAGAGTCTAATCAAAAGGCCATTGTGGTCAACTGGTGTTTTCTATTTACTTCAGTGGGCTTTGGAGAAGGCCCCTAAGGCCTACCTGGAGCTGGGAGTTTTCAGGAAACTAGCGATATTCATAACTTTCAGATTCCTGTGTAATTTAACCAAGATTTATGCTTTTGGGGAAAAGGCCCCAGAGGAGTCTGAACTTGATTTTCTCCCACTTTCAGATCTTTCTTCCTGGTATTCTGTGCATCACAATGCAAGCAGCAGACTTCACCCCAGAACCGCCATGTTCCAAAGACTCACTTTTTGTTAAGAGAGCTTGCCTCTCATTGTCTCGTCTCCTCCCGCATCATCACTTGATCCACTTACTATATTTTATTGGCCATCTGAAGTGTTGGGTGCTGACTGAATTCTCACAATCCATTTATCTCCTTCCATTAAGAAAGGTTACAAGGATTTGTGAAGATTGGGTTCTGACAGGAGCATCAGATGTCTGAAGATATTCCCAATTCTCCTGTTGTGCCCCTGATACTCCTAAATTACATCTCATGTGCTACAGTAAGATTCAAAGAAATGAGATCTCTTGATGACAAGTTGGCTTTAGGACAAGAATTATAACCAATCATATACAGAAGTTACATAAAACTAGCCTGGACTGTGTAAATGGTAACTGAGTTAGCCCATTAGAGAAAAAATAAAATAAAAATAAGAACTGGTTTGTGATATCATTAAATAAACAGACTGACAACACAATAGACAGGATTAGGGATTACTCTGCCTTTTAAAACTATCAAATCTGCTCTTATGTTCTCAACTGGCACTTCGGTCTGATCAAAATAACTGCATTTTTAATGGCAGGGCACAGTATTTTATGACCTAACTGCACGAATCAGGATACAAATATTTGTGTACACATATTCTACCAATAGGAAGGCAGGTTGTAAAAATGTAGCAAATTGCCAGTGAAGGCACTTAGACCAGTTTTATATTGAATTGACCCCATTGACTTCAGTGAAGTTACTCCTCTCATATATGTTGATGTAAATCAGGGATCAGCTCCACAGCGTTACTCACCTCACCATCTGCTTCTCCAGCATTAGGGCCTCTAGCGATAGTGGCAGATAAAAATGTCATACAAAATCCTGGTCCATATGACTGCTTCTCCTATGATTAAAACCAAAGTCCTCTATGCAGCTTTTGAGACTATTCTCAGAAGGCTTTGAGAAAGTGTATTTCATTTTATAAATCAATGTGTTTTACTCTAAGTCCCCCACCCCCCACAAACACACTTCTTAATTCCCCTGTGATTAGCATTTATGGAATACAAAAACTCCTGGAAATTCTGAGTAGCTACACTGCCTTCCTGAGACCACATCCAGGATTAAAATCACTGCTGTATCAGAGGAATTCAGAGAGAGTCTTCATTGCTCTTTTTTAGTATTCCTTTCATAGACTCATAGAAGATTAGGTTTGGAAGGGACCTCAGGAGGTCATCTAGCAGAAGCAACACCAACTAGCATGGCAGTTTTCAAAAACCATGCATGCCTCTATTGGCAGCTAATTACATTCCTGCAACACCACCTGCCTTGGGGGAGAATGCTTCCATATAAGTATTTACGTCCTGAGTTTTGTTGTTAGGCCATGCAACACCATGTCCTGCTGATAGAAACACAGCTATTTTAAACACAGTCATTTTTCCACTAACATTTGTGATTCCAGGCCTAAATAAATGGTTTTCCATCAAAACCCTGGAATAATGGCTAAATTAATTTAGTAATTACCACAAAGTACATTGAGCATACAATAATTAATAGTTCCAAATGCTTATGGTTTCCTTCATGCAAATAAGCACCTATGTTAACAAAGTGTCAGTAGCGGCTACTTTATTAAAGAAAGCCATTACTTGTGTCTTGGCTTGCTTCCCCACACCCCCTTCTCCCAGCAGTCTTCATTAATATAATAAAACTCTCATTATAAAATCATTAGTGTAAACGCAAATAAAGTCTTACATTGTTAATGTCCCCACCAGGTCCTTAATCACTTGAAAAGTCATGCCACATTAAGTAGAATATCGATTTCACATGATAAAAAGGGATGCGTGTAAGAAATTACACTACCTTTTTGAACTATTAACAGAAAATAAAGTCTCTTTTTGCATTTCAAGTTATTTCTCTGAATTGTTTATATTTTCGAACCAAAAGTCCTCATTGATTTAAAAATCTATCATACGTTTATGATTCAAAAAGCTCTGTTAGCTCATTATCCCCATGTCTTCTTGAGTTTCTATTTGATCTTGCCCATTGCCCCCTGATTACATCCAGTCAAACCAGTGGTGCACACGTGCACAGTCCCTGGAAAAATCTCATACTTTGTCTTTGTAGCAATGTCTAGGATTACTCCCATTGCTAGCTAACCCTTAGCAACGAGATCTGCACACAGGTGATCACCAAGTGGACCTTAGTTTAAGCCCTTCACCTAAGCCTGAGGCTATGTAGAGAGCTTGCTACAACTGTTTCTGGGGGAGAGGATATAGATCTGAGGAGGAGCCTGAGAAGGGGGGAGAACTGGGGCTGGCTGGGCAAAGAGCATGGGGCAGGGAGCTTGGGATGGGTGAACAAAGAAAATGGACATGGAGCCAGGAGAGGGAGATTAGAATTGGACACTGGAGAGAGATGAAGGTTGCGTAAGAAGCAGAGTTCTAGGGGAGCTGGGACTGGCTGGGCAAAGAGAATGGGAACAAAGAGGTAGGTGTGGCAGAAAACCGAGAATGGCCACACAAAACGACTGGGAGTAGAAGGTGAGATTTGGATAAGAAGCCCAGAAGGGGGTGACTTGCTGGGCAAGGAAACTGGGATAGGGATGAGAAGCTAAAGGAATAGAAACAAGGCTGGCCAGATGAGGCAAATGAAACCGGGACAAGGAGCCAGGAGTACTGAAGGCTCCAATCTTGCTGATGACCCACATGAGGGTCAATGTGATGCAATTTAAGTTTTGATATATTTTTTTTAAGCCCAGGAAATCACACACACACAAACTACTCTGAAAGATCATTATAAAGGCTGCAAATTGTCAAGCCCCCAGGATTAGGAAATGCCAGAATTAAGGCTGTCTGTGCAACCTTAATTGCATATGCATTATGATCCAGTCTTTAATTAACAAGGAACAACTTCCACATGAGTTCTGCCAAGAGACATGCCAGTCTTCTGAAGCAAGATCAAGGAACTTATCTTCTTTTCATCTCAATATATTGTGTGATGCAGCTATTGTTAGCATATTGTAGCTGCTATTTCCAAAGGGGTTTCCCAGATTCATAGCTAGAGAAGCACTGTATACTTGAGGCTATCAAGTTAGCTAAGGAAAAAGAACAATCTCGACATTTGGCATAAACACAGGAGAGAAAACCGTGAAAAGAAATTGAAGTAAAATACCAGCAACTCCAGCCTCTCAAATCTTGAATTTACCATTTAAATTCACTCCGTTTCTTTCAAAACTGATGGCTCCCAAACTCTTTACCAACCAATTAATAGTGATTGCATAGGCCAACACCCACATATGTACTAAGCAGCATATTAAATATTAATGGATTTGTTCCAGTGATTAGGGTGTAAGCCCAACGCTGAGGAGAGGTAGAGTTTGAATCTGTATCTATCCCAAGTACCTGTATAACTTTAGGAAAGTCATGTGGCCTCTCTGTAGCCCAGCATGCTAGCTGTAAAATGGGGATAAGAGCACTTCATTGTCTCACACAGGATGTTGTGAAGACACATACATTAGACTGTGAGGTCAGGTGAGTATATAAATACCTTAGATAGATGTTTCTCTCTTCTAGCCCACAGAGCTGCAAGATAACTTGCCACTATCCATCACCTCTGTCTATCCAACTTTAGATGAGTTCAAAGAGGAAACAGACAAGTTGCCCCGAGGCACCTTTTTTTCCCACACCATTTCCAAAGTTTGTTTGGTGCTAGTACAGCAACGTGCTCAACTACATTTGTGTTCACTGCTGCTGCCTTTAAGAATCTTTCCCAAAATGCTTCAAACCTGGCATCTATCAACAAATATACACTGGGTCAAGCGCCGACCTTACTTACCCTAGGGTCATTCTGATTAACTCCATAGTATCAGAGAGTATTAACTACAAAGAGTGCATTCACATACTGTTTTCTTACTTGATTAGTTATGTTCGACCCAAGCCTTTGGCCTGGGGTTTTGAGAACAAACTCCCTGCTTGGCTATGTACTGTGTCCCATCCCAAATAGAACAGTATTTCATAGATCTACCAAGCACGTGTCGTGCATATACAGTGCATAAGTATATGTATATGAGTACATACCCTCATATGAATGAAATTTCCTCAACCTTTAGTGTAAACAAAAATATTGCTCACAGAACAGCAGAATAATAGGAAGTGGAGAAGGATCAAATCTAAATGTGAAAATAATTTAAAAAAAAATTTGAAAACAACTTTTCCTGGTGTTCATCCAGCTCTGTTCTACATATTAATGAAAGTCAGCCTGTGAAGTCCATAAATCTCAGAATGCAGACAATAAATAGAAAGAAGAAAGAAAGATTTCCATTTACAGAGGGAGGAAAAAGGAAGGAGAGCCGGCCCTTTTCTCTTTAGCTTCCCCCTCCCCACATTCTTCTCTCAGAACCCCGCCATTATTTTTGGCAGCACTTAGGGGACAGAAACGTATTCCTTGTTTATAAAGCTCTTGACAGCCTTTTCTCACTCTGGCAGTGACACAAAGTAGGAATAGCCTAGAGAGGAAAAAGTGAAGCAAGATACAATTTTATGCCTGGATTATTTTATTTTATTTTTTTAAAGCAAGCCAGGTATCTACTGCACTCATTCCTTCAAACCACACCTCCCTGCCCCCCCCCCCCACACCTTCTTCTCTTCAGTACTGCATGACATTGTATATAGGATGTTCTGGTTTAAACCATGATTCATAACCACTGAAAGATTAATAGATAGCATGAATGGACCAGAAATAATATCAGCAAATGGATGGAATAGCTGCTGGCCAGATTTGCCTGTGTGTAAGTAGTGTTGCTTAGTTGCTCCAAGATTAATAGGTAAGCACACCGAAAGTCTTTCATCAGAACTCTCATCCTCGGAGGGAATTTCCTAAGGCCTTATGCATTCAGCTCATAGCTAAAATTCACAGTGAAGTGATTCCAAACAAAAGCAAATTGCTTCGGTCTCAAGCCACCAAAGGCATGCATGAAGTCACAGTGGTAGAAATTGGAGAGATGGGAGAAGATCTTTCTTTCCTTGCTATCACTGGACTGCTAGGGCTCTGTCAATGTATTTTTTCCTCCCACTCCACAGACAGTTGGCAGCCCTTCCGTTTCATATTGTTCTGAAAGAGCAAAAAGAAACCTTGCGTTACAAGGAAATCACTTATAGAAAAATCTTACCACTCGCTTAGAACGTTCCCATAAAAATCGTGGAATTGAAGCTAGGCTCTGCACAGTGCAACATTCCCACCTGCTCATCTGAGATTCAACTTAGCGGAGGATTTTTCAGGCAGGCTTGTTTTCACCAATTATGTTGCCAACTGGCATGTCTTGTTATAAAATGAAAAGCTTGGTGCTTTTTCAATAAAAGTAAGCAGTATCAGCATATGCTGTTCCGCCCTCCTGCAATGCTCACTGCATAGTGCGTTTCCTATTGGAGTTGCTTGAAAGAGGATAAAGGATACAGCTATATTGCCAACTGCTGTAAGTTGTTACTCCACTTAAGACTGCTAGCACACTTTCAATAAAGGAGCTGGAAATAAAATAAGACAGAGCAGCAGGGACATGTTGCAGATTTCTGGGGAAATGTTCGTGCACTTTCAAGGAAAACTTTATTTCAAGGAGAAAATATTGTAACTCACAATGATCTGTAGTATACATTGAACAGAGATATAATGGTGTTTTTGCAACACATATATTGCCAAGTGAATATATTCACTTGGAGCTTTGATTATTTGAATGAGCATGGCAGCTGCATAAATTCAAATCTGAATTCTTCCAGGCTGCCATTCCTGTCCAGATCTTGATGTCTAATATTTCCTTGAGTGATATGAAGGGTTAAGTGAGGAGTCCAATTTTACTATTAAACCTTCCAGATCATTAGATCAGGGCCATTTCAGGAAAAAAAAGAAAGGTCTTAAACCAAGATGGTTGCTTGTACTAAATTTAGGCAACTGAGTGCTTATCCGTTATTAGCTGAAATTATCAACAGTTGTGTATATGTCTTCAGTACAAATTCATTCTATTCCCATTCATTCTGCATCATAGAATCATAGAAGATAAGGTTGGAAAGAATCTCAGGAGGCCATCTAATCGAACCCCTGCTCAGAGGATGACCAACCTCATCTAAATCATCCCAGCCAGAGCTTTGTCAAGCTGCACCATAAAAATCTCTGAGAATGGAAATTCCACCAACTCCCTAGGTAACCCATTCCAAGGCTTCACCATCCTCCTAGGGAAAAAGCTTTTCTTAACACCCAACCTAGACTTTCCCAACTGCAACTTGAGACCATTGTTCTTAGTGCTGTCATCTACCACCAATGATAACAGCCCAGCTCTCTCCGCTCTGGAATCCCCTTTCAGATAGCTAAAGGCTGCTATCAAATCCCCCCTCATTCTTCTCTTCTGCAGACTAAACAGGCCTAGTTCCCACAGGCTATCCTATAAGTCATGTGCTCCAGGCCCTAATCATTTTCATTGCCTTCTGCTCGACTCTCTCCAATTTGTCCACATCCTTTCTGAGGTGGGTGGGGGGCAAAACTGGACAGAGTACTCCAAACCTAGTCATATTGTGTCTTGTCCCTGTTTCAGAGCATGAGAGAGGTTGGCAAGGAGACTTTGGTCCTTGAGATGAAAGTCCAGGCACAATCACAATGCGTGCATGTGGGATAGTGTTGCTATGCGCCTTAGCAGGTGAAGATCCTCAGATCGTTGCTCTTCACTCTGGCTGATGGAGCCAACTGTACCATCCTAAATAAAAAGCACAGTATGCATCTGAAATGGTTAATGTGCAGCTGAGAGGCCAATTAACACAACTGGCTGCACCTGGAGAATGGACTATGCCTATTTAAAGATGAAGCCCAGCTGGGGAGGTGACTCTAAAGAAAGAAAGCACAGATTAGAAGGAGGCTGTATGGTGAGAGGGAAAGAATGCTGCAGTCCACCTCTGGCATTAGAGGGTAGAGAGACCAGTGGGGTTAGAAGGGAAGCACAGGAAGAGAAAAGGTGCTGCAGGTCACCTTTCGAGAGTAGCAGTCTAGCAAGAGACCAGGAAAGACAGAACTAGTGGAGCAACCTCTGGTGATGAGCCCTGACAATAAGGCGGGAACTGGATTTCCAGGAAGAGAATCTTGGAAGATCAGCTACCGAGGAAAAAAGAGAGATGGAAGGTTGAGCTAGCAGAGGGCAGAAGTGATTTACATTTGTACAGTCCTTCTAGTTGTTGGACGGTTCCAGGGGACAGCCCTGTGAGTCCTGGTCCTGCAAGATGGGTGAACTTAGAAAGGCCGGGGGAGAGGCTTGCTGGCAGGGCATGGTAAGAGGTAGTTCAGGGAGGCAGCAATGGGAAATTTGACAGCGCAAACCTTGACTGGAACCCAACGTAGCTCTCCACCAGGCACCATGGAACAAGATGGGAATCCCTTGATTTAAGGGGATAAGAACTTTTGAAAGTCTTGAGTCAGGGTATTAGAAGGACCACAGGGGCCCAGAGTTGGGGGCCAAAAACCTGGGGTGAGGATGTTAGACTATTTGCTGTGCTGGAGTCTGTTAATCCAGAACAAAAAATGTGACCTGACCATAGGGCTGAGTAATGAGAAGAGGCCTTGTGACTTCTGTGACTAATGAGTTTAGCAAAGGCACCATTTCTGGACAATGCTTTGTCAGGAAACAATGCTTGAAGTGAACTGTTAGTGAGCAAAGTCCTTCCTGGCTTTGAAATGACTCTCACATGGCATCAGCTCATTATTTTAGAGTAATTGCACACATGAAAAGAAAGTGCTTTAATGTCCTGAGTTACTTTCAGAAAAGATTCACTGCAAAAACATATACATTTTTAACTTGATCCCAACACAAATTACCACCTAGTGGGAGCTTTAAAGGAGTCAAGTATCAGATGGGAGCCGTGTCATCATCTAGCTAAACTGTATATGCGAAAGATCAAATATTAGAATATATTAAATATACATGCAAAGCTTTCAAAATACAACTGAAACATTGACCTGATTCACTACTGCTGATTCAGACCATCTATTAAAAGATGCTCTAAAGGCTTAAAAGGCCATGCCTTATCAGAGAGCAAAAATATAAAATGAGGTATTCCTGCATAACACAGAGGTGTGCGTGACTGTGTTTATTTTTAAATTACACACAATGGAAGAACAAATAAAGTAGATCTTAGCCTTTAAAGTGCCACAAGACTCCTCTTTTATTTTGCTGGATGGAAGAGTGCATGATAATGTAGAGATGCAAAACTATTTTCAGTTTTTCTGAGGTTTTAAATTAATCAGTTTCACTAGTGTTCACACCCCTTTTCTGTCCATTTCCTGCTGATATCAAATCAGATGAATTTGCTGGCAGCAATATTTCATGATGAAGCAAATTGTTAAGCGAATAGTGCAGAATAAAAGAACAAAGCAAATTTTGAATTAGGAAATGTGACTAAGAGTCACAGTGTTGCTAATTCTTGTGAGTTTATCATGATTTTAAAGCCCTAGTTACTGGAATAATGATATTCTATGAGACTCAGCTTTTATTTTTTAAAATATATACATTTATAGCTCTGACGGTTATAGAGAAAAGCTTGAAAATGTAATGCAAGTGTAGTCTGAATGCTCAAAAATCAGAAGGTAGGTAAAAAGAATCAAATATTTATTCTTTTAAAAAAAATGTATAAGCCAATCTCATAACATGATTTTTTGAATGCTTGGAGTTGGTCATAACTGTGTTTTTTCCAAATAGCAAACAAATATGGTATCTGACCTTCATGCCCAATCAAAACAAAAATGAATTAAGCTAATCTTCATGAAAGAGCTCATCATATGTTTGTCTCTCCTCTGCAACAAACTGCACTGAATTCTGCATCTTGAAATGGCTGTGATAAATTTAAATGCACAGTAGATAGAAAAAAGTTACAACAGTCATAAGCATAAAGAAGAAATAACTAGGGATTTCTAGTGTATGTATATTCCAAAGTCTGGATCAGATATCCCAGATGGTCATTCAACGCATTATAGAATTAGGGCTCTGATGACACTTCTATGTCAGCATCTGAATCCGACCTCTTGCCTTGTTCCTGGGTATTCTGATGAATTTTTCTGGATCAAGTCCATATTTAGAAAAGAGACTTTTTAAAAATGCCTCTCTTCTTGTAATGATGTAATCATAACCTTATTCCAGTTCCTGCTTAATTAATTCAACACCTAAGATTGGAGAGCTGATTATCAAGCTCGTTTTTACTCTTCTACTTCACTTTTCTGTTGCATTTTGTTTTCTTTCTATATCTAAAACAGAGTCTTTCACATTTGGAAACAGCCAGGGGAAAGCTCACCTCTCACTTACAGTCTGCCAGATTAAGACATCCGTAACAGCTACTAGTGTTGTCTCTTGGGCTGTTGACACGTGCTTGTTTAGATCTTTATCAAGCCAAAATAACTGTGTCATCTAAACATGCCAGCATGATGTGAGGTTAGGGAACGGAACCTACTAATCACGTAACACGTGCCTAAAAAACATGTTATTGCTAAAATCTACACACCAGAAATTACACTAACGGCTAGTTATCACTTGACCCTGCAGAATGGGAGGACCATTCATAGGCTATATCTACTCTGCCCCACAGTTCAAACTACAGAGCGGGAAATTAATCGCAACACACACTGAAGTGTTACGCTATAACTCCCCCATGTTGATGCTGTGGGTGCAAACTAAAAGGTTCCTAGTGCAGTCTGCTTCAAACTACATGAATATGAACCACTTTGTAGGGCATTGCAATTCACACACCACTGTAGTCTGAACGCAGAACAGTGTAGACGAGGCCTAAGTTCATTTGGGACCTCTCTTTGTATTCTGTGTTTAATTATGAAGGCCCCCATGCTCCTATATGCAGTAATTATATCTGTGAGTTTATAGCATTGGGTTTCTCCTGATTCTTCCAACAGAGAGGACTAAGCCATCCCCCATAGTGTTAGATCCATCACCCTAGACTGGCAGGTCGTGGGAAAGCTATTGAATGCACAGAAGCCATCTTAGCAGTGGCTCTGTGATTCTGCATAGCTTCCTCTTCTTTCTCTTCTTTTCAGGCTGTGTACCAGAGTGTTTCTTGCTCCTGAATGCCATCTTCCAGGTGGGGATGAAAACTGCCAGTAGGGAAGGGGACTCTGTCAATACTGACTTGCACGCTCTAGCTAGGTAGTTATATAGCCTGCATCATCATCATATCTGAGCACACTATTAATGTGATTTTTATCCTCCCAGTACCTCTGAGTTTGTTCCCATTTTACAAGGAGGAAGTGAGGCACTGTTTATATGAAAAGAATTGCCCTAAATCACACAGGAAGTTTGTGCTTGAGCTGGGATGTGAGCATCCATCCCCTGATACCCACACCCATACCCTGCCCATTAGCCCACTCTCCCCACAACCTTTTTATTGTGAGCCCCTTACACTGAAGATGGTGGCATTTCATTTTCTGTTTGGAAATAAAGTAACTTTTGAATGCTGGTTCCAATCAATTCCAGCATTTCAGGGAATGTTCTAGGTAGCAAATGGACAGACCTCTATTAGTAGTAGTGAAAATTGGAAACATTAAAAGAGGGAAATGGAGGACCCATGGCACCACTGGGATCAGGTTATCAGAGCCTCTGCTTCAAACATCACCATGATTCTCTAGAGATCAAAGAGCTGGCTGATGGCAGGAATGGGGAATACATTTCGTCAGAACAATAACCCAGATGGTATCATAAAATCTTAACATACAGAAGCAGAAAAGACAAAGAATGAGGGGAGGGGAAGGGAAGGGAAGAGAAAGGGAGGGGAGGGGGATACACAAGTTCTTAGTATCAGGAAAACTGGGGGTTAGACAAGATGGAATAGTAATTTTGGAAGCATGGGTTTCTAATGCAGCAGTATTGCTATGTGTGAAGAGAAACTACTCCAGAGAAAAGTGGAATGACAAGGTCACTAAATGAATACCCAAGACCTCCACAGATATCTTAAAATATGTAGGATTTTCCTATTGCTGTTGGGTTTGGACAGGCAAGCCCTCCACCTGAAAATACCAAAATGGGGTGAACAACCCATGCAAACTTTAATTATACAGTCTCAAGCTATGCCTATCCTAGATCACGGTGCAATTTTTAACGAATCAGTTTGAAAGTGCACACATATGAAAATCAGTACATCCACAATAGCCATTCTGAGTCGGTTTAAAAAATGCTGGATGTTTGTATGTATGCTGGAGCTGTTCTAAACTTTAACCATTGCAACGCCCGCAGGGCACCTGCCCCAGTTCCCAGAAACAGCTGACTTTGAGAGATTTCTCAAGGCTATGGATACACTAGAGATTAGTGGGATGATCAGTTAACCAGTCCAATTTATCAACTAGCACTAACTCAGCTGAGAAGGAACCAGTTATTAACTCTGAGGGAAACCTAGACGACTCATTTCCACAGGTGGATGTGAAGTATTTTGCAACCATTTCTTTGAATGGTAAATTTCTCTAATATAGACAAAGCTTCCATTTCAGGACGGCAGAATAATAGGCCCATACCAATGGTCTGAGTAACGATGCAAATATACTTGTGCTGCCATTGTAAATAAGCCAAAACACCTTGTTCAAGGTCTGAGACCCAAAGAGATTTTCTTATCAAATGAGTGAGAAAGTGAAGAGTCAAAAAACTGATTGGGTTGCCCAATGGGGATTGCAAGGTCCCTGTTCCTATTTTTGCTGACTGGCACTTAATGGCAGAAAAATAAAGTATTAACATTCCCATGGGCTATTATGGATTCTTATAATTGAAATATGATATTGTGCAGGTCATTAAGCCTTAATACATGTGACACTCTAATCCAGAAAATCAGTAGTCTCTAAATTCTATTATATAGTTGAACTGTGAAAGCTTGCAATTTTGAAGTCTTCAAAAGATATTTGGAAACTAGTTATTGGGTTATTGTTATTGGTTTTTTCTTTTTCCTCTATTACCAGGAATTGTTGCCTTTGAAAATGAGACTAAGTGTCAGTTATTCTTTTTTTAAATTAGATGTTAGAGGTCAGGCATTTTAAGACGCGTATTCTCAACAGATAATTGCAACATTTAATTCAGAGTTCTTTTTTATTTCTGCTGTTGTTTGTTTGTCCCATTGGAAAGGCACTTATTTATCTGGGCAGTACTGACCCCAAACCCTGACTACAGCAGTTAATAGGGGAAAACGAAATCCCTGCTAGCTGATGTTGACACAATGTTTGCCAATATGGAGAATTTTAGCCTACTTCCTGTGTGCTGCCACTTTGTATTAGCAGAAGACTGTTCTGATGTTGATATAGTTAGCATATAGGAAAATAATTTAATGTCCTAAAACTTGAATGATTCTGAGTTCAAAACTGATATTTCTTTACAACAATCAGCAGGGGGGTAGTAGACAACACGACATCCTCCTTCTTAGTGAATTTGCTGATAATGTAGACTACCTATTACTGGTGGCTTCCAAAAACAAACAAACAAACTGTAGGAAGAAAGGAAGAATTATACTGGATGGGACTGGTACATCTAGACAGGTATTCTATTGAACAGTGATCGCTGCCACATACTTTAGAATATGAAAAACAAACAAACTCTATAATAACAATCTATCCATGAGGGAAGTTTCTTTGTAGTCCCAGACAGTCAGGGTTTGCTTATGCTTTGAAGCAAGGGATTTATATCCCATATATAAATGACAGCTAGAAACTCATTCAGAAAGGTGAAGAGGATCAGCATGGGGAGCCTCGGGGCTGCTGGGAGCCAGACAAGGGTGGAGAGTGCAATGGGGAGGTGTGGGGACTGGAGTGCGGAGAGCTGAGAGGGAGTTCAGGGCTTGCTGGCCCCAGAAAGGGTGAATGGGCTGACTATATGACGTGCAAAGGGCTGGGCGTGGGATTGCGAATGTGGGGGCTGAGGTGAAGATGCCCCCAGTCTATCCAGTGGGGCAGAGCCACTGCCCCCTGTATGAGGGGGAGCAGAATCCCCAGCCTAGGTAGCTTTGTGCAGGATGTGGGAACCATGTTGCCCATTAACCGGGCCCTATGGGTTGAGAGCTTCCCCCAGTCGGTGTTCAGGGCCCCACTGTAGAGCCCTGCGTGGATGCAAATATGTGGATCTGCATCTGATCTGGATCTGCAAGAAATGGTCCGTGGATATCTGTGTTGTATCCGCGGATGCGGATATCCGCATATTTGCAGGGCTCTAGCACTGCACAGATAAAAATATGTAGATCTGTATCCGATCTGCATCTGCAAGAAATGGTCTGCAGATATCTGCATTGTATCTGTAGATCCCTTGAACATTCGGAGAAAACAAATACCAAAAAGAGGGAACAAAAGTAATTTAAGCCAACCTGTTTTAAATTCAGGCAGATACTTTCGATCCCACCACTACCACCCGGTAGCTGTTCATTTCTATCCAAAAAACAGGAAGCCAAATCATGGTGGCTATAGAGTCACTACACAAAAGGGTAGGAAAGAGTGCGGAAATACAGGATGCAGGCAACAGCTAACACTAACAGTGGTAGCTAGACCCTGGAGGGAATGTCTCTGTGGAGCAGTGCATTGATATTGCCCAGAAGAATGCATGGGGGAATGCTGGTTCCATGTTTCTGAAGGTCAGAGCCTTCCCACTTTACAAAGATATAATTCCTTAATGACTCCATTGCTTGCAAGTTGCAACTCCTGTACCTCTTAGCTTAAGCTTTTAGGAGACATAATTCAGCCCTATTATTTACTAAATTATCTATAATACAGTGTTTTACATGCTTACTGTAGGGTACCAGAATTTTAGAAACATATGGGCAACACTTTAAAATGAGACCTTGAGGGTGTAATTTAAAAGCTGGTTTTCTTTTGTAACCTTCTGATGGATAAATAATTAAAGTATTACTTATACCTAGCACATATACCATACTATTCATCTGTTGGTCTCAAAGTCTTCTACAAAGGTGAAAATGCATCATCCTTAAATTGGGTTTAAAGATGGAGAAACGGGCTTGGCTGGGGAGCACACAGTGCTGTGTGGGAACTGGATTTTTTTGTTGTTTGCTTCTGGATGAGTTTCGGTTTTTTGAAATAGCTTTCATTCTGGAACAGAACCAAAACCAAACAAAAATTTTGAGCTTTCCTGAAAACTGAAATAAAAAACCTACCAACATTTTCAATCAATCAAAAAGTTTATTTCAAGTTCTGACTTTTTTCTTTCCATTCTCTCTCTCTCTCTCTCTCTCTCTCTCTCTCTCTCTCTCACACACACACACACACACACACACACACACACACACGTATGTAAATTTTGCAATGAAAAGTAGTTTTGAAACAGAAAATCAAAATGTTCCATTCCAAAAAGACTTTCAATCTTATGAAAAAGTTTTGTTTCAGTTTTCATTTTGAAATTAATTTGTCATTTCCATGCTAAAACACACTGCTTCTGATAAATTGGCATTTTCTTACAGAAAACAGCCTGTCTGAAAATTTCCAACCAGCCCTACGGACACCATGAATAAGTGGTAGAACCCAGATTAGAACTGATCATTAAGTTCTGTCCTCTATCTTCTCCCACCTATAGTCCTTATGTGGGGTCTGCAAGTTAGCACTGTTAAACTACTAGACCAAGATCCATGTCTGCATATTATCTGTTCCACCGACTACTAGAAAGAAACAAAAGCCTGGATAGTCAACACTGTATCAGATATTATCCAGAAAGTCTCACTAATGAGTTTAAATTCAGTGAGTGTATTTGTAGCAAACTATCTAAATTGTGGTGAACAATAATCAATATTGAAAACATTTTCATTTCTTTTCTTAAATGCTCTCAGTGGAATACAGAGTGAAATTAGCAGAACCGTGCCTCGCATACACAAAATTACATATTGATGTCTGGAAAAGGTCCTGATTTGTAAATATTTATTATGTTCTACTTATACATAAGCAAAGATGTAATTATTCAGATTCACTGTCTGTAGCAGTGTACTTCAATTGTGGTATTTGCCAGCAACCTATCAAGTGGCAGTTTAGAAAAATGGAATTTAGCGATTGCAGGGTAAGCCATCTTTACAGATAATTCATCTGCATAAACCATTGTGAGCTTGGCTAGTGACTTCACTCAAATACAATAGGAAATATGGTTTTTATGGTAAGAGATGGATGGACAAACCTGGCAAGCTGCCCAGCTTCAGAAATTGACCTGCCATTGAGTGCACTTGAAACTACCTTTCAGAACTAATGACGAGTGAAGAGTCTTTATTTTTCATAGGAATTGTCCCATTCATAATAGAGAGAAGGAGACTGATGGGCAATTTGTGCTCACAGGTGCCGATTAATGAAACCTTGAGTCCTGATGCAAATCTCAGGGCTTGTCTATACACAGAAGTTGCACTAGTTTAAGTTAAATTAGTTGAAATTCTGATTTAATTAAACTGATGTGACCCACTGTTTGAATATTCTTATAAACCTGATTGAAATTGATTCATGGTTTGGCTTGCTATTGTAAATTCCATGTACAAACTACACAAATGCAAGCCAGGCTTGAAATGATATCAGAGTGTTCACACACACTGTTACTTCTGTTTTGTCACATACATTGAGTGTAACTGGGGCTCCTTTGTCTGTAGGGAAGCCTCAGTGATTCGAGCTCACACCAGTGGAATCTCATAGATCTCGGTGAAGATACTTCCAGTTTACAACAGCATAAGAGACAGGAAAAATCAGGCCTAGAGTATGTGGGTAGTATAGCACAGTTTGTTCAGCTTGTGTAGTTTGAAGAGGGAACAGTGAAGGCAATGTTCAGAGAGAACATTTGAGTTGGTATGATCCAGCCCCAGTCTGGGAGGGTCAATGGCCTCTTGGCCCCCCATCTTTGACAACATTCCTGAGTCACAGCAATGAGAACCTAACAAAATAAACTTCAAGCTGGCTTATGTAGTCAACTAAAGAGTACTAATACATAGCTGTGGAAAGGTTCATGGCCAGAACACCATTGCACGTCAGCATTCCCAGCTGCTAGATCAACCTCTACAGGACTGCTACAGTGGGGTATAACTTAGAGCAACCATGAAGCTGCTTTAGCTTACAGACAGAGCTGAATCAGACAGGTTTGTGCATATCCACCTTTGCACCCACCTAAGTTCCAATTGAACTGAAAAGAACTCAGTTAGACCTTAGGATCTGGCACATAGAATATAAGGACTCTGCTCTTATCAGGCCGTGCAATGTTATTCTTTCTGTTATTTTAGTCTAGGATGAGGCTTAATGGTCTCTTTGGTAGATGACTTCAGAATCAGTACAGGCGCCATGCAAATTATGATCTTATAATATAATAAAAATAAAGAATGTAAACTAGCGATTGCATCTGAAAGACTAACAGCCACCACACCTGGACCTTTGTCTCCAAAGAAGCCCCAAAATGTCAAAATGAGGCCTTCTCCTGTTTTTCTTTATATCAAGGGTCTGTTTAGTGATTGTTAAAGTTATTCCCGGGCTGTTCATGATGGGCTTGATCCTACCTTTTGTTAAGCCTGTTTGCGCTGATCTAGTTGCACAGTGCATCCCTAAGGCCATCTTATGTGGCCACTTGAATTTGGGAACGTTTAACTGATAGAGTAGCAGCTATGCCACTCCATTCCATTCCTGGCTGGGGACATGGGCAGGGGAAAAAATGAGACTGCCCAGGCCATTCCTGTGCCCTGATGACTGTCATCTTACTCAGGTTAACTATGATGCTAATTATGAAATTCTAATACCAAGTTAGACTACTAAAAAGCAAATAATTTTAGCATCCTAACTGAAATTTCACTCTGATGCTTGATTTTATTTTTTAATTTGTCTTCACCAGGGAATGTAATAGACTAACCAGTTATGCTATTGTTTATAGACAAGCTTGCTGTCAATATCACTTTCTGATTCATATGCACTAGCAGAATGTTGTACTGTTTGGGTTCAAAACCGTACAAGGCAACCTTTATTACTTTGAGAGGAGGAATGGGACAAACCATTCCCATTGCAATGTTTTTTAAAAGTTGGAAATTTTGATGTGCTGGTATTCTGTTTTGTAAAAGTCCTTTTAAAAATATAATTTTTTAGTCAAATTTGACCAGATGTTCTCCATTAAAGGATGGGAGAACGGCAAATGAAATAACATTTTTAACTGATAGATGAACTAATACAGTTTCTTGCAGAAAACAGGTTAAGAAACAGAGATGCAAAGACTTGTTCAAACTATTTTAAAGAAGCATCTTGTTAAACAGGTATATTTCCAATGAGTTCATCATTTAAGTAATAAATTCTTGTGTGATAATTTGAATGCTCAAATGTGGTTTACAGTTTCTTCGCTGCATCTCTTTAAACATCACTCATAACTCCATGCTTAGTCCAGTCATTTAAATTCAATACTTCTAAACATTGAGTCATAGGAGGTTAGAGAATCCAGCATTTCATACTGGAACAGCCCCAGACCATAAAGTATGGCAATTAACAAGGGAAACTTCTTGATTTGTAAAGACTGATGCTGTCATTTCAAAATGGACCTAGTTAACTTAACATTGTTCTACAAAGATGCTGTATTTTAACATTAACACATCTTCATCAAATCAATAGTTCACGCTGCAAGATACAAATTAATTCTAGCAGCTGCACTGATGCTTGAATTCTCGTTTTTCACTGTCATATGTGTAGCTTTGGTGTCAGAAGAGATGCATCTAAACCCCCTTGCTTTGCATTTGAATAGCATGCCAGCACACTGACATAATCGACAGCCTTGAAAAATATTGAGGCATGGATTTGAATATAAGCACGCATTTATCTGCATGATCATTTAAACCATGGCACACTGGTGTGAGAACTAGCCCACCCCCAGCCTCCCATACACTCTCCCGATGGACCCTGCTGACATGGACTAACAGCTAATTCATACACTTTGATCTACTCTGCTTTCAAAAGGGAGTACATTAAAACATCAGCAGAGTCCACATGCACAGTTAGTGTGGAGCAGATTCACACCCTATCATACTGTAAATTAACTGTTCGTGTAGACAAACCTCTATTTTTCAAATTCCAAAGGGGTAGCCGTGTTAGTCTATTGACTCTGTTGTCTCTCTATTTTTCAGCGAGCTATGCCTTCTGATCAAACAGAGCTCAGATCCAGCTGTACTAAGGGCTTGTATTCACTGATGATGGCAAATTTGCCGTTGTTAGATTGATCTCCCTGATTGATTGAGCAGGTCTGTAAAGACCCACTCAGCTGATCAGGAAGTTGATCAAGTAGACCACCCCGACAAGGAGTGTAGCGCTGAGTTGGAGGGAAAGGGTTTCCCTTGGACTCAACCTACAGAAGACACCGCAATAAATAGGAGGTAGGCAATTGGAGGGAGATACGCAAGGTATTTTAAGTGCTTTGCATATCTCCCTTCAATTGCCACCGAAATCATGCTGCGGTGTAGACCAGGGCTAAGATACACTTCAAGCAACTATAGCTGGAAGGGAATTTCATTTGGAAACAAAATTATTTTACAGGGTGATGATTTTTAGAATGTTACCATGGCATTAACAACAATGGATAAAATTGAGACCCAGCGCAAAGCCTATGCACCACATAAGCTCTCAAAACCATTGTTTTGGTGTCACTTACACAGTGCCTAGACCTCACGCAGTGCTCTCTGCACAGAGGCATTTCACTTTTAGCCCCGTTACATTAAGAGCCCTGCTCTGCAGCTGCCACGTTCTTAATTTTCATTGTCAACTTTATTTTCCTTAAGTCGACTTAAGCAACTTGCTTAAGTCGACTTAAGGAAACTGTAGTGTGGATGCAGGGTAAATTAAGTCTATTTAAGCAAGCTTAAGTCAACTTAATTTACAAATGTAGATGCACCCTTAGTGTCTATCTGTGCTACTTTCCTTCTAAAGACTGATAGAGGTCATATGTTGTTCCAGCTGAAAAATGGAGATATGGTCTTCAGATCTGTCAAATGAGCAGCTACCTTGCAACAGCTACTGGACATTACCCTTTTGCCTTATGCTCAATTAACTCTGTTATTCTTTCATCCTCCCCCTGCACGGGTCACTATACCAGAGATTTTACCATACATGAATTTTCCAGATTGTTTCATCATGTGTGAATCATGCACAGCATTTTAAAAGTATCTCTTTCCATTAAATCTTTGTAAAATGTGGCAGGGCAAACTCTGAAATCTTTGCAAGCATAACCCATTGGTCCTTGACTTTATTCTTCTAAGGCATGTTCTTATTCTTGTCTTTCTATTCCTCATGCACTGAAGTTGAGGGAAAAATTCCCAATGTATTATTCTTCAGGCGTTCTTTTGTAGCAATAAGCGGATATGTGTTACAGATCTGAGAGTTTCTTGGGTTAAGACATACAGTGAAAACACACTCTTTCACACAGATCACACATAGTGACAAGATGCACTATACTCTGTTCTCTAACAAGAGAGTATAAAAATGCAACTGAAAGTTCTCAGATTCCAGGGTGATGAGTGACCTAATAAAAATCTAGGTAGGTGTTAGCCTCCCATGAAATCTAGGCAAATTTGTTCTGCCTCTAGCAATCAGAGAGTTTGGTCTGGGTGAATGGGAAAGGGTTTGATTACATTTTTAAAAAGGCACTGTTCATGTCAAGGAAGTAAAAACCCATTTTTACAACTATGGGAGACCAAACATGCCACAGATGATGCACAATCAGAATGAGCAGTTGTGTTGTGAGTGATTCCTGGTATGTTTAGCAAAGAGCAAGTGTAAGGCAGTAGACAATATCTGTTCATGTATGCATAAAACCACAAAATAATACAAGTGTGGAAGAAGAATGGTGTGCGAAACACATTGTGAAGAACTCCTCCTCATGGGGGAAAGGATCATCAAAAGGGTATGTGACATCTTTCTCTTTGGAGCCCTGTTCCAGCAGTGCACATCTGTACATTCTTTAGCTCTAAGCCTATTCAGAGTCACATTGCACTTGTTGTAGACTGCTCACATGCTTCAAATTAGGTAAATAACAAAGGCCAAGATATTCAAAAGTGACTGTTTTGGGGTGCCCTGTTTGAGGCACCTTAAGCCAGCCGAATTTGCAGATGGTAGATTCTCAGCACTTTTGGATTTTCAAGCCTGTTTAATAAAGTGTCTCAAACTTTCACCACACATTGAGGCCTCTAAAATCACCAGTCTCTTGCAAAAATCTTAGCCCAAGTGCTTTGCTGGATCTAACAAGGAAAAAAAACAAACCCTGTAAAGTCTGTAAAGTCTGTTCTTAAAGAATTGCAATAAATAAGAAAATAGTAAGGAAGTTATTTAAAAATTGTCCGCAATTACTGGGATCCACTGGGGCACAATGAGTTTGTTTTCTTTTTAACATGTTACCAGTAAAGACGGAGATTACAAAATCAGATTACATCAGTGAGGAGCAAGACATATTTTGTAGGCAAGGACTTATGGATGTCTGACAAAAGAGAAGACTCACCAATATTGACTGGCTGCTAGCCTTACGCAAGAACTTATATCACATCAGAGCAGAATATGAATCCCTAATGAATCCCATTGTCTCACGTGGCATATAGTATTACTATGTACCGAGGGCAGAACAATCCAGTAGACAAGTAGATCTTGAGTCTGGAAGAACCTCGTGCTACACAATCAGAAGCGGCTGCGTAATACTATCATCACTTCCAACAGAGCAAGGGGACGGAAATCATATATGTAAATGACATAAACCCATTAAAAGAAGAATCAATACTGGGCCCGGTGCTGCAACATTTACTCAACACCACACACCAAATGGCACACCTCCAAAAGCAAATGGTTTCTAAGAGACTCTGCTTAGTTTGTGCTGCTTGGTGCGTATGCATGATATGGAACAGTGGCCACGAGCATAAAAATTGAGTATATTTTGTATGAAAACTACAGCAGCTCAGAGGCCCTAAGTGTTGCAATTTTCGTCTTTGTATTTGTTCAGATTTAGAATTTGGTAGAGGTAATGTGCAGGATAGGAGACCAGGGTTTCTGGAAGTGGAAGAACTGCACAAGCTATCTTTTGAAACTTGTTTATGGGGCATAAGAGGGTATTAGTCTATTTTAACATACACCTTATGAAACGCCATTAATTTTACTGAGGTTGCATGAGCTATAAATCAGTGCAGAGTTTGATTCATGCAGCTAGGTATAAATATATAAATAAATAAAACTAGCCCTATGGGCAAGGTTTACTGATTTATATTTTGCTCTTGCTCACTTCCATTCTTCCTACTTCCCTTGCTTTTATATAGGGAGGAAAAACGCACAATCATATTTGTGTGTGGGAATACATATGATGAATATAAACAGAAATAATGACTAAGTGAAATCCTGGCTCAGGATTTCATCCCTTATTTATAGAGGACCAAATTGTGAGCTGTTTATTCAGTTTTCAAATGTGTATAGGGTACTCAGCACCTTTCAGGGTTGCATCCTTGGCCTGGCTACAAGATCGGGCCTTTAAAAAAAAAATCTACGTGAACACAGTTGATGTGTATGTATGTACAGTATATTGAAACTGATTTACATCATTATTATATCCTCCTGGAGTCTTTTCCTGCATTGTTTAAAAGAACCGTGTTAGCTAGTCTACTTTCCCACAGTTCCTATAATAACAGTTTATGCTGGTTGACTGATTATAGTATCAAACTCATACGTCAAACCCGTGACACTTGAAATCACATCATCTTTTCATTTTTAAAGAAAGAAATTAATTCTATGCTGGTGTCTTGACAATGCACATGATTTATCCTTTGGAAGTGGAGCCAAATTTTTTATTTTATATATAAATATAGATACACACACACACCCCCACACACACCCCCGCGCACACATTACATATTCAGTCTACAGCTCCTCGAAGAGTTCAAATATTACCTTGTTTTATTATAATCTCCCATTGCTTTTTATTGCAGCTGTATATCAACAGGTAAACAAATACTGTATGAGTAACTATCTGTTCTCCTTAGACTGGCAATTCTGTGCCTGGATTCAATAAGCCTGTTGCTTACCAGGAGCTTGACTCCCGTGTACTTGGTAGTTATTTTCATTATTGTACTGGGTTCAAATAACTGGCAATTTTGTTACAGTCTGAAAGACCCTTTACTAGATAAAGTTGCGTTTACTGTCCATGAGCTTGATTTGTCGCTCACTCACCGTTGTAAAGCAGGTTTAAAGCCATTGTAGTTAATAGGACTACACCAGCGTAAGTGAGAGGTGACTGAAGGCAGGTCTATGCTGCCCGCCATTATCAGAGGCAGTCGAAGGAAGATGCGAAAGTTACTTAAAATAACTTGCGTATCTCAGTTTGACTGCCTTATGTTTGGCATGTCCGTTGTGCTGAGTTGAACGGGGGGGGCCTCCCTTTGATTCAGCGCTACTCCAATTGCCTGGATGGTTTTAACAGACCTGCTTCCTGATCAACTGAGCAGGTGTTCACAGAACCCGATCAGGTGATGGGGCAATTTTGCTGCTGCAAGTGAAGACTAGTCCTGAGGCTGTGCATCTTAGACTTTGGCTAAGTCTATACAGACAGCAGCAAAATCGCCGGCATCAGTGTGATCTTCCGGGTTCGATTGAGCGGTCTGTGCAGAGGTGCTCAATTGATCCAGAAATTGCCATAGCAGCTCCAGTCCTGGAACTGGAGTATCGGTTAGCCGACCGGAAGGCATTTCTGATCGGCTTACCGTAGTGTGTAGCGAGCTTTTAGTAAGGTGCCGGGAGATGCGCAAAGTATTTTACATACCTTGTGCATCTCCAGTTGACTTCCGCTGAAAAGTATGGCAAGTGTAGACTAGGGCTTAGTTATGGAAACTTTAGACAACTGAACCAAAAAAAATGGTTTCAAGTTGCCTTTTAAGGGCCCTGATCTTTCAAAAGAACCCACCTGGAACCTTGCTGAAGTGCATGGAGATTTGGCTCCATAGAATCAGTTGTCGGATGTTCAGTGTACATCTTTCAGTGCAGCAAACAATAGTGTCATGGCTGGTGGGTTAGTTATTATAAACTAGAAATTGATGAATGTGATTTCCAGAAGTTTGCCCCTGGGTGTGTGTGGTATTACATGTGCTGTAGAACTTGAAAGGACATCTACAATTGTTAAAGTTGAAGCTTATGCCACATCAGATGATATTTCTATCAATTTAGATCATATTAGCATCATGCAGTAGCACCTATGTGCATAGTGTCCTGATAAAAGCAGCCTCTTAAATACAATCAGTAATAAACTAAGGTCTGGTACACATCTAAAGCTTAGGAAGACCTCAGGGATGTGAAAAATTCACACACCTTAAAGAGACAGTCAAGCCATCCTAGCTATTGCAGCTTGAAGGGATGGATTTACTACAAAGATGGTAGCAAGCGTCTATCTTGCAGTGTCATAGCTATGGCTCAAAAGGGGGAGCTGTGTTAGTCTATTGCAGAAAAACAACAGAGTCCTGTGGCACTTTTAAAGACTAACCCCATCTTCAAAGCGTCTGACGAAGTGGGATTTTCTCCCACGAAAGCTCATGCGATAAATAAATCTGTTAGCCTTTAAAAGTACCACAGGACTCTGATGTTTTTATAGCTATGGCTGTTCTGTAGTTGCCCCAATCATGGAGCAGATCCTATTGTATCAGATGCTGAAAAAACACAGAACACACATGAAAGTTCCTACCCATGAGCAGCAAAGATGATCTGCTTTTAACAATAAAATGCTTGAATGCCATTTACAGCTAGATGCCAATCGCACACTTCCCAAGGCTGTGAGACACCTCCCCTTTGTGTGTGGAAGTCTTGTTTGTGGTTGCTATCTGGGAGTTAATCTACTACACCCTCCTTTAGGAATACAAACATTGCCTGCCAAGACTGTGGATTTTGCTTTCTCTGTAAAGGTCAGCGATAGTCACAAGGGATAAGCTAATATTTTCAATCAGGATGACAGAGATTCTCTTTTCATAAGATCAATTCTTGTACTACATGTCTAAAAAACTCTGTCTCAATGTGTTATCTCTGAGTGATCTGCCTTTAATTACAAGGCCATAAAAACATGACGTTTCATAGACATACACAAGTCCTTATACATCATCTGCACATACATTTCATAATGATCATGACCACCACAGTAACACGTTCTTTCAGAAGAGAACGTGCATGACTCCTCTGCGTGTACCTCCTTGTAACCCTGTGTACCTGACACTCTTCGCAAGTAGGCCTCAACAGGTCCTCAGGCAACAGTCTCCAAACATGTCCTGGGATAAATCCTCTCTGCACACAATCAGAGTCTGAACTCACTGGGGATTTCTAAGGGGCTAGTGTCCCTAGCAGCACTCAACCCCTCCCAGGCTGATGAAGTGTTCATGGAGCTATGCATAATGGCATGAAGGGAGCGTGTACTCTGGACTTGGAATTGTATATGTCTGAGCGTGGCATGTAAGAAGTTTTACTGAGGTACTCAGCACCTCTCATGATCACCCCGTTTCTCTTTCTCAGACTCTGCACTCCCTGCTGTATAACGAATCATACTGGAGAAACGCTTTGCCTCAGATACACTTTTAATTGTTGCTTTCATATATATCACACCACACACCTCTCCCTCTAGGAAAGTTCCTACTCCCATTTTCTTGTGCAGTAATGCCCAGCCATCTCAGCGCCTCGTACTTTTCCTAATGAGAGATGTTTGTTTGTTGTGAGATCGGTTTGAAAGACAGACTGACCAATAGTTTGGTGAGGTGATGTGGAAGAGTAAGAGTAAGGTTTTGGATATAATCTGGAAGCAAGAGGATTTTCTGGATATTTTCAGTTTGTATTATCTGTTGTTGGAGGTAAATTTTTTTATTTAAAACTACAGACAGACCAGTTTAGGGTATGTCTACCCTAAAAGTACAACAGCAGCCATAGCTATGAAACTGCAAGATAGACACTTGCTACCATCTCTGTAATAAATCCCTCCCCTCAAGGGGCAACAGATAGGTTGGCTTGACTCTGTCTTTTAGGTGTGAGAATTTTTCACATCCCCGAGGTCTTCCTAAGCTTTAGCTGTGGACCAGATCTTAGTTTATTTGTATATCAGGTTTAATGCTACTGAGTTGGTTCACTTTTTTGTTATTTTAATTTGATAAAACATACATTTTTAGTTTGATTTTAATTTTAGAAGGGAGGGGGTTTGAAAGGAAAAAATACGTTTAGTAATTTTATTAACTGAAAATTGAAAATTTAAAAGCAGAAATACCTTTCAAAACCCAACTCTATGATTTTCTATTGTAGCTTTTCATGAAAAAATGAAATATTTTAATGGGAGTAAAATTGCAACATATTTTGGGGGGAAATTTATCATAAAAATAGTTGTCTTTTTAAGGCTCTATGAGGTCCTTTACAGCTCTTGTACGGGATTTTTAGAATGCAAAATCGGAAGAAATGAAATGTTTGTGTGCGCGCACACACAAAATACATACACACATTTACACATACACACAAATAAACCCAAGATCTCAGAACTTCATGCTGGAACTAAATTAATAATATCAATCAGACTTGTTTCTAACAGAATGAAGTTAATAAAAACCAAATGCTTAGACCAGTAGGTGGCGCCATAGTACTTTGAACTAATTTATTATTACTGATCATATATAAGGAAATGCTATTATCATAAATAATAAAAATGTAAAGCTGAAATGGTAGACGTGCTTGAATCCCATCTTTTGTCTCTTTAGGTAAAGCAATGACAGGCCAACATGGCACACAGAACAGAAGTAGGTAATTTAAGAATACGTTACATTGTTTGCATTTTATGTCATTGCTTTCGCATATTAAACACTTCCCAAAATCTTGATTCATTTGCTTTGTGTATGGGTGAATTCTCCCAAGTAGTTCTAGATTAATCATTGACTTGCTACAGATTATTTTTCCCCAGGTTGTCTATTCAGGGCCCTATTCAGGAAAGTATTTCATCTTGTGTGCTTAAATATATCCTTATTCAGGTCAACCCTTCAGCATGTGCCATAGTAATGCCTTTAATAGAGATCCTTCCTGATTTGAAGGCTTACTGAGAATGAAGTTCATCCCTGTACTGAGGATATAAGTGAAATTAAACTAGGGCATATAAAAATTGTGTAGACCCCCTGAATGAGGGTGAAATTCACCATGAGAGACATATACTTGCAAAACCATAATTAGGAGGAAGAATGATTAGACCATAGACACAGGGAGTCAAGCAGACTGAATTCTGTGACTGGCTCTGACTCCTTGTATGACCTTGGGCAAATCCACTAATCTACATGTGACTCAGTGTCCCAGTGTGTGAAATGCTCATACAAACCATCCTCCTTTATCCTAGAACTGTTGTGAACCCGAGTTCATGTGTATAAAATATGTTGAGGTCACTGATGAAAGATGCTACATATTGTTTTTAATGATGCTATCAGCCGAAATAAAAATGCCTTCTTCTGGCTTTCACCTGGAGTGCTCTCTGGATTTTTCTGGTGACAATCTGTGGGTTACATTACTGCCTTTACAGTCAAACTTTTTGCATTAGAAAGTGGATACAATTATATTCTTTGGGGCTATTTCTGGTATTCAGAATGGGAAATATGCCCCTTAGCAACAAACATTCTAGGCTTTTCACTCCAGCCAGGAGGACCCTATTTGTGGTCTGTACCACCTACAAAAGAAACGACAGAGGATGAAGTATACAAGAACTGACTCAATACTTATTAATGAAAATTCACTACACCTCTGCTAGTCCTGTTATGTATTTCTGGGCTCGATATAATGTAAATAAAGAACAGAACATAATAAAATCAGAACGATAGTGAGCCAAATGATTTAGGAGAAATACATACTCTGAGTGGCGAGAAGGCATAGCTGTGTTGGAGGTAGGAGAAAAGGAGTTGCTGTGGCAATTCCTGAAGAATTCTACTTACAAGGCCCCAGTCCAGCAGAATGCTTTAGGGAATGCTCAGGGAGTATGCGCTCATGCGGCTTCCACCCCACCCGGCTGGATGTTGAGCATGCACTCTTTCCTGCTCGTTGGCGTGCAAGGGGAACACAGCCCAGTCCCTTTTGGAAGAGATGCTGTTGTTGGTGTTAACAGTCCCTCAGTCTTTGCACTCAGGGCAGTGGAGCTGACCTGGGGTAATTCAACATAGCTCCATTGAATTGGTATATATCAGCTGAAGATCTGGGCTCCAGAAGCAGAAGGCACAAGATTATGGTCATCTTGTGTGCAAAGGGCTGGGTTGGCCCTTCTAGCTCCTGTCCTCATTCATCTCAAAACCAATCATGATCCAGTTTAAAATAAATCAGTGCCAATATAGAATCACATTGCCTATTTTGGCTTATTTCTACCTTCATTCCCAACACCCTATTGACAGTTTTCAGACAGAGGTCCCACAAAAGAAAAACAAAAGCCTGAGGCCAGGTCTATACTACAAGTTTTTATCAGCATAACTACATTACTCAGACAACAGAGTCCCGTGGCACTTTTAAAGACTAACAGATTTATTTATCGCATGAGCTTTCGTGGGAGAAAATCCCACTTCGTCAGACGCTTTGAAGACGGGAAAGTTACAGAATGGGAGGAAATTAAATGCAGGGGAGTGTATGACATAGGATCAGGTCAGGCTGTAACAGCAAATCAAAATAGGTGTTAGATCTTCAAAGCGTCTGATGAAGTGGGATTTTCTCCCACGAAAGCTCATGCGATAAATAAATCTGTTAGTTTTTAAAAGTGCCCCAGGACTCTGTTGTCTTTCTACAATAGACTAACATGGCTACACCTTTGGAATTTGACTACATTACTCAGAGGTGTGAAAATACCGGCACCCCCCGCCCCCCACCAAGAGACATAGTTATACAAACCTAACTACAGTGAGGGGAGAGATTCCTCCTGTAGACATAGGAGCATCTATACATACCAGAGCTGCTCTGGGGCTCTATGTGAAGGCAAGCCCTGAGAAACCAAAGAAATAAGTCATTGTGACTCATTTATTCAGTGCATTTTGTCAATTTTTCCCACTACCAAATTGTTCAGGAGCAAATTACAAATTCCTCCTCATGTCTCAGTATTCTAATAGTTAACCAAGTCATTTCTACCAATAATTCTTGGTCTTTAGCTCATTTCTGAGGAGTTCATGGCAAATGCTTAGAACGTAAAAATCAATGCTGCTTTTCTCGGACAGCTTCGGTAGGTCAGATGGCATAGTTTCTTGTCCCAGATTGGATGACTGCAATTCTTATAGACTCTAATTCAGAAAAGCATTTAATCGTGTTTAAATCCACTATATTCTCAGGAATTGTGGCATTGTCATGTTTTTGATATGGAGGCTCATAACTACAAATTTAAAATTCACTTTCTATCGTTTGCATCATTTATTTAAAGTTCACTATTTCAGCCAGCAATTATTATTTATTTGAATTATGGTAAGGTTTAGAGGCCAGGATCTTATTGTGTTTATGTTGCACAAACACATAGAAAGGGAAACTTCCCTGCCCAAATATCTAAGGCCCAGTCTACACTGCTGCGAAAATTTGGCAGCAGTTGACAGGAGTTACGCAAGCTATGAAAAGTAGCTTGTGAAACTCCCATCGACCTCCTAACTTCCATTAAAGACAGAGTCTTCACTGCACTGCGACACGAGGGGTTGGTTTTAACAAGTTGATTTCTGTATTGACTTAGCATATTTTAACTGACTGCTAAGTTGATCTGGAAAGATCGATCTGACAGAGATGACTTTGCCACCATCATTGTAGACATTGTCTATGTGTAAGACTAGAGACAAAGACAAATACATCAAAGAGAAAATGGGAACACAAAAAAAGCAGTAAAATGATACTGGTCAGAGTGAAAACCAGTGGTCACAGCGAACTAGATGTCTGAATATAGATAAGGTTTCTTTTACAGGCATCATGGCAGGGAAGAGTTCAGGAGGAATTTGAAGGAAGACAACAAAATGTCTTCATGGATATTTACAGGCTGTCCCTTACGCAGAAAGTGCAGAGTAGCTTGTTGAAAAAAAATAAAAATAAAAGGGGTGATCAAGAATGGCATCATTTGTAGAAAAAAGGTGAGGATTTAACATCTGGAAACAAGGTAAAAGATATTTGGGAGGACATGACTGACTGTGAGGGGCCATCTCATTTGTGTTGGGCTAGTTAACTCATTTTCTAAAATATTTGTGGAAAGCAAATAAAACAGGCAGCAGGAAACAAAGGGAATTTAAACAAATAAATACAAGGAAAATAATCTGTATTCACACAGCTGGGGAAAAGACTCCTAAAGTTTCACAGCAACTCCACAGAAAGCATTACTTGTATTGCTGACAGGGAAAATTACCCATTACTACCTTAAAATCTGGGCATCATTTTTTGAGGTTTTGATTTATTTGTGTTCATTAATGAGTACAGGATGGGTAAAGGAAGAACAAGGAAGAACAAGAAGTCTAGCAGGTGGAAAAAAAATTGGTGAACCCTCTGATGGTTGAGTGGTACACTCCATAAATAAATGCATAACTAAAGATACCACACCAGACATTCCACTGTTAAGGAGTAATCAAAGTCAAGACTGCACAGATTACAACAGCTGATAAAACTTATAGTACCACTTGGGGAAGAAAGAAGGGCAGTCCTCAAACTGAGATCTGGGTAACTTGGTTCTCCAACTTCCCTTCCCCTATTCCATAAGGACTGTATCCCACAGCAAATCTACAGAGATATACAAAAAACATGGGTTACTAGATTCCCAAAAACCAGGAATTACAGCCGTCTTGGTCAGCTGCCAAAAGCTCTAACCTTGCATGACTTAGCACAAATATTTCCAGATCATATAAAGTTCATCTGATTTGCATGCTGGCCCAAGATGATTCATTGAGCTCATAAGCCAAAATTCTATACAAGAAAAGAGAGACCAAGTGGGTGAGGGAATATCTTTCATCAGCCCAGTTTCTGTTGTAAGGACACAAGCTTTCGAGCTTACACAGAGAAGATATGAAGAACTCTGCAGAAGCTTGAAAGCTTGTCTCTCTCGCTAAGGGAAGTTGGTCCAAAACAAGACATTACCTCACCCAACTTGTCTTTCTAATACCTTGAAATCAACACTGCATGCGTAAAAAAGTACATTAATAATGTAGACTGCATAAGCCCTATTAAAAGCCAAAGAACATTTTTAATGTGTTTATTTTAGATTACAAGGTGTACTTACTGGCTATCTGCATCAGTCATAAAACAACTATAGCTCCTGACTACAGACTTGTTAAAGGTTCTTTTGCAAATGGGTGTATGTATAATATAAAACTAGTGATTTGGCTCGATTCTCTGTTGCAGTGTGTGCATCCTGTTGCTTTAATATTGGTGTAGTGCAATATTTTCCTTCTATATGCAATTATTTTTCATTTGCATAGCACTAACAACACATCAAACAGTTGACAGACATGTAAAAAATGTTTCGTTGCTCCAAAGAAGAACACACATGAAGGATAATTTGTCTAGCTACAAATCACTCAAGTAATTAGCTGCTAATTTGGCAGCAGTCACTATTCACAGGCCTGGTCTACCTTGCTGGCAAAAGTTGGCAGCAGTCAACAGGAGTTACACAAGCTATGCAGAGAAGCTTGAGAACTCCCATCAACTTCCTAACTTTGCTTTAGCGCACCCTCTCCATTGCGCTACATCAATGGAAAATGAATTCCTGTGGACGCAGAACTATGCTTTTTTTTTTTTTTTTTGGTGGTGATTTTATTAGATCAACTTCTAGATTGATCAAGCATGTCTTCACTACCGCTCATTCACGTCGGAAAAAATTGATCCAACGGCGACAAATTTGCTACTGTCAGTGCAGACAGCCATAGCTTCCGCTGAGTGGTAAAACAAGTGGAAATTATTAACCAATGTCTTGCAGAAAGAGCAGTTTGATGCTACCTGTCAGGGAATGGGAACATTCCATTTATTACACATACAACAAATCTTTGCAACCATCGTCAGACAAAAGCAATGCTGATTATTTTTCTTTGAGTTGAGGAGGACTATTACACACCTGGTTAAATTTAAGCATGTGTTTAAGTGCTTTGTTGCATCGGGTCCTTAGCAAAGGGGCCACGATCTGTCTTTTTGGCTTTTATAGTTAATGCAACAGGACGTAGCAGAGCTCCTTGAGGATTAACACATATTCCCTTATGAAAACATCCCTGATTTGCCTGTTTCATGAGAGATTTTCCATTACAGAGGCAAGTGTCATAAAGCCATTTTTCGGGCAATTTTTTCAGAGTGGCTGCCGACCTAGTGACGAGACTGTTGCGGAATTTGTTTAAAAGGAAATGTCAAGGAAGACTACACCTGCTTTGGAACATTACACCAATCACTTTTGGTTTCTCCTCTCTCCGTTTCTAAGCTGCCAGGACAAGAGACCTCAATATTCATTCTCTGACACCAAGCTAACATTTAATGGAAAGGCTGACAAGTACAAAATTCTTAAAACAAGAATCAAGAGATTGAGGATTTGGGGGGGGGGGGGGAAGAAGTTACTATACAAACTCAATACTGAGCATTCATTCTGTGGCCTTTGGAGGGCACTCTGAGAAGGTCTTTGGGAAAGCACGCCCTGTTAACTCTGCAAAATATCTGACATGTAACAAGTCATGGTCAAGCAAACCATGGCACCTGTGCTGCTGAGAAGAGATCTCAGAGGAGTGATCTTCAGACCCCAAGACACATACTACTTGCAGCTGTCAAAGGGTGACACTGCCCTTTAAGAGGGAGCAGGAGAGGCTGACCCAGAGTAAACTTTAAAAGAGGGTACCTGGAGTGGCGGGGGGGGGGGGGGGGAGAGCTGTTAGGAAACTGCAGCAAGTAGGCACACCAGGGGAAAAATGACAACCTGAGAAGTAAAGGGGAAGTATCCCCTGGGAGTTGTAGCCCAAGGTGAGCTGAAAGACTGTGTGTTTGTGTTTAAGTCTGGACAATAAAACTGTCAAAGAGGCACTGTGTATGTCTTCTGCAGGCAGGGGAGAAGGCCTGCATTGTTGCGACAGCATCCAACCGTTCATTGCATTGTTCTAGAAAAATGAGTCAATGTATCTTCTAATTTTTAAGGGTAAATCTCCATTTCAGTGGGCAGCATGAGGACCCAAAGATGGGTGGAGACATTCTTCCCCTGAACCTGGAGTTGTTCCATGGAAACTTCCTCACTTCCATGTGGGTCCCCAATTTCCCTACCACCACCTCTTTCCTGCAAGTTGCCACACGGGCCTTTATGATGTGCCAAGAGTGGAGATGGGGCCGGTTTTGTCCCAAAGTGAACAGATAACCGAACACATGCAGTGCATTCAATTCTGAGAGACTTCCAGCCCAGCCTACCGAAGAGCTGTAAAACTATCAGACCTGCTTCAGCATTGTTTTCTTGGAAACTCTTTTCCAGTGTAACCTTTAGGGTAAGTTTTCCATTGCTCTTTTAGTATTGTTTCAAGCTTCTGGGATGAATTTTCCCCCTTTGGCAATCAGGGCTCCAAAGAAGCACAAGTTGTTTGAGAAATCAAGATGGCTGGATGAAGCTGGCTGAGACCATGTGGACTGCTTAGAGGATAAGTCATTCCGGGAAGCTTTACACCCCTGTCTGTTTTCAGCTGTGACCAGCGCCTGAATCTCTACTGACTTGGGTTAAAGTACGAAGGAGACCAGCACCTCTGAAAATCAGGCTCACCAGTTTGGCTTCTGTCAATGCCGGATTTAGTCACAAGCCAAGTAAGCCATGGCTTAGGGCCTCACATTATGAAGGGCCTCTAAATACGTCAGAAATAACTAAAGATTTATCACAATTGAAATTGTTAATTTAAATAAGGCTGTGTTGCAAGATTTATTTAGTTATTTTTGTTGCATCTTTACTTATGTAGAGATGCAAATATAATGGTTTATCATTTATTTTTTCATGACCATTTCTGTTATAATGTAATACACTTTTTTCTCTGTATATGTTATGGTATGGGGCCTCTGAAGCTTGACACAGGTTAGGGCCTCAGCATGTCTTAATCTGGCCCTGGCTTCTGAGACATCTGGTGGGAGTTTACAACATTAAATATCCTATATCAGCTTCTATGAAAATGGCTCTGAAGTTCCATATTATCTTTCTTAAGAGTCACTTACTTGCGACTTCTTATGGAACAGAAGGTGGGGTGGAGAGACGACTGTGTTTGTCATAATTACAGAACAAAATCAAACAACAGTGGAATGAAATATTTCCCCAAAAAGTATAACAAGGTGCTGGGGCAAGGAAACATTGTACTACATCACAGGTTGCAGATCCTGAAGAATAAATACAGGGTTCAAAAAGCTCAGAGTAACATGCTTGGAGGAAGATGCCATCATCTCCTTACTTAATCCAAATGATTAGAATAATTGCTGGTTGAGAAATTCAGTCCCATTATGTGATTACAAAGATTGTTTTAGTTGCCCCGTTTCTCCTCCCAAAGATGTCATCTTAAGACATGAGCTCTCTGACAGGTTAGCAGTTGGGAGAACCCTGCGTTACATTTCACTTTCTTAGTCATAGTCAGAACCCATCCCATCTACCACCCCTTCCCCTGGATCTGCTATCAAGCTACTGCATGAGCTTGGCGAAGCCATTTCACCTCTTTCAATTTCTCCTCCAATCCTTTTTCTGTCTTGCCATTTAAGTTGCCAGTTCTTTGGAATACAGCCCATCTTACTATGTATTTCTACAGTACTTCTCTCATCAAGGCCAGGATCTAGATTGGACACCAGAGGTGCATCTGTACTAAATTGGCTATATATTTTCAAAACGATAAATATAAAACATTCAGATGGTTTAGAAAAAGCCTGGGTAAGCATCCAAATGTTCGAGTTGTTACCTAACTCAAAGCATCCAAATCTTCTGAAATATAGTTTTTTAAGCAGTCACTGAGCCAGTGGGAAATGAAGATGGATAATGATTCTTTGTAATGTATTCTCTTCAAACTCTAAAATGGCAAAACTGAGATACATAAACCTGCTCAGAACTAGATCACTATGGCAGGTTCTGATCAGGGGCAAGACAAGCCTGTTGAAGGCGAATCTCGGACCAGATTTAACGACTGTTCCAGGGATGGAAGAGAGCATATGGGTAATAGAACTTTCTGCATTAAAGAGGCACTTGCAGAAAAATAAACAAATTCCTGCAAAACCTTTACAAATATCACTGCTATCATGGATATCACAGCCTTCCAGTACCATAGTTTAGGTAAAACTGCGAAGATTGTAGGGCAATCACTTTTCCATGGGGGAAAAGCCGGGGGGAGGGGGAATGTCATGATGATTTTCCCCTTAGGTTGAATGTAGAGTGAAATCTTTGTCAGCACCTGAAAGTTAGGTTAGAACGGTGCACTTTTATGCTGGTTTTGTTTCCTTACTTTCATTTGCCATCAGCCAGTGTAAGCAGAAGAACTTAACAGTGGAGGTGGCCTTAGCTACTGGGGACTCTATAGGCCCCTGGGGCCCTCCCTCTCTGGCCTCGGCTCCCTGCCACCCCCCCCCCCCCCACCGGTACCATCCCCTCCTCCTCCCCCCACGGCCCCAGCCGCAGAGGCCAGCTCCTCTTTCTGCTGCCAACTGAGGTAGACACAGCTTTTGGGGTAGGCGAAGCAGGCCATGGGACCCATTACTGCTCGGGGCCGTAGGTGTGTACCTGCTTCACCTACCCCAAAAGCCGCTTCTGCTTAACACTGGCTGCCATTGGGGGGGGAAGAGAAAATGGCACTGCACCAGCTGTACAAGTGGATGGTTCTTTTACTGGCAAGGGATGTTCTTAGCACATGCTTAACTTTAAGTCCATCACACTTCAGCACATGCTTAACTTGCCAGCTTAAGTTCTTTGCTGAATCAATGCCCATTTGGTACAAATACAAATGGAAACATCTCTCGGCTGACCAAGAAATGCACACGGAATTGTGTGTCATTGCCAACTTCTTGGCAGGAAAGAACACCTCTGTATTTCTTTATGGAGCTGGTTTAAGAAATTGAACCACCCGAGAAAAAGTCTGGCGCACCATTAGTGGCCTCTCCCTTCTGGCTAGTATAAAACTTTTCCTTTTTCAGTTTCTCCATTGTCTCTAAACATGCAGTCAGACTCACGTCAAAGCTTTTCATTGAGAATGTGTGTTTGATAGACAGGTGGGATGTCCCCAGCTCTTGATTTGTAAGAATTCAGTTATATCTCATATTCTAAATCAGCAACCATATGTGGAACACCTATAGAGACAGTAATTATGGGAAAGTGGAGTGAATAATTATAATACCAGTGCTTGGAAATGCTCATTAATTGCAAACTGAGAGGAGGAGATTATTGCCACTCAGTTTCAGGAAATGGTTTGTGTATTTTGGCAATCGATATTTTTCACGTTTTACTGAGTCTCCAGACTATAATAAGCATGAGGCTCAGGCATCGTGGCTGCTGACTGTGCTTCAATTTGCCAAAAACGGAAATACGGATGCTTTGTTCATTAGCTATTGGCAGGTTAATATTAGTGGAGCTAGCATCTAACTTTCCTCACTAGACATGGTTATGGTTTCTCTCGACTACTGGATCGTCACTTAATGTAGAGATTGGGGATGCATCTTGGAGCCAAATTTTAGCTCTCTTATGTGCCAGTCGCAGAAACTTATTGTTTCTTCTAAGTCAGTGGTTTTCAAACTTAGGGGCGGGACCCTGTACTGGGTCACAGACCCTCAGGCACTGGGTCATGGCACCTGCTCCTGCCACCGCCAAAAGACTGGAATGCATTACTCAAAGATGTAATTGTTGGGTCACGGGCATAAACGATTTTTTTCAACTGCATCCCAAGAAAAAATGTTTGAAAATCACTGTTCTCAGTAGCTCACCACTGATGTAGAGTCCTTCCTGGACCCAATGCCAGTGGAAGATTGCCACTCTCCCTTGCCATCCAGGATACACGCCTGCCCATTCCCAGCATGGTCTCTCCCATTGGAATTCTCTTCGTGGCTGCTAGAGTTATAGGTCTTTTGCACCACAAGTTGCCCAAAATGGCCCTAATGAGCCTTAAGAGACTGCTCCATGGTCCAAGCATACCTCTCGGTAATACTGTACCCTAATTGAGATAATTCTCTTACCTGGTTGCAGGCAAAGCACTTGATAATACACATTTAAAAAGAAGCTTCATGAAAAGCTGAACAATCAGGATTCATTTCTTTTAAGAAAGTCAGAATATTTGGTGCAAAATGAGACCGGATTCTGTGTGTACTTGTTAAACTATTCCTCCCTAGGAAAAGACTACCTAATAGTCCCTGAATGGTCCATGTTAGGCAAAGAGTTAAATTAAATATTATTGCTCTATGGCAAGGAAATATATTCAGACACAACATACATACTTGTACTATATGCTACTGAACAGACTTCAACTGGTGACCTACCCTAAAGTGTTAATGGATGGTAACCTAATGCAATGGATTTCAAATATTACATCAGTGTGTCCACCGTGACAGGGATTTAATATAAATACCATCTTAAAATAAGTGATTAAAGCAGTCTGAGATTTGGTTAGGTGCTACAGTGTAGTTTTATTATATATATTGAATTGAGTTTAACCATCAACAAATACCAGGATATTAAATAACAGGGGAGTGGCCTTTTGATGTTCTCAAGGCTATTTCATTTGAATCATTTCTGTGCAATAAGAGGATTTCTGCAGCTATTTAACTTGCTGACCTTGAAATCTAAAACAATCTCAAGCCTTGCCTGCATGAGACTCGTGTTTCTTTTCACCAAATTGCCATGAAAATTAAGACACTTTTCTGATGTTATACCTGTTGGATGGCTCTTATTTTGTCGAATGAAACTATTTGGTTAAGACTGAAAACATAAATGAGTGCTCATAGCTTGAAAAGACCTTACAGGAACACTGGGCCAAAAGAAATCTCATGAGGTTCAACAAGGACAAGTGCAAAGTCCTGCACTTAGGACGGAAAAATCCCATGCACTGCTACAGGCTGTGGACCGATCGGCTAAGTAGCAGCACTGTAGAAAAGGACCTGGGGGTTATGGTGGATGGGAAGCTAAATATGAATCAACAGTGTGCTCTTGTTGCCAAAAAGGCCAATGGCATATTGGACTGCATTAGCAGGAGTATTGCCAGCAGATCGAGGGATGTGATTATTCCCCTCTATTCGGCACTGGTGAGGCCACATCTGGAATACTGTGTTCAGTTTTGGGCTCCCCACTACAGAAAGGATGTGGACAAGTTAGAAAGAGTCCAGCGGAGGGCAACGAAAATGAGTATGGAGCTGGGGCACATGACTTGCGAGGAGAAACTGAAGGAACTAGACTTATTTAGTCTGCAGAAGAGAAGACTGAGGGGGGATTTGAGAGCAACTTTCAACTACTTGAAGGGGTGCTCCAAAGACGAGGGAACTAGGCTGTTCTCAGTAGTAATGGAGGGCAGAACAAGGAGTATGGTTTCAAAGTGCAGGTGGGGAGGTCAAGGTTGGATATTAGGAAAAACTTACTCACTAGGAAGGTGGTGAAGCATTGGAATGGATTACCTAGGGAGGTGGTGGCAGATATTTAAGGCCTGGTTAGACAATACTCTGGCTGGGATGATTTAGTGGGAATGGTCCCTGCTTTTAGCAGGGGGTTGGACTAGATGACCTCATGAGGTCCTTTCCAACCCTATGATTCTAGGATTCTATATAAAAATGCATAATCTGCTTTTACACACTTGACTTATTTGTAACACAAGTGTAAGCGATAAAGCCAAAGCCCTAAGATCCAGCTGCATTCATTTAGGGTGATGAAGACTTTATTTATATTTATCTTGTTGAAACTTTCTCTCCCCAAACTCAATTTTTTTTTTTAAAGGCTGTTGCCAATTGTCAGTTGTGAACTGGTGTGTGTGTGTATTTCATTTTCGTTTTAAACTGTGCTTGCGAAATGCAGTGAATTGAGAGCTGGAACCTCCCTTTTACTTGCTGTGTAAGAATTTACTAATTTTGGCTAGTGAATAGTTTACAGCACAGGGATATTCAGGTCTGGATCTTACCTACGTGATTTGCCTCAGTCCAGATTCTGGAACCATCTCTAGGAGCTCGAACCTTATTTGCATGGAGATTTCCAAAGGTACAGTTAGCAGTTAAGCACCTAACTTCCACTGAAAAGCAATGGAAACTGGACACCAAACTTCAATTTGTGCCTCTAGAAATCTCTGTGAAATCTAAGGTACCCTCCATCAATCCTTGACTACTCCTTTGCAATAGCACTATTAACAAGAATGTCAGTTGTGGTTGGCATTGCTATGACCCAGATGGAACTTTAGTCCGCAGGAATTAGACAAAGCACCAGACTCATTTCCTCACAGACCACCATGTGGTCTTCAGATGGCTTCGCAAACTTTGGACTCTTCCAAAAGAAGTATTTGAATTTGAACTAGCAATTTAAGACGTGGAAGGCTCCATAGACCATTAGTGACTCCCCCCAGCTCCCCAATACTCCAGTTAGTAAGTGCAATTAGAATTCAAATAATATATACTTTAATTTCTTTTTCTCTCCACAAAATGTCGCCAGACAGATCACTGCTTCCTCTATTTTTCCCTTATGTAAGATTAATTGATGGTACTTCTCACAATTTTAGTTTTTTCTCTCTCACTATTTAAACACTAACATCTGAAATTCAGGGTATGCCTAGCTGTGTGCAAGTAACATAGTTATCAACTCTGGTCCCTGATTAGGTGAGTAACTTGTATGAACGCTTACAAAATTTCAAATTTCCTTTCCCTGGGTATTCCCCCACAGAAGCACCACATTCACTCCCCACTGTTTTTTCAAGCTACTAAAACCAGATCACAAACATTTTCACACAGAGAAGGCAGCAAAAAAAAGTTCAAGTGTTCTTGAAGTGAACTAATTTACAATTTTGAATATTCATGAAAAATATTTTTGCATTGTTTGCCCAGCTCTAACTGTGTTCATTAAAGGAAAACTTCATTAGCGAAGGAAGTAGCATATTGCAGTCCACAACAGTGAACAAAATACAACCTTAGATACAGCTCTTACAGTTGTTGGAGTAGGTTCTGCAGGTTTGTCACTTACTGGTAAAAAGGAAACATTTCAGAGTTATAATGAGCTCATTAAATGTTTGCATTAACAATTTAAATTCATAAAAGGGAAAGTCACAGTTTGAGCTTCTTGCAAACCAATCACTGCAAATGTTGGCACTGAATATTGAGTGAAAAGATCAGATGATTGGAAGAGCTAGTGTATATAGATAGCAGAACTGTTGTAATAAATTGAGCATGTGGGTATCATTGTCCAATAATGATGGCTTCCTACTGTTTGTGAATGTTTCCTTCCAATAACTGGCATATAAAGAAGATATAAGCCCAATTAATGGCAGAGGGCTGCATTTTTGGAGCATAATGTCCTGAGTTTTGCATTAAATTGGCATATGTAGCCGGTCTTGCCTAAAATGGGAATGATGTTTTTACTTAGGATCTATGGAATTAAGAGCAAGACCTCTATTCTTTGTGCTACTGGACTAAGAACACAGTCCTCCTAAAATCTCCAGCTGGGATCTAATGCTAAATCTTCTCAGACCTGATTCAATGCACACTAAAGTAGAAGAAAAGACTCGCACTGATGTCAGTGGATTTCGGATAGCCCACTGATTAACCTCTCAAGCGGAGTGGCCTCCGCAGGCATGGCTTACACATGTGTCAAAATTTCCAAGGTAAGTCTGACATTCATATTCCTTAACAGGAAATTAGAGCTTATTAAGTAGTGGAAAAAAATATTCAGAGAAAATGTTTGAGCCTGGGGTAGAGTGTCAATGGAAGAGGCCTGGGACCTATTAAATTGATGGGACCCTGGGCAATTACCCTTCCCCCCATCCCCGGTGGGTTGGCCTACCTCTGCTTAGTCTCACCTTAGCCCTTTTTTGAACTAGCTTGAGGCTTATTAGCTGTGTAGCTACATTGCATGAATAGCAGCAGCAAAGTTACAACTTAGCCACATCAAATAGCACTCAGCAGTTTCAGGTGGCTTTGTAGCTTTGGTCTCTCAATTCCCCATCTGTCAAAGGAGGATAAGGGACCTGCTGTATCTCACAGGGGTGTTGTGAGGATAAAGATCTTAAAAAGCAGGAGGCACTCAGACTGCAGTAATGGAAAACACATGATTTCCCAAGAGAGTTAGCCAGTCCATTATGATCCTTTAAAATAATAATGCAGGTCATAAAATTTCACCCAGTTATTCCTGCACAGAGCCCAGTAATGTGGTGAAGGGGAGGATATGTTAGAAACACATTCAGTTTTGATTTCAAGATTCCAAACGATCAACAATTCACTGTGTATGTAATGGCAGATTCAAATTTACCTAACCAGCATGCCTTCATTTTGAGATACAGGTCTAGAAGAGGACCAAACTAAACAACATGGAAAAACGGAGAAAAAGCACAAACAAGTAGGTATAATTGAAAATCAGACTGAATTCATTTTTAAAATACAAATGAAGTACAGCATTTTAAAATAAATTAGTAAAAACTTCTTTTTTCCCTATGGTTCCCACCTGAGTTTCTTCCCTAGGAATGCTGCTGGTAGGAAAACTGTAGCAAGGAGAGAAATCTACCTTTTCACCTTCAGATCCCACCCTTCTCTGGGATGTGGAGATTTGAAACTAATAAGCACAAAGCAGTTCACCAAATGATAAACTCCTTATTAGTGAAAAATGAGTCCAGTGTCTTTCACCTTCTGTATGAAACTAGTGAAGACAAACTTTGGCATTTTTGCGAACAGCAATCCGTGAAGAGTTCTGTATGATCACCGGCTTTCAAATGCATTATTGGATAAACGCCCTGTCTGTGCATCTCTCTCTGTCATATGCTTCCTCTTGATTTATGTTCTAGTTCGTATCAGCAGTCTGTTTACCATGAAAGAGGAAACTGAAATGCTGAATTAATTTTTTAGAGTGGATATTTGTCCACAATTGGTGTATCATTTATTTTTATGTATATTTGTATACTATGTGTAACAAGCTCACCGAAGAATGATTCTTGGAGATATGTTTCCACCTAAATAGCTTATTATCTAGGATAAATGCTGCCTTTCCCTGTCTTTTTCAATTTTCCCTTGCTGAGATTTTAGATTCTCATTTTACATTGCCTTTGCCTTATTCATCAGGCATTGGCCATATCACTATGGTTTTCTCTCAAATACGTGCAACCTTCAGCTTCAGTAGATTTATATTAAACAGCAATTTTATATTCCCTGTACTATCTGTGTATCAGTTATTTTTTGGGGGTGGGGAGAAGAGGGGAAGAACGTCTACAGTATCTCAGTGATAAATAATTTGTTCATAACCCTCATATAACCCCTACAAAGTCAGATTTGTAGGAAATGCATCATATTTTTCCTGACTCTTCCTCAACTGTTTCTATATCAGCTGCCACGACATATCCCTCACCTATCTCCATTACAATCAATGGGATTTGTATAGGATCAGGAAGGAATTTAGGCTGGTGATTTTCAAATGATTCAGAAGATTGGCAACTGTGCATCTATTGGCAAATTTGCTGACTCAGTGGGGTTCATTTAAATTTAGATCTATCCAGGCGATAAGTATTTGTATTCAAAGTGTGTGTCGAGTAACTACTTTATATCGATTTGAATGATGATACCTAGCTCTGATATAGCGCTTTTCATGAATAGATCTCAAAGCACTTTATAAAGTAATCAAACATCATTATCCTCATTTGCTGATGGGGAAACTGAGGCACAAAATGGTTAAATGACTTGCCCAAGCTCTTCAGCAGCAGAACCAGGAATAGAATGAGATCTCCTGAGGGCTCATTCAGTGGTTCATCCACCAGGCTGTGGTGCACTCCATCAGGACACCGCTACCAAGATGGGAATGTTGGGGCAGATCCTCAACTGGACTAAATCAACATTTATATCAGTGGAGGCATCATCAGGCTTTGTACTGGTTAGAGCTGGTTGAGTTTATTTGCAATGGGGGTGAAACTTCTATTGGGATGGATCTATTCCTGAGCTAAGGGCCAGCCCAAGGCATGTACACCACTTACATGCCATAAAAGAGCTACTTTAAACATTCAAAGGAGTGGTAATGGCTTGGGAATTGATCTTACTTCTGCAAAGGTATTCTTTACTAGGCAAGCAGACCTGGTCTAAAAAGGAGGTGAAGACAAAATGTTCACTAAAAATGGCAATGTAGTTCTGCAAAAGTTCCTACGGTTATCTGCTCTCCTGGCTCATATGGAGGCTCCTAGAGAAGCCAGTCTTTGCAGGAGCATTTCACTAATTTTCAGACCAAAAGAGTGATCCCTCTAATGTGATCTTTGCCTCAAGTTAATATCTTTAGCACATATAATATAAAGCAGCTAAATACCTGCCCATGGCTTTCATGTTTGGCCAACAGCAGGAGTGGAAAGTGGGCAGAAAAATTGGTAGAGAAGATGGGTTCTGAGCCACAAAAGACTTGGAGTTGTGTGTCATGCATTAGGATGGAAATCTTGGATGGAAAAGGGGGTAGACCCTGAGAATATGATGGGGACAGACTTGAATTTGACCTGAATCTGAATTCCATCTGTTACACCCTATTTGGGGCAATAGATGAAGAAATAAGTCTCCTCCTCCTCCCCATTTGAGCCTGTAGATGGTTGGCAGCATGTGATCCACATGGAGGGCACCTCCCAATGGTGTTTCTGGGGAATTACTCACGTGGTTCCCTCCAGATGGTCTGTGCTCCACCTTTTCCATGCCAAACTCTTGTCTAGAGTCCAATTATTGGTCTTTAGCTGGCCACTATTTAAAACAGTCTATGACCAGCGAGCTTAGTGCCACACCTGACACTCTAGGGGGAGTGGAGAGGGGCCTGGGCTCACCCTCTTCTCTGGGCCTCGGCCCAGGAACCCTATGTGCCACGATTCCAGCACCGCATGCTGCCTCCCATCAGTTTCAGTCGCATGCTACTTCCCTGGGCTGCTTTCCTCACATCCCTAGTCTTGTGCTTGCCCTCACCTTGGGCCTTGCTGCAGTCCTAGAGTTCAGCCACCATCCACTCCTGGCTCCTGGCCTCTCGAACGCTGCTCCAGCCACTGCTGCTGTCTGCCCTTCTGCACCTCTTCAGGACTCCAGCTTCTGGTCAGTTCCCAGTTGCACACTGGGAGCTCCCCAGGGTGCTGGCTACACAGACAGACAGCTCAGGAGAGGACCTTCTCCCTCCAGCTCCCAAGGCAGACTGACTGAGCTGCCCCTGCAGCTCCCTTTATATACCAGGCTGCTCACCCCTGATTGGTTCCCGGCTCCTAGCCACCCATTGGCCAGTGCTCTCAGGCCCTTTTAACCTCTCATATACCATAGTGGGGCAACAACACTGGTACAGAGTCATAACTTGTCCCTGTCACTGTATTACCACAGGAATATGTTCTCTTTATAGATACAGTTGCCATTCTCTCTGTTTTTATGAGCTTTGCTGTTTGCCATTTATTCTCCTCTTTCACTACCTTCAAATGTTATTCTTCCTCCCATGGCTCTCTCTCTTCTCTTCAATTCACCTTTGGCTCGGACAGGTTCATACCTGTTGAGTACTTCACAGCCCAGGCAAGTTTATAGACACATCTAAAACTAGCTAAATCATCGCAACAAATGCCCTGCTATTAGACAACACAGGTTTATTAATCACAACTTAAGTGCTTGGGCATATGGACACCTGCGCTTCCCTCCATCACATGGCTCATGGCAATAGTAAATTTCTGAGGATGTCACTCTATGCATGATGAAAGGAATTCTTCTCCCCCTCCCCCTTTTTCCCCATGGTGTGATGCTTTCTTCACTCTCTGTCTCTGCCAGAGGCATTGCTGAGTAGCATTCCTGTTCTGCAGAAGCCAATAGATTCACCCTGGAGTTAAAAATTATACACTGGGAGTTACATTTAGGTTTCATATTTATTTGTATACTCACATTTTCTTATTGGCTTTAATTTAATAGGATTTCATCAGTATACAAATGTTAAGCTGTACAAATCTCACCTGTCCAGCAGAAAAGGGGCTATTTTATTTATTTAGTGGAATTCATCTTGCCAGACTGGATGACTCTTTCCTGCTGACATAGCTACCGCTGCTCATTGAGCTGGTTTTATGCCAACAGGAGGGCCCTCCCACGTCAGCACAACGTGTATGGAGAGCAATCTTACACTGGCACCAACACAGCTGTGCTGCTGTGATCTTGGAAGTATAGACACAAATTAGGAATATTACTATTTGTAGCACATATGGAACTAATGGAGGATATTATGACCTCAATTATACAACTGGAAAGATAGAGCTGTTCTACTGATTTATCCTGGATTTACATCAGAGTAACAGAGATCAGAAACTGGCAACTTCTGTATTTGGCCTCTGTCCCTCAGAACATATGCATTTCGAGTGTTGAAACAATGCCAGGTGTTCATTCTGGACCTTCTCAGAGAAGTCAGTGATGTAGGTGAAGTTTCAGAATTGTCTAATAATTCCCTTTTACAAGATGGGAATCTTTTTCATTGTCTATGAAAGTGGCTCTGTGTTCAATAATTTCTGTTACCATCAAATGGCAAAATTCCCATTTTTTGAATTTTGTGTTTAAGTCAAGACAGGCATCCATCCTCCCCAGCTAGCTCAAGCACGTAAGTAAGGAGGACCAGGAGACTAACACTATTTTAAGTAGTAAATAATATTAAGTGGCCTCAAAAGGGATGGACAGACAGGCCTTTTGTGAAAACAGTGTATTATGCAGAACTAGGCTTGAGAAAAGCATTCTGTTCAGATACAATGTAGCCCAAATTTGAGCTTCTTTGATCACTAGAGCCCTCAGCCAGTCCTTTTTTTAAGGAATTATTAATTAAAACATATACATGCCGCAAGCCCCAAGCAGGATGAGGTTGTTATGTTAACTCTGCCCCTTCTTATGCAGCAGAATTCATATTGAAAACTTTTTGGAGTAGGAACCATTTTCTTGTTCTGTGTTTGTACAGCACCTAAAACAACAGGGTTTTGGGCCATACCTGAAGCTCCTAGGTGCTACCACAATACAAATATAGTAATAATAATAAACAGATAAAGTTAATGGGGTTCCCCTTAGTAGCAAGTACGACACTGGTAGAATGGGTTTACATGACTGGACTCTCAGTTGGAAAGCTGGAATATAGAATGATATTTCCATACATAAGGAACTATTACCATTATATATTGATACAAGGGTATTGACAGAAAACTTAGAATGATTGTATTTGATTACTAGGCTATTCAGTCTCCTTAAGAAACCCACATAAATATGACAAATGAGAACATTGCAGTTGTGTCAAAGGAGACTTCTACCCAATTAGTATTAAAAGGGCCTTGAATAGATACTATGGGCTCACTGCAGGCTTAGGGCAGAAGAAAATATTTAGCACTTCACATTTAGGGCTAGATCCTCACTTCAGCTCCATCCCATAGTCTAGCCCATGATGTGGATGGAAAAGCCAAGGAAACAATAGCAGGTTAGGAAATCCCTATAGCTTCACAGGTCCTTGCTGCCAAAACACCCATTGGGATGCAAGGCAGCTGCTATAAGTTAGATCAGCCTTCAGAGCTTGCCCTTCCCTAGGTTTAGGGAGTGTATAAAGGTGCTTATCCAGCACTTTTGTTTCAGGCCAGCGGATCTTGACCTGAGTAGCCAAGGAAGAGCAGCAGGTAGCAATAATGCTATAGCATACCAAATTTAAGTGCAAGGCTTTGAGGTTTTCTGTTGCCGCAGCATTGCGCAAGATGACATATGGATCCCTTTGGTTTGCTAAGCGTTATTTGGAGGGCCCCCTTGCAGCTCGTCATCTGAATGAGGTATCCAAATATTAAAAGGAAATCTGATGGGCCATTCCTACCAATTTTCAGTAAGGAAATAGCCTCCGGTGATTCTTAAAATAAAAGAGCAATGACGACACATGCAGGAATAAAGAAGGATACCGAAAGGGTCAACAAATACAGCTGTACTACAATATTCTTTATGGATTAGCTATATGGTCAGTCATTTTTAAGGAACAGCGCAGAAGAAAATGACTAGGTTCTAATGCATTTCTATCACACATGTATCTAATTGGTACTAGAGAATAGGATGATGCCCAGATGCAAATGCATTATTCACTACGAATTGCCGGAATGAATAAATAGTTTTCACCCTGTGGGATGTTCATGAATGGTTCTATTTGTCAATGCGGATTCTTTTAGGACTGACAGCAGCTTTTGGTACCTAAGACAATGTGCATCTGCCAGTTTTCCTGAGGACACCTAGCAGGAGTCGCTCTTAAGTGATTCCATTCCTAGCTTTTTTCGTTGGTGTATTGGGGAAGCTTGGAGAAGATCCTATTTGTGTTTTTTGGAGTATGTCACACTGATGCACAATTCAGGTCTTTAACTAAACCCCCGGCGGCTCCTGAATATGCAGGAAGCATCTGTATCTAAGAGTGCTTTTTTTTTTTTTTTTTCCAACCTGTGCACAGTGGGCAGAAATCGGTTGGAATGCTTGCAAAGTAAGATACTACTCAACCTGGAGAAGTGTGGCAGGATCTAGTGCTTTGAAATTAGCTTCTCATCCATCTGGGAATTAGCTAGTTTCTTAAGGGTTAATGTACGTAAATAGCTCACATTAATCACAATAGGAGCTTTGTTATGAACAGAGCAAACATAGCAATAAATCTTACTCAGCCTTTGGGAAAACAGTATGGTGTTTCGGTGCACTATTAGAACGAAGGGAATAGTATCTGAGCTATGTAATGTAGTACATAAATATACTTATTGTCGATTAGGAATTCCTGATTATTTTTGCTAGAAGTATATGTATCATCACTGTCAGCTGTATTAGATGGCTCTTCTTGACACAAATATTACCAGACAAAAATCAATGCGTCAGTGAAAGAACCCAACAGATTTATCACCTACATATTATGTCGGATATTTTCACATGCCCTGCTCTAAAGAGCAAGCTTTCATCTATTGGCATTTTCCAAATGTGAGAAGTTAGAAATTCAGAAAGTAGCATTTCTGAAAACTGGGTGGTTAGTGGTTAAATCAAACTAGACTCGTACTACCTGATACGACTAATACATGTTCTAGCAATTACCTTTTGACATATTAATCTATGAATTTCACATTCAATTACAGCATCATTTTAAAAGGCTTGTTTCAGTTAGCTACATATGATGGAAGACTATCGGGGCTGAGGCTGGGTAAGAGGCTAAAGTTGTGGGGAAGATAGTGTGCTGACACAGGGGCTGGAGCCATCAGATCATTTTCTTATTCCTTATAATTCGCTGGTTGCTTTTAATGTCTGTATTTATTTGCAAAAGGCATTTACCCTTCAAGCTTCAAGCACAAATACAAACTATGGATCAGATTATATGCAGTCCTTACTCTCGCAAACTCCTGTGATGTCCAGGGGACAGAGTACAAATTGAGTGAGAATGTCAGGATTGAGTCCACTGATTGCACATCATAGAAATATGGTTCGAATTTCACCCTGGAGATGTGGATCAAACCACATTAAGTCAATACACATTAAATCAAGGACCTGATCCAGAGAAATGCTGAGGGCTTGCAACTCAGATCATCTGTAGGCATTCAGGGCCACTTAGGATGAAGCATTGATTCAGGCATCTAGAGAGAGCTAAGATCAGATTTCATAGCATCATCCAGAGTCCTGTGGCACTTTTAAAGACTAACAGATTTATTTATCACATGAGCTTTCATGGGAGAAAATCCCACTTCGTCAGATGCTTTGAAGATGGGCACAAAAAGTCATGTGATAAATAAATCTGTTATTCTTTAAAAGTGTCACAGGACTCTGTTTGTTTCTCTGCAATAGACTAACACGGCTCCCCCTTTGGAACATAGAATCATAGAAACTGGAAAGGACTGCGAGAGGTCATTGAATCCAGTCCCCTGTACTGATGAGAGGACCATGTATCCTCTTAAACCATCCCTGACAGGTGTTTCTCTAACGTGCTCTTCAAAACTTCCAATGATGAAGATTCCACAACCTCCCTAGGCAACTTAGTCCAATGGTTAATCACTTCTAACAAAATGGAAGCTAGAGCCCTGCTGCCATGGGGATTCCCTCTAGCTGCTCGGGACCCGGCAACCTCAGGTGGCTTGATTCAAGCTGCCAACTGGGGTTGGCAGCTGCTTGGGACCCGGCAACTCCAGGCAGCCTGGGCGGCAGGCAGAGGGGCTTGAGCCGCCTGGGCTTGGGGGCTCCCACTCGAGAGCAGCCAGCCCAGGCAGCAGGCAGAGGGGCTCAAGCCACCCGGGCTTGGGGGCTCCCACTCGGGACCTACCAGCCTGGGCGGCAGGCAGCAGCGAGGATCCCAGTCCCTGGGAGCCACCAGGAACCCTGGTGGCTCCAACAGCAGTGGAACTGCTGTGGCCGGGGTTCTAGGAACCCCTGGCTACAGCTCCGCTACTTGTCAATTTCACTGCTCTGCTAGAGCAGTGAAATTGACAAGTATGACAGATCCAGTGTCCCAGAGTGGCCTCAGTTGGCACTCTGGGACATTTCCGGAGACTGTCAAAAGCGCAAGAAGTGTACACGCTGGCTGTACTGAAGAACAGCTGTTCTGTGCTAAGCCTAACCACCCTCGTTTGGGTGGTTTTCCTGTTGCGTGGCAGGAGGGTAAAACTCCTTACCGCACGATAAGGCTGTAGTATGTACAAGCCCTCTGTGCCTGCATCTCTCCTCCCATCACTTGTCTATTAGATCATTAGCTCTTCAGGGCAGGGACTGCTTGTTAAAATAAGCACGTGCAGAGTCTCATACTCTGGGGCTGGAGCCTCTAGACATCATCATAATGCAAATAATAATATTATAACCAAATTATAAGGAAAAGTGGGGTCCTGCTTTCCTTTTCTCTCCCCCTTCAAGACTCTTCTTTGTGAATATCTGCTGCCATTTGGTCACATCAATTTTCCGAGTCCTTTTTCTTACAATTCCTGATATTTTTAGTTTTCACATTGTCGTCAAATAGATAGAGATAAATAAATAAAATAAACAGCTCACCACTTTCCCTGGCCAAAACCTGCCTGCTCATTTTTCAGTCCTGATCTTGCAATTGGGCCCATATGGAGCTCTATTTACCTCAGTGGGGCTAGGCACAAGCATAAGGATCTGCAAGTTGGACGTGATTGCCATATTGAAATCTTAACACATTTTCCTGTGGAAAGAACAGTCAAGAAAATATGAACTCAGATCGTAGCAGGTAAGAGCTCTGTTCTGTCCAATCTTTTGTCAAATTTTCTAGGACACTAATCACCATTTCCTTGAAGAAATATCATTTTGCACACAAAAAATGGCCTTTTAAAGTGGAGGGGTGAAAAGGCACAGATTATCAGGGCTGAGAAGAAGTAACCCATGAATATGGTATGCCAAAAGCAGTTTGCTTCTGTAACCATTCCATGCACGCATCTCACATTGACTTCAGTAGGAGTTCCACAGCCTGACCGCCTGCAAGATCAAATCTATCAAGTTTCTTAGTTATTTTTTTCCCTCTAAGTCCGATTCTGAACTGGCACTACTGACTAATTGATTTACCTCTGCATATGGGAGAAGAGGATCAGACTTATTGCATCCACTATATTTCCTCACCAAATTAAAAGCAACAACAGAAGAATGAGAAATTATGCAAAATCATACAGAAGGGATCAGATTTTTTTTTTCTGCCAAGGGGTATGCCTCGACCTTTCATTTTTATTTTCACCCTCCACATCTGCTTTAGTGAATGAACAGCATCTGCTCTTCCATACAGAGTTATAGCAGATATTAGGCATAGTAGTCAGAAGCAGAGTTGGCAGACAAGCAGATGCATCCGAGATAAACATTTGCTGAAACTATGACACAATGTGACAATTTACAATACCCACCCATCTCTCTCAGTCCCTCATGCTTTCCCCCTCATACTTCCAACTACTCTTGGTAGTCTTCCAGCTTAAATAACTAAATATTTACCATGACCACCAGCCCTGCCTGTGAAAAGATCAGTTAAGCAGCAGGGAGGCACAACGAACTGGATTTTATACATTGCTCTCTTATACATTATAAACAGAACGTGTGCCAGAGTCACTGGTGCTGGCAGAGGAAGAACGCACGAAGTCTGTACCGCACATGAATGCAGATCGCCTGCTCCATTAGAATGGTTTATAAATGTCTGAATAATTTTTGACACATCCCGGTCAAGAGCTTGATACCTGCATTTAAACTTTCGGTCCTTTGTCCAACCACTGAGCCTCTCTTTCCTTAATGCAAGTTCTTTTCATGAGTAGGAAAGACAAAAGTACACTTATGGATTCTCTCCAGACTTTTGGGAGATAAGTTAGCTACCATCAAGCCAGTGATATCATTACTTTATAATACTGTATGCCTTCCAAGACTCTCAAACTGCTTTGCAAACAATGAAGCGTCAATGATTATCCTCCCCCGTTACAAATGGGGAAACCATCAGAGAGAGGGGACGTGCCTTTCCAAGGTTACATGGGGATCCTGCACCAACAACAGGAATAGAAACCAGCTAGCCTTCCTCCCAGTCATGAGCTTTGCCCCCTAGGCCACCCTTTCTTTATCTATCTTCCATTGGCCAAATGGAAGCCCATTTGAAGCAAGAAATTTTGTGCGGCAAACTAGTGCAGGAAATATTTCAGCAGCCCTGCTCTCCACCTACTATATAATTTGAATAGAATTTTGGTAACAAAGCCCTTAAGGACCAAACCCTCCTCTCATTTGTGCACACAATCCCATTTTAATCCCTTACAGACAGGTGAGAATATCCATGTGTATTAGCAAAACTGTGTCACTGGGGATGGGGATGGGGATGGGAGCTAGGATGCAGATGTTCTGTCATTTGCATTACAATAACACACCTAGAGGCTCCAAGAGAGGTTGTTGCGCTCTTCGGCTAAACACTGCACAAACACATGGTGAGAGAACTCCCATCTAATAGAGTTTACAGTTTAAATGGACCCAAAGAGACTAAAGAAAGAGAGGAAACTAGTATTATCCTTGTTTTAAAATCAGGAACTGAAACACAGAAAGCTTAAGTGACTTGCCCACAGTCATCTACGGCAGGGTTCAGGACTGAACTCAGATCTTCTGTAGTCTAGATCAATTCACTAATGAGATGCCTCCTTCCTACAGGTTTTATTCTTTATTCTGCTTCCAGCAGTCCACTTGGTCTCAGCAGTGTCTATCATCCTTCATTTTTAGCCTTGACGTACATTAATTTTAAACATATATCGCAAGAGCTTTCTTTGTTTTATTAATTCTATTAGACTCAGCATGCTGGATGAAGGGACAGTAGACATGAGCCATGCCATTAAAATAAACAAAAACTTAAAAGCACTACAGCATAAAGAGAAATAAATCATTTGGAGAAATAAAACCAAACTGAAAATGAAGTTAAAACACAGTCCTCTAATCCACAGAATTTAATGTAGACCTGCAATGATCACACATTTCTTCTTTAGTATGTTTCCTTTTTATAACAGATATTGATATTGTCCCCTATGTAATTGTCCTACATTAGCTCCAACAAGATGAAGCCGAGCATCAATATTTTTCCCAAAACAACCTCCTATCATCATCTTTCCTGCTCCGATAAGAGAGTGCTCCCCATAATGCAATCTGGACGGCTTCTTATTTGTATGCACAGCTTGTATGTTCTAGCAGCAGTCCAGGATCACATCCAAACATCTTATGGGTTTTTTATGGCTACAGTACATTTGATTTAGAGCGACTCCGCAAACTGTTGTATTCATTATCATTGTAAGTTGAAGTGCTTATATCCCTTTTTGCTTTTCATGTCCCTTGTATTATTGCAACTTTAAGAGGCTCTAGTGATACATCATTGACAAAATCAGACTCATATTCTATATTTTCCAGTTAGAATCATCCCCGGCTCTGGAATGGAAAATATTTTGCCACTACTGGTGCCATAATATATATATTTTTGGTATTGACACTATTACAATTGTCGTAAAGTACCACTATTAATTCTGAGTAAAAGGAAGTTTAATAACCTTTGTTCTGATTCATTCAACTGGCCAAGTCACAATGTCTAAAATATTTATTACCACAGATATTTCAGAATTCCCAAGTCTGTTTCACAAACTTCAACAGCACTCACTATCTACTTGATTGCATAGAAGTTTATGTAAGATTTAGAGAAACATATCATGTCTACTTGGGAAATCATTTTGTTTATTAATAGACATGCATGTTTTTGTTTGAATAGCTGACAGGGTCAAGACTTAGGAAGTAATATATCATGAATCGATTTGAACAATAAAAAGACCTATGAGACATACCTTTGTAAAATCAAACTGACTCGATTATTCATTAGCACACCTTGACCTCTCACTTATTTCATAGAATGCACCTAATTTAATTTATAATTAAACCTGGATGGGAGCCAAAATAGGAAGGTTGTACTGAAGATAATTCAGTTGGGATTATTAGACACACATTTCTCAGTGGCAAAATGCCCACTCTTAAGAAGAGGTTGCAGGATATAAAACATTATAATTGTTTAAAACCACCGTTTTTGAACAACTCTAAGAAATCTAGTTTATAGTTAATTAATCCTCCTGGGTTAGAGCAATGGCTTTCAACCAGTGGGCTGTGACACAATGCGTGTGCCATGAGAAGTGTCCATGTGCGCCATGAAATTTTGTACAAAGGTAATGAAAATCAATGTAAGACAAACATTGTTTTATCTTAAACAATATTCTAACAGACCAAAATTACAACTCATAAAACTCATGAAAATGAATCAGCAAATTAAAAGTGAGGTATCGGTCTTCCGAGTCTAAAATGTGAACATTCTAAACGCAGGTGATCAAAGGGCAAAACTGAGAAGACGTGTATTTTTTACTGGTGGATTTGAAACATTCATGCATTTGATCTTTCTTTAGCTGTTGCATGCACTATGTTGCAACCTCTCTAGTAAGACCATAGTAAATGTAAGTAAATGTGATGTTTACAAGCAATCAATTCAGCTGAAAAAAGTGGGTGTGCTGTGGAAATTGTTTGTCTCATTGGCGTGTGCCATGTTACTGAAAAGGTTGGGAACCACTGGGTTAGAGCACCCACAACTCAAGTCCCCAACAATGGAGTGTTAGATCTCTAAAATCACAAAGAAGAGACACATGAAGTGGATTTCTGTTGTACTCTCCAATTCTCTATTTTGATTCTGCCCATTCTCAAAGTTTGGACCATGGTTAGCAGCTACCTGATTGCTTTCTACAGATTACCATGATTTCTGGGCTCAGAGACAGAATCTATTACAAAGAACATGAAAGACTTCAGGATTTTTTGGGACACTGCAGTTTTTCTTCATATTTTTACCACTGAGGAAGAAATGCATGGTCATTAAGAAAAGAACTTCTTTTACTGGGTCCCTCTGAATTTATCTGTACCTTTGAAGAATCTTTCCTCTAGTAATCTCTTTTTTTAAACAGCCTATACTTCAGACTTTAAGAATAATTAGGGCCTGTAGGGACTTCAAAATGACATTCAGACGCATATTTATCATTATCAAATTAATTAGCATTCTTTCACTAAGGACAAAATAATTAAACTAGTCACGTTTCATGAAATTTCAATGATAGTTGATGTCTCTAAGTAAGAAATCTAAAATACATTAGTTGGACTAATTTGCTACTAGTTGGATTTTTACTAATTAAACTTCCTTTCCTGATTTATGTTCAAACAGCTTTTCTCACTTCGCTGTTATAAAACTTAGGTATCAGAGACCCGGGGTCATTTTTATAGTTGTTTGCAAACTATATTACATTATACATGCTCACTCAGTTACTCCTACTACTGAGTGAGTAAGGGGACCAAATTATTGGCCAAGCATTCATTTTTTTATAGGCATGTTCCTTGTATTAAATTAATGTAATTCCTGCGTGGCTACAAAGCAATGGATGAGTGAGACCTGAGATCTCAGTCGTCTTGGAATGCAGAAGTCCAGAAGGTTATCCACACTTTATCCAAAATTCTGATCATAGGGCAGATCCTAGCCTTAACCACTTTCTTCCCTCTTAGGCATCCAGTCCCTGCTCCTAGATTTAACGATATGTTATTGGGTCCAGCAGCTGCTCATTTCTATGTGAATTCTTGCAGGAACTACAATATGGTACTATTTTAATAGAAACAGCATGAGTACCTAGACAGAGATCCATTCGTTCCCATCTCTGATATTTAAAGTAAGGATCTGCATGAGGATCAGTCTCCGTCAACATGTCACTTTGGTTTTATTTGACTTTGAATGGCATTTTAAAAGTTATTAGTGACTATTGAATTTTTTGCAAATTACGAGACGTATCTATTTACACTCCCCAAAATCTGGCACTATGGGGCATCAGGAATTGAGGACTCTCCCTGGGCTTTTCTCTCCTGAGGTACTTTCTGCACCCTTCCCAGGGGCCTTTCTGCTTATCTCGGGGCAGAAGAGCAGATTGGGAGGAAAATATGCAGGGCAGAAGTGAAGTCAGAGGAGCACATCCCCTTCCACGTCCACCCTCCTAGAACCACCTCCCTACACCTTTAAAGGGCATAGTTGGAGTAACTGAAGCCAGGGGAATCCCTGGGCACTGGCTTCATGAAAATAGGGATTTGCCAGTGGTCCCGAGCCATCTCAGAGGTATAGCTCCTCTATTCAAGTGGTCCAGGCCCCTAAGGATGAAGTTTAGGGATAGGTTCCTATTCCTAATAGGCCTTGTACTTGGAAGCTGACAGGATGTTCAAACCTGGCGCAGTTTTCTTCCTCCTTAGCCATGTGATGGGACAATCTGTTCACTGGTTACCATTCGGTGAATCCATTTTGCCTTCAGGAATAGTAGACTGTTGCCAAAACAGAAAACACTGGCAATTGCTGTCGCAAGACACAGTTATTCCAGGCAGGTTTACTGATAATCTTTTTGTCATGAGGTTTTCAATAGCAGCATAGGATCTAGTAGTTTTTTTAAATTTAAAATATTTTAATTATATACAGCAGAGATTTGTTTTTCTGGGCTCTATTTTAATAATGCAACAGCACTATTATTTCTTATTTAAAATATATACTTCAACAATCTCATACTTCCACTACAGAACCTTCACAGGAAAGTAGTAAATATGAAAATTTGAAATTATGAAAATAATTAGAAAATGTGAAAATAAAATGGCTTTTAGAAGATTTTCAAGATTTATTTTATGCATTCCTTATGAGGGTGAAGGAGGGTAGGGGCTTAAGGCATTCTACACTGTGACTCAAAAGACCTTGGTTCCTCCCAACTCCATTACAGTCTTTCTAGGTGATCTTTATGCCTCAGTTCCCCTCTGTAAAATGGGACTGTCATATGTATAATGTAATATGCATGGGAGATGCTCAGTCGTCACAGTGATGAGCACCATAGAAAGGCCCATTTCCATTTCTATCTCGTATAGTTTTAACTCTAAAATGAGAACCTTAAAGGGCACAAATTACTAGCTTTCATCATATCTATCCAACTTAACCATTTTATTACCCCTTGATATGTAATGTACCCGAGCATCTCACAAACTTTAATTCCTTTCTGAGGGGAGGCAGTTCTTTTATCCCAATTTTATGGGTAGAGAACTGAAGGCTAGAGAGACAAGCTGACACGTCCAAGGTCACACAAGGTGTTTGTAACAGAACAAGGAGCCGAACTTGGATCTCCCTTATCCGAAACTGACATCCTAGCCACTGCCCCATCATTCTGCTCCTCATAGGTAACCTCACCATGATGTCTTTTGATGCACTGTTGAAATCTGAAGGAAAGCACCCTGGGTCCCACATTCTCCTTTCTGTCAGCACTCCCTTGCATCACATTGCGAGTGTGAAGGTGATGGTAGGCTTTGTTAGCCAGGCGCAGAAGGGTCACTGCAAAATCATTTTCCTGTGATGCCTTCATAAAGGGTGCGGGCGCCGACCAGTGGTTAAAGTATAATTTGATGGGCCTCGGAACCCTCCTAATCTCTGGGCCCCCTTCCCGTATTGTCTGGACCCCCTTCATGCATGTGTGGGCCCCAGCCCTGGTAGTAATTTGCAACCACTTCTCAGTATCACATGCATCAGTTATTATTGTCACAAACTAGCAAACACTACATAACACAATAAGTGTTGGGATTAATAACGGTGGGGCGTAGGACCTGCCAGCAGCCAGGGCAGGGCTATTTTTAGTGGCCCCAGAACTCTGGCCCCTCAAATTTGGGGGCCCCAGAACTGCGTTCCAGTGCATTCCCCCTTTCTTTAACCGCTGGCGCCGACCCACAACCTGAAGATCCCTGCCTGCCATGATGACCTCTTGGGAACATCGGCATCTGACATAATTTGGAGCCATCCTGGGACTGGAGAAATACTGAATCCACAAGCCTCACTCTCCCTGACTTGTCCTGCACTCTCCTCGGCCACAGGAGGTAACTAGAAATCTCCACTTGGATTGCACATGGAAATTCATAAGGAACGGAGGAGACAGAACAGTAATTAAATAATGATCTACTGATAACATGAAATGGGTTCCTTGATGTGTGTCCTGAAGGTGGAAACAAAGGAAATATATACCAATCAATTCAAATAAGATTAAATACCAGCTGTCCACTATACAAACAATCTGCTTCATATTTAAAAAGAAAATCTCACCAGGAGGGTAGGGATGACCTTTTGTAAGTAATTTATGGTATAATTTTCTTGTTGTCAATCCCTTCATTTCCATTCAATGTCAGCCTTTTGCTTTCTGGAGCAATTTCTATTGTAACCTAAAACTCCTTACTTTATACAACTTTGAGATGTCTCTGGATGGACTTTTTGCAACGTTGCAGCTATTTAACCTGGGTATTTGCATTGCGTCCATCACTGTAGCATTGAGATACTGTCATCCTTCTCTGCAGGAAAAGGCAGCTCCAAATGTTGCAGAGTGTTACAGGGTGGCATTAAACCTTCTTGTTATGGGTCAGGCATGGCTGCTGCCTTGCTTTCAGGATAAATGTAGAGAAGCCATTCTAATAAGGTGGCTGAAATAATAACAGCGGTACCCCAAAACACAGGCAGGTGGGAAAGCTCAGCAGAAGCTGAATCAAGCGGCCCAAGAGATATATGTTGGTGCTGGGAAGTGGCATCGCGGGCATGGGGCACAGGCCCCGAGTCTCAGCACCAGTGCCCTGAGTGTGGCGGGGAGCTGAGGCCTGGCCACCAGCAGCGGCTGGATTCAGCCCCAACACCAGCCGGGGATCTGGGGCTGGGCTGCTGGCCAGCAGTGGCAGGAGTCTGATCCAGATCCCAGCCAGGGAGCTGTGGCTAGATTGGGCCCAGGAGGGCAGCTCCTGGGCCCAGGCCCCAAACTTATTTTCAGGGTAGTGACACCCTTCGTGCTGGGGCTCTGTTGTGGTCTGCATATGCCTTTGAGAGATGCACCACAGAACAAGAAGCAGCATGAGAGAGGGAAGCAGAAGAAAAGCCAAACACCCACAGCCTTAATAAACTGGCTGAAAGAGTTGGTGCTCTTTGGAAGGAAGCGGCCTCCTGTTTTGGGTTCTTTCTGTGTTTGAAGAAGCAGGACTTTGTACATTCCTCAAAGAAAACAGACTATAGTTGATTATTACTCACACCTGGAACCACCTGCCGGGCCCCAAACTTTGACTAGCCACTTGGGTCAAAAGGGAACACAGGGCTTTCTTCAGGGTTCAAACATATCTGCAAAACTTCAGGCTCCCCTGTAATGGAGGTTCTTGCTAACCTGTAGATCCTAGAGGTGACAGGTTTGCCTGTTCTATCAGTGGAATTATATCATTTTTGGAAACAAAATTCAAATGATTGAAACAATCCCATTGGCTATGTCTACACTGGCAAGTTAGTTCGAATTAAGGAAGCTTAATTCGAACTAACTTAAGCCATGGCTACACTAGGCTTTCATTAGTTCGAATTAAGGGCTTCCTTAATTTGAACTAATAAATTCGAATATGCTATTCGAACTAAGGGTTAATTCGAACTAGTCAGTTCGAATTAACCAATGTGGCCATGTTAGTTCGAACTAATTGCTTAGTTTGAACTAACCGGCCCATTGAACTCAATGCAATTCGCTAATTCGAACTGAACAAGTGCCATGAATGGTACTTGCTTAGTTTGAACTAAATTTAGCTAGTTAGAATTAAGTTAATTCGAACTAACTAAAATTAGTTTGAATTAGTTAGTTCGAATTAACTAATTCAAATTAACTTTAGTAAGTGTAGACATAGCCATTGAGACTCTCCGTATCTGTAGAAGAGGGGATAATATTTTCTGCCACACTTTCTTTTTTCTCTAGTTTCACTGTAAGCACTTTAGGACAGTGATTGGAATGGTCTGTGGGAGTATACTGGGGACACAATATTTGTTGGGGCCTATAGAGTCTTCTGTAATAAAAACAGCGTACAACAAATGGGAGAGAAAATTGGCAATGTACCTGTAATTTTCTCTGATATTACACCTCATATTAAAATGTAGTCAGTGAATCTGAAATGAAAAACCTATTTTTCTCATAAGAATATTGCTGCTATAACATAAATATCATTAACCCTGTCAATTTGCCTCCATGATTATTATTCTTGGCTCATTATTCTTCATAATCACTACCTAGCATATTTTATGGTTATGAATGAGTACCACATAACTCGGAATAGAAAAATTTCCATAATACTGTCTCAAGGTAACTGACTTAAAGCAAGGAAAACCTTCAATCGATGGCACAGTCAACATTGTATATTTTGCAGTGTCCATAGGGAGATACCTGACAATTTCTAAGTGCCTGTTTACCCTTCTGTAACAAAATATAAAACCTTATCCTTGGAAGTTCAGAATTCAGATAGTACCATTCCAACAGTTACTTTAAAACAATGGAATCAACTATGTTCAATTCAGCAGCTAGAACTAGGAGATGGAGACAACATAATGTATTTACAGATTTAAAATGATCAAATTATTGAGAGCTGAGAATTTACATGTGGGCAACATAGACATCTAGCACTCATTCCAATCTGACTTCTCATTCGAGACAGAAATAGACCTCAGAGGATATTTGGAGAAAGGTCCTACAGAACCAAGAACAGACTATCCTAATAGCATTCTATAGAAATAAAATAGGGTTATCATAGACTCACAGGTCAGAAGGGACCAGTATGATCATCTAGTCTGACCTACCGCACAATGTAGGGCACAAAACCTCACCCACCCGCTCCTTCAATAAGCCTCTAACCTATGACTAAGTTATTGAAGTCCTCAAATTATAATGTAAAGACTTTAAGATACAGAAAACCCACAAGCAAGTGAGACATGCCCCTTGCTACAGAGGAAGGTGGAAAAACCCTCAGAGCCCTAGCCAATCTGCCCTGGGAGAAAATTCCTTCCCAACTCCAAATATGGCGATCACTACTGAAGTTACCCTGAAAAAAGACAGACTGTAATAGCAATTAATAACCTCCTATGGATGTCTTAATTTAATGTCCTATAATTCCAAAGATGGGATATAATTCTCAATTTTACAGGATGATGCAGAAAGTGTATGGAAAAGTTGCTAGTCCAGCTTCTTGCTGAATACAGTGAGAGCAGGGTCTGACAGGGATCTATAACAGCTCCCGGATTTTCAGCCCTGGTGTAGAATGTAAAATTGTCAAGAGGCCTGTGTCATTTGGACTGGTTGGCTGAGAACTGGTGATAACTGAAGCACATGGTGTTTTGGCCACTCCACCACTCCGCACCACCTTTGCCTGGGCTGTAGGAAGGGAAGCCCAGGAATATAGCTCTCCGGATCTCAAACCCAATCCAGTTTAAGCAATCTGGAGACTCTTTCAACGTGTGCCAGTCAGCCATATTCCCTAAGAAACAATTGGCTCGTTTGGGAATAGCTGGATGCACCTTCTCTTGACCATTCTACTTCTCCACCCCTTGACATCCTGCCAGTATATCATGAGCTGGTTATGTCTGCTGCGAACGCCCTCCAAACAGCCAGTGTCTATAACAGCATCAAAGGAGCAAAGCAGGCCAGAGAGTCCAATCCATCCTTCTCAATTAACTGCTGGTGGATTTTTCCACTGGACTACTTTGTTGTCACTCCATCAACGGAAACCAACCCAAGGGTGATTTATAAGGAAAAGGAGACAAATGTTTCTACTCTTCCGTTCTTTGTATTCCTTCCTCTGCTCCGTATTTTCCATTCAGGTGGCATACATTTTAAATTCAGACTTTAACCTGGCTTCTGCTGTAGCCAAGTAGCTGTTCAGCCACGTACAGGACAAAGCTGACTCAGCTCTCAGAAGGACGGGTGGATACCAGGGCAATCAGATTGATTTACCTGACACAAAACGGTTGTGCCTTTTTGTTAGAGGCGGAAAACTGTATCAGGTGCATTCTTGTCGACAGGTATACATGTATGCTTGCTGTACCCTTTCCCCTCAGCTCAAAGAATTTTTTTAAAAAGACTATACAGATTTAAAAGTGCAAATAGATGAGGCTTATTAGCAGAAAGTCACCTCTGTGCTCCCATTGGATTTTCTGATCTGCAGGAGTGAGAGCCATCTGGATGGAGGCACTGGCCTTTTCAACCTTCATGCCACTTCTCACTGACAGCATGATGCCACTGGACTTCATGCATTATCTCCACTCCCTGTTTGAATCCAAGCCAGAAAGCACAGCATGAGAATTAAAACATTAGGCCCCCCAGTGCTGCATGCCTCACTTGCTATGTGTAGCACGTGGCCCTGTTAGTAATCCTGCTGAAATCAGTGAGATTATCTGTGGAGCAAGACTGAGCAGACTAGGACCTAAAAGAAGGAACTTCAATTTTGCAAATGTCAAGGGCTGTAATCTGATTTCTGTTCTGAGTCAAGATTTCAGTTGCTTCTCAAGTTATTCAAACAGATCACCTCTCCATACTGTATTTGCTGTTTTATTCTTAAAAGGATTCTCCCAACTTTTCATCAAATCCAGAAATACTAGCCCTGTACAGTCTTTTGATGCTTCTCCCCCAATTTCCATGCAACTTCAGATGGATCCAGTTAACTGATAATCCTGCATAACAGACACTCCAGTCTCAGCTCCTGACACCCAGACCTCCCTCCACACCTTTGTATTTTTATGTAAAGCTTTCCATACAAAGGTCTCCAAGTTCTTTATCAAAATCTACTTTAGGTACTTCTATATAGCCCCCCATTACCAATTCAGTTTTTATTTTATTATCTTCCATCATGTCTATTTATCTCACCTACTTACAGTATTTGAGCATACTCACAATCTTTAACATGTGAGGACTAACACCCAAGGAGGGCAAACGGGGGCACCGAGAGACTGGTATGTCTATACCAGGGGTCTCAAACACGCAGCCCGCGGAGTTGCCTCCTGTGGCCTGTGACAAGAGCTGGAATTTAGGGGTTCCCAACCAGGCCACGCCAGGACCCCTGCTCCCCTTCTCCCCCCAGGGCCTCGGCAGCCACTGCTGGGCAGCCAGGGAGAGCCACCGCTGCGTGGGAGGCTGGGAGCTGTACCACTCACCTGGAGCGGCGAGGGAGCGTGGTGGGCCAGGCGACCGACCAGAGCAGAGGAACCCAGCGCCCGGAGACAGGTCAGGGCTTGGGTGCGCTGGCAGAAGGAGAGTCTGGGGGTGTGGGGAGGGGTCCCATGGGGGGCTCTGCCCAGTCCCGGCGTGCAGCTGGGAGCTGGGCCATAGCTGCTCGCTTCCCCTACTCAGCCCTCCTCTCAATCTATCTTACCACTGTGGTGCAGATGCACAGCGAATCTATCATGCATGGCTATTAGTTTTCTACTGACTGAAACTTTTTACTCTCACCTTTATATATCAGGCTGCACTTTACGCCCAGCCTATTAGAGTGACACTGAATTCCATTGTACATTCTTGCTCATTACAATGAAGTCATGTGGTTTATTTCCTTTGCTTTATCACATCCCTTATATATAACCTGGCGACAAACCAGATGTGCAATAGAAATTATTTTAGAAACATATACATTTGGTGGAAATATTAATGTATGAGTACCACAGATACTTTATTTAGCTGGAAGATTTGTTAGCTTCACTGGATGGTTGCGGGAAATCTAATAGGCAATGTAGCAAAAGTTCTCCGAATTCGAGAGGCTAGTCAAACTGCTGCTTTGGAACACTGCCAGAGCTTTGACTCCTGTTATTCCTGCAGACGTTGCCGTCTCATTAGTATTTCTCTGTTAACGGAGCATTTCCATTGGATCTCAGGCTCATTTCTGAACACAGGCTTGGTAAAAGCAAGAATAGTTTCACTTTTTATCCCCCATCCCCCCGCTTTGTTTAAACCTAGATGCTATGGAAATCTGCTTCTAGGTTTGATTTGCATGGCAGCAAAATCAGCTGCATTTGTGAAAGGATACCAACCAAGTTGCATGCTAATTATTTTGATAATAATAGACTCAAGGTCGCAAGATCTCTGACAGTAGCAAATGTGACTCTATACTAGAGGGATTCTGCTTTTCCAGGTTAAAAAAGAAGTCAAATTAAAAGAACTCTGCTACAAAGGGATTGAAATAATTAGCATATCAGCAAACATGGAGAAGGGAAAAAATTCTTAAGTGCAGTAATGCATATTCCTTTCCAAGCCTCATCACTTCAGTTCGTGTGCTGAATGTGAATTGGACACTTAAGGGCCAGTTCCTAAAGAAGTAAAGTAGGCGAGAGAGATTAGAAACATACAGACTAGGTAGTTTCTGGCTAAGGTATTGAGTGTAATTTTACAAGCAGCATATTATTAGTACTGATTTGCACTGGGGCTGTGCCAAAAGATTTTATTCAAGATCAAGACAGCAATTCTAGGTGCTGTACAAACACAAACTTTTTACAAGAGATATACAGGGAAGCTTATGATCTACAAAATGCAGTGTTCCCAAACAAAGGGGAACATATATTGGATGGAATAAATCAATAGGTTCTAATATAAGTGCTCAAAGAAAGGGCCTGGGCACATGATTGTAGCCTGCCCAATGAGAACGTCTGTCCAGTGCCAAAGACAGAAACTGCAAGCAAACTAATTTTAGGATTAGAGCCAGGCAAATTTTTTACCCCAAACATTTTTAGTGGGGGGAAAACAATGCAGATTCAGATCAAATGTTGTTTTTGGCTAATTGTTGTGGTCAAAATGAAAAAAATTGGAAATATTGAGTGGTATGTTTCAATGTGGGTGCCAGATTCACAAGATATTTAGGTTCCATATAAAACCAGACAGGAAGTGCCAGCATTATACGTCATAGTCCACTGAACCAGGATTGAAACTCAGGTGTCCTGCAGCTACTGGGCTGAGACACGCTCCCTCTCCCACAGTGACCATTCAAATATTTCCTACAAAGTAAAGAAGTTCCAACAGGAGAGAGATACAACCCCAGACATCCGATACCCGAGTGGTTAGAATGCTCAGCCGGGTGAGAAAAGATTTGAACCTGCTCCAGAAAAGATTTGAACCTGGATCTCCAACATCCTAAATGAGTTCTGAACCCCTGGGCTAGTAGGTAAGGGTACATAGAACCTCAACGACCATTCCTTGTTATGAATCTAGGCCTTCATTTCCTTTGCTTTTGTTAAAGAAGGTTAATATTACCCTAGAGGCCAAGGTTTCATTTTGGGTCAAAGGAAACCATCTGATACAAAATACATTTCCTCAACCTTCTCAATTAGCTGAACATTCAAAACAATTTCTATTTCAGTTTCGGCTGAACTGGCTGTTTTTAACTGCCAGCAAAACAGAAAGTCAATTAGTCACACAGCTCCAGTTAGGATGCAGAAAGAGTGGATGGAAAAATATTAGAAATATTGTACACTGATGTCATGTTTCACCTGAAATTCTCTGCTAAAATATAGTCAGCCCCCATCGGAAAACGGCAGAAGTAGGTGTCCCAAGACACAGTACGTGACAAAATTGATTAGAAGCATAGAACGGCTTTGATGTGAAGATGAGAATCAGAATATAAAATAGGGAATAGTGAATTGCCAGTGAAACCTGTCCCTTAATAAGATAATATTAATCACAATTAAAACTGCGTGTTTCCTAGCTCTGGCTTGCAAACATGGTAGAAAATTACACACACTGTTTGCTGTAGCCCATGTTCTAGGTTCCACAGTTATTTCCTTGAGCCAGCAACTTCTTCCAGCTCCTTATTGCTGTTGCTGTTTGCCATTCACTCATGCTCTGCCACACCCGATTGGAGGGAAATGACGTCACCAGGATTTTTAAAGAGAGGCTGTTATGTTTCCAGGATGCCATTGCTGGCGGAAGTAAGTCGATTTCTATCAAACTGAGCTTTTGCTGATAGTATTTGACAGCCAATAGCTGAGTTGGGTGATTTCCCTCCTGCAGCTCTTCATTAAATAAGTTAGGTATTGAAACAAAATCAATAGTAATGATTAGTCACACGAGGACCAGGATTTGTGGAACAACACTGCCATTTCCTTGGCTAAGTGTGGGGACATTTAGGGGATACCACAAATTTGGGGGCAGTATTATGTAGTAACAAAAGGCACATCTGGAATATTTAAGGCTCACCACAGCTTAGGATGTGCATAGCCAGGATCTTAGGATGTTGTATCCTCCCGGCACCACTCAGGAGACAAACGGGGGCCATAATCCAGTCACAGATCACAGTGGATAATTCTACAGGTGAAGGTCAACTCTCTGCTTCTATATCTGTGGCATTATAAGGCTACACTTGTCTCTTTCCCCCTTCCCAGGCATGGAGGCCTTGGTGGGGTAGAAGAGAGAACGTGGCAGTCATGGAGTAGCATAATAATCACTTTATGTCAACATGCAGTTTCAAGCTGCTTATAAATAACTTCAGGGCTGAGTTTGGGGGCAGGTGAGTATCCGCCCCTTCATGAAAAAGGCACAAAGCCATTGAAAAGACACCAAGAACCCATCCTTTGGATGAATCTGAGCCACACTGTCTCCAAACGTATGCTCAGTGAACACCATATTAAGAAAACTTTTTTATTTTTTGAAACATTTTAATAACATATGGCAGTGTAGCCTAGTGGGCAGAGCCTGGGACTGGGGTTTCTATTCCCAGTTCTGCCACTGGTTTAACTCAGTGCTTTTGGGCAAGACACTTCTGCCCTTCTGTGCCTCAGGGTCCCCACCTGTAAAATCAGGATACAGATACTGACCTCCTTTGGAAATGCTTTGAAACCGACCAATAAAAAGCACTATACAAGAGCTAGCTAATATTAAATGTAACATTTAGATCATGTGTCCTTTGGGGAAGGGTCTACCTGACTTAGTACAGCAACCAGAGCAATAAAGACTTGTTCTGAACGGGGGCTCCTGTACATTGCAATAATACATAATAGATGGGCGTTTTAAAAGCACCATTTATGTGTTTGTTTTCACACAAACCATTTTGCCTTGTCTCTGATTTGCTCTTTGTCTTTAGAAGTCAACAAGCTGACTGAAACCCAAAAGGTAAGGAGTCAGAGCTGTAACATGCAGAAACAGTGGCAATCTTTGCTGTTTCACAGATCTCTTAGGCAATCCCTATAGAGGATATAGGATCAAATTAATTCTTTATTGAAACGAGAATGTTCCGTGGCCCCCCCCCCCCGGCACTGGTGGCTAATTTTTAAACGTAAACACTGAATTGCTTACCTATAGCTCCGTACATGCTAGGGCAACATATAATATCACTGCCTCAATCAGCCATCTCTTTTTTCAACCAGTCAGTCCTCAGGATAAATTCATATGCAGAAATTGTACAATTCCTGTAAGCAACTTTATTCATAACTTCTGTTATGAATAAAGCCCTAGGACAAAAATCAGTCCTCCAAGCAAAGCCAATGTGCAAGCTACTAAATTGAAAAGAAATCTGTCAGGTGGAAGTACTGTTTTGGGACTTTTCATGGGGTTTCTGTTGCCAGGGAAACAACTTCCTTTGTGCCTGTTCAAAGCAACTGCTTCATCTGGAGTCTAGCTCTCAGGTATTCCTCAATATGCCATGACATTAGAGAATAAGGGAAACAGCTAGAAATGTCTTAGTTTTAAAAAAAAAAGATAAAATGAGGACCACAAGAAATTGGGGCTTCCTAAAAAGGGGGGGGAGGGAGGGAAACCCTATTTTTGTGAAGCTTGAAGGCCCTGGTCATGGACATAAAATGAATATGCCTTGTATTTCCAGTAAATCAAGGGGACAAACCTTTGTGCCTACTTTACTAGTTAAGACAATGTGTAATATATGGTGCAAAAGCTAAAGGGTCATCAATTTATAAACCACACAATGTACTTTTAATCTACTATTGTCTCTAATTACAGTTAAAAGAGTTTAGAGAAAAAAGTACCTTTATTTTTTCAGTTGTTTGTGCTTTGTATATAGCTAGTTAGGTCCTGATCTTGCAAAGAGGTCTATGCAGATGAAGGAGTCTGCTCAAAAGAAATTCACTACAGATTTCAAACTGTCAATTTCCAATATGGTTGCACGGATCTTCCACAGAACTAAGCAAATAATGGAATATTTTTGTTTGGTGACAACTGAAATAGTGAACATTATTTTATTTTTATTCAATTTGAAATGAATTTACTTTTTGAGGAGTTTTTTTCCCCATTACATTATATTTATTTTGGGGGTGGTTTTTTTTTCCTTTTTTGCTTTGGTTTTAAATAAATCTAGTGTCATTTCTAAACAAAATGTCATTGCAAATGAAGTCAAAACATTTTATTTAGAAAATATCAAAATTAAATATTTTGACTTTTGAAAGTTTTCCTTTGTTTTTTCCAGCTGAAAATGTTATCTGCATTCAGACTGAATTCATGTATAGTTTAAGTTGACCCAAAACTGCATTTTTCTGTGAATCAGCTATTCAACTGAAAAATTTTGTACAGTTCTAGTCTTTCATAGAACAACAAAAGAGGGAATTATTTTTATTATTTTTAATTTTTTTTTGAGAATAGGAAAGTTTGACTGTACAAAATATGACTTAGGAGCATGCAAAGTACCTATTTTTTACAACTTATTTTGAAACGGACTAAATTTCAAGCTGACTGAATTCAATACTTTTCTAAAGGACATTTTATCTAAGGAATATGCACTTTTGCACACCACCCAAAGGGAGTGAGAAAAGCAGCCAATTCACTGAAGAAATAATTCTTCATAAACTAATAGACTCTAAGGTCGGAAGAGACCAATAAGATCTGATTTCCTGCACAATGCAGGCCACAGAAGCTCACTCACCCACTCTTGCAATAAACCTCTAACCTATGACTGAGTTATTAAAGTCCTCAAATCATGAGTTAAAGATTTTAAGGTACAGAGAATCCACCAGCAATTGAGGTATGCCCCATGCTCCAGAGGAAGGAAAAAAACAAAAAACAAAAAAAACCTCCAGAGCCTTTGCCAGTCTGCCCTGGGGGAAAATTCTTTGCCGACCCCAATATGACAATCAGTTAAACTCGGAGCATGTGGGCAAGACTCAGACACCCAAAAAAGAATTCTTTGTAATTCAAAACCCACCTTGTCCATCATTCCATTGGCATATCTACCACCAGTAGCCAAAGACCAGTCAATTATCCCATCATACCTCCATGAATTTATCAAGTTCAGTTTTGAAACCAGCTGTGTTTTTTGCCCCGACTGCTCCTATTGGAAGAATATTCCAGGATTTCACTCCTCTGATGGATAGAAACCTGCATCTAATTTCAAGGCTAAATTTCCTGATGGCCAGTTTATATCCACTAGTTCTTGTGTCTCTACTGGTGCTGAACTTAAATAACTACTCTTCTTCCCTGTTATTTATCCTTCTGATGTATTTCTACAGAGCAATCATATCTCCCATCAACCTTCTTCTGGTTAGGCTAAATAAGACAAGCTCTTTGAGACTCCTTTCATAAGTTTTCCATTCCTTGGAGCTTCCTAGTAGCCCTTCTCTGCACCTTTTGTGAAGCCACTGATACTCTGTTACAAGAAAGAATCACAAACGAATGTTGGGATGAATGTTAAAAAAAAAAAATAAAAAATTAAAAATTCTGAGCTGTGAATGCTCAGTCACAGTCAAGTGGCTTGTTCAGCCAATCACAGTTAAGGATCTTTTAGGCCCACTTTGTAAAGAAATATAGCTAGTTTCCTTGAGGGGAATGTTCTACTTAATCTATGCAACCAGATTTGGCAGTTTTTAATCTGTGAGCTAATGGAAATATCTGTAGTACAGAAGTATATTAAATAAGTCCTTTGATTTAATGGTATTTCATTTTCAACTTTAAAAAAAAAATCTTCATTAATACACAAGACATTTTTATACACATATTAACAAATCCTATTCATAATCCATATTCATTGCATTAAAAGACCCATATGTGTTTGGTCAACTTCTTATCAAGTGTACTGCTTTTGTTCAAAGTCAAAAATGGTTATGATACATTTTAAAAACTGCTTGATCCTGATATACGAGGATGTTTGTCATTTTTGCCACTGAAGTAAATTAATTCATTTAGCTCATATTTTATTTCTCCTTATCACTAGTGTTGAGGTAAGAATTTTTAATACTAATTTCCTATACATCATATGAAAGTTGCAAGACACACAGCCTCTTTTTCTAGGGAGAATGACAGGCCCCAGTAACCATAGCTAAGCAGAAGACAGTGTAACTCATCATATGGAAATCTGAGCTTTCATACTATTTCCCTTTATAAATCAGTACAAAACCTAGACGTTTGAAACTCTTTTAAAAATTTCAATTTTCAAGTAAATGAAAATTTTCTAACAGGAAAATGTTTCATGGTCAGATGCCCAACAAGCTATAACAGTAACATATTCTATGGGTCCGCACAATGTCGAACGCTGTCCATGAAGAAAGAGAGGGAATTCGAAACCATGAACTAGCAAACTACACTCTCATCAGAATTGTGCAAAATTATTTGGATAAGTAGTTTATTCATTGAAAAATGTAATTTCAGGTTGATCAAAGCTATTCCTGAATTTGAGTTTATAGTCAGTGAATAATTTCAGTCAAAAAAAGTATTTTTTTTCCAAAGTCTAAATGCGTCATTTCAGCATTTTCAAAACAAAATGTTTTGAGTTCTCATTTTAAATATATTTTGTTTACAAATTTAGCTGGATTTAATTATACGAGGTAAAAAAAACCCACTAAGAATGCACTATTTCAAATAAAACTTTTTATTGGACCCAAAGCAAAAAAAATTCAGATTTTTCAGTTCAGTTTAAGTTTTCACTCAGCTCTGTCTCTATTAAATCCAGTACCTCATTTACAAAACTATATTAGTAAAGCTATATTAGGAAAGCTCTATCCTCAAAGATGAGTCAGACACAATAAGTGGCTACTCCATCTTCCCAAAGGAATAAGCATAAAGTATTCACTACAAATAATTTAAAGATGAAATTAAGATGAGACTCCCGGCTTTCATTTAATTATTTTAGTATTTATAGTTGCTTAAGATGCTTGTTCCCACTGAATAAAAAAGAATGGATATTTCCTTGGTTTTTTGTATGATCCTTAAAAAAAGTAGTAAAATTTGCAATCATAGAAACTGGAAGGGACCATGACAGGTCATTGAGTCCAGTCCCCTGCACTCATGGCAGGACCAAATACCCCCACTAAGCCGTCCCTGTCAGGTGTTTGTCTAACCGGCTCTTAAAAACCTCCAATGTAGGAGATTCCACAACCTGCCGAGGCAACTTAAATGCTCAAAGGGAAATACACTGTAAATGACTTTATTTAGTAGTACAAACCAGAGCCACTATACTTAATTGCCTCTTGTTTTCATAATAAACACTGTCTTTGACAAGTTCAGAGAGAGTCAGATTGTTGCTGCATGCTGAAAATCAAAACACAGTTGTAGAGGCTATTAAACTCTGAACTCAATTCTGTGCTTACAGGCCTGGAAATTAAAAGCAACTCCAGTTAAATTTAAAAAAAAAAAAAAAATAGAGTCTCTCAAGTTAAAACTTATGTGAGGAGAAAGTTCACCTGACCACTTGGGCAGTTTTAAATTCGAAGCATACCCTTCTTTCCAAATGTCTGCAGATCTTTATCTAGTCTAGTCTTTCATTTGCTTAGCATCTTGTAAACAATGTCAGGCAAGTGGTCGTACACAAGCGTGACCACCTACCAAGGCCAGCCCGAGGGTTTTTGGTGCCCTAGATGAAATATGACTTTGGTCCCGTCCTTCCCCCCCCCCCATTATAAGAGATAGCATATTAATATGCTATTTTTTTAATAGAGAAAAAAATCACTTCCATCTAATTTGTCGTCCCTTAAAGCCTGGCGCCCTAGGCGACCAGCTAGGTTACCGATCGCCCCTGCTTCCTACTATGCTGCAATGTTAGCGTTACTATTTAGCAGAACTTACACAAGGGCGGGACGCAGAGCCTACTATCCCTCACAAGGTCATAGCTCTCAATTTAGCACCTAACTAAACAGTGAACTATTCAGCTGGAAATCAAGTTCTGAATTATAATACTGCTGGCATATCCTGTTAACTGCAGATGCAAAAGTCTTTCACATATAGCTGTTTTGACCTTCTGGTATGGGAAACTGATGCCATGCATTAAAACCCAAATGCACATGCTAGTTCCCTGGCATGTGTTCACTCAAGCCCATCTGCTGGACATGGCATATTGCCTATTCACAACAGAGAATGCCAGTTTCAACTAGCTATAGGTACCAACCAAAAATGGAGATGGAAAAATAGCCTGGAAAAAAAATGCAGCTCCAAAGGGCAAAATGTACCCAGCTTTCACTATGAGGAGTTACTGATGATGGGAATTACAGCGCTGATAAATAGCATTAGTCTGGATTCATTTTTCTAAACTGCAAATGGAAAAGGAATGGAGCTGTGTGTGCATCCAGTTGACCAGGAATAAACATACTTGCATAAATATAAGTCTTCTTAAAAGGGCACCCTATATTAATATCGCCACAAACTTATGAAAGTCCACAGCACTGCTCTGCTCAGCGAGTTCATGAGTTCCCTGAGAATACATTTTATGTGATGGGGAAGATGCCATTAGGAAAGAAACTTTTTGTGCTCCAAATAACTCTTCAGAAGTTCTTAAGAAATACTGGATCTGATTCTGCTCTCACTTTTCCTACTGGAAACTAGGAGCATGAGTTCTTTCCAACATCCAGGAATGAAGCACAGTGCAGAAATGAAACAGCAAGGGAATGCATTACTTTATGTAGTATAGGGCATCACTTCTCACATTCATATCAGCAATGGCAAGAAGTTAATCCTTGAAATATACATAGATCCTATTATTTATAAAATATCACTGATTTACATTGCACAGACAATAAGCTAACAATGCTTAATTGATGTACACAAAAAATTGAGGGACAGACAGAATGCGCCAAACAGCTTGAAAACGTGACCTAAGCACTACCTAATATTCAAATCCCAGAAGGATAAATAAAAAAAAACCCCAAATACCTTAAATCTAATTTTTAAACCCTTCTCGTGGTTTTTGTTTGGTGGGGTTTTTTCGGTGTGGGAAATCATACTTGTGTTATTTGAATGTTTGCAACAGGAAGGGAAGAGTTCTTGGGGAAGCATTGATTTTTAAGGAAAGTGCAAAAGATTACATGCACTATACAGTTGTAAACACGCTTTTACATACACAGCCTAGCATTTGCGAGACAGCCAAGTCTCTCAGATTATATACATATGATTACATAAATACACAAACAGATTACATAAATATGATGGTTCGATCTGCATTCAGTATCTATCAGAAAACCCCTCAGCTCTATGTCTATCTTTTGCCTACTCCCTGTTGCTTATTGGTAGGGTCCACAAGAAGGTGCTTTCCACGGACATATTGGTATTCCCAGACAAACCTGGGGGAAATAGGAAGCAGGCATTTTCAGTGAAGACCCCTAGAATCTGAAAATTATTTCCCGTGACTGGACACCATAAACTGTGTCTGCTTTTTTTCAGGGAGTACATGCATCTGTTTCCTCAAAAGTTTCCCTCAGCGAGTGAATGGACAATAATGGGTTGGGAAGATTTGTTAATGTTGGAATTTTCAAATCAAATTATGGTCGTCCCCCGCAAAAAAAAATCAGTGACCAATAGTAATTTTTTTTTAAAATCTTGGCATGCAATTTAAAACTGCAATGTGCACAATTTAAATAATCTAAAGAACAATGACAACACAGTGATTTTTTTCTCTAAACTGAGGCACAATTTAAATAATCTAAAGAACAATGACAACACAGAGTGAATTTTTCAAGAGCTAAGTGATGATCCCATTGATTCAGGCTCTTAAAAATTATTTTGTCCACATTTATACATATATAGATATATAGAAATAGATAAAGATATATGCAGTCTTCACACAGAGGCAGTGATGCTTTGAGTGGATGACTATAAATTAGCAATTCAGTTTGCTACGACTCTGCACTCCTTAGAATGATCCGTAAATAAACCAATGAACAATATTGCTAGTGGATCTCTTTCCTAAACTATATTACTGCCATTTAGCTGAACTCAACCAGATAAATATCACAACTAAACAGCATCAGTGGGAACTTCTGGAAGGAGAGGAGAGAGAAAGCAAGATGCATTGCAAATTAAAAGAGAGGGAGGATAGCTGAAAACACGTTCTGACATGTAGCTAGACACTGCCAACATCCAGCTGCAGAGGTGTAAACGGGAACGGCAAGAGAGGAGCCAACTTGCACTATGGAAATGAAAGGTTTCAAACTTAGCAGTCGTATGTCACATCACTGGTATGTGTGGAGGCGGGGAATCAGGGAGATTGCATTGTTGTCCATCTGCTTCTTTTTTTGACATCCAGCATTTTGAAGAACAGACGGAATACATTATCTGCACACCAGGTCTTTGAACCCCAAGTTCTTTAGTTTGCGTATGATTAACAATAAATCAAACATTATAATACGGATACAGGAGTAACATTAGAGAGCTCTCTGAACATCTCTGTGGGTAGCCAGCTACAGAGAAGCAATAGGCTTCAGTCTTGATTTACAATTTCTGCCAAAAAGTTGTATTTATAAGTAATCTTTGCCTGGGATTGGATGACTGCAGGGAACAAGAGGCAATGTAAGTGGCAGAAGTCAAGCATCTGTATATAGATGCGTCAGACAACAAGTAGAGGCGTCAGTCAATTAACTGTCTCACAAAACAGAAAGCAGGAAATATATTGCCATGGTGTCACAGTTTCAAAGGCTATGTCTACACTTACTAAAGTTAGTTTGAATTAGTTAATTCGAATTAACTTTATTCGAACTAGAAAAATTTAGTTTGAACTAAGCAAGTGCCATTCACGGCACTTGTTTAGTCTGAATTAGAGAATTGCATTGAGTTCAATGGGCCGGTTATTTTGAACTAAGCAATTAGTTCAAACTAACCCTTAGTTCTAATAGCATATTTGAATTTATTAGTTCAAATTAAGGAAGCCCTTAATTCAAACTAATTAAAGCCTACTGTAGCCATGGCTTTAGTTAGTTCGAATTAAGCTTCCTTAATTCAAACTAACTTGCCAGTGTAGACGTAGCTAACGAAGTCAGAATTCTGTGTTTGCTTGTACCTGCTAGTTACACTCAAAATAAGGGGTCATGTTCAAGGATCCTCAGTCAGGTTCATACCAGTTAACCTAAGTGGGAGTTTGCCTGAATAAGAACTGAACAATTTGACCCAAGGCAATTTATGCTTTGATTTTAGTTCATGTCCTCCAATTATGGGAGCCTTCATGTTTTGGACCTTTTTTTTTTGCGCTTTTATAAATATATTCCTCTGTATCTGCAACTCTATCCAAAATTCCCTATATTTATAGCCCTGGAATACTGCAGATAATATGGTAAGTCAATTAGGACCCAGTTTTACCAACCTTATTTTGCATGAGTTCTCCTGAGTGGCACCAATGATAGATTCCTGTGGGAGTGGTTGCAGACTGCAAAAGGGGTACGTGCTACTTGCTTGTAATTCCTCCACTGCGATACGGTGTGGGGATAATGAGACAGAGTGTTGGATTTCTTCAGCCTAACCCCTTTGCTCACAACCCCCACAATAGCACCTGTTGAATGGCTGTTGTAAAATTGGGAATGGGTAAGTTATTATGGAGGCAGCATTTCCTATTTCCATGTACCTCATCCAAGAGCCTATTAACATGGGGACACTCTGGAAAATTAATTCAGATTAACTACTAAAGTGGATTAGTTAAACCGCTTTGTGAAGACTCATGCAGAAGGAAAGTGGCCTAGATTTGGTTTAGCTGAATTAATTAATTGAAACAAGATCAACTGAATAAAGGTCACTTTAATTCTGAATGAGAACATCCACACAGGGATTCAGGGTGGTTTCACTAAATCGACTTTAAATTCATATCTTCAGTTAATTCAGATTAATTTTTCAGACTGTTCTTGTGAAGACAAGATCTGAGTTGCCTCCACGAACAGAAGCAGTAGAGATGCCCTATCAAGAGAGCCATCCAATGACAGTTTCTATGGTCATACTTTGTGTTAAGGTTTTATTTTAAAATAGGTTAGAAATAGTTAATCAATAATTAGAGATGTTTTAAACATGGTTTCTCAATTGTTATAACATCCAACAGATAAATAGGTGCTTAAAGCCATGACTTATACCATATTTAAAACCTACTGATGTGCTAAAACCGTCTATAGCATCTGCCTCATACTCAAACATGCTTAGAGCATATATTAATCCTTTATAATCTGTTTCACAAATAGGCTTGGGAGAATTCAGGGTTTTTTTTATAATTTTGATTAATAATATCAATGTTTATTTTAAAGCATTTTCCCCTTGTTATTGATTTAAATTCTTACAGTTGCACAAAATTATGGCAAGGAAGTCAGTCAACAGGGAGCAATCAGACAATTATTTAATGACAGTAGACTCTGGAATTCAAAAATGTAAAGATGTGTAATAGTTAAAACAAATTCTTAATATCAGATGTGAAAATATACAAAGTAAATAAACTTCAATCAAACTCTAGTAAGTTGTCAAGCAGCATTGTTCTTACTTTGCCCATCTGTAGATTTCAATTATCCTCAGTGGAAATATTTTTTCATCAGTTTCTGTGAGTACAAGTGAAATCAACATTTACCAATAAAAGTCTAATCTCGCTAAACCTATTTATAAAGGATGTAGTGTTGCCGAATTGACAAGAGATCTTGGTTCAATTCCTGGCTCTGGCCTATCTGGTGACTTTATACAAGTTATTTTAACCTATGTGCCTCAGTTTCCATATCTGTAAACTAGGGGTAATGATCCTAACCTCCTCAATAAAGCACTTTGAAATCTACTAAGAAAAAAGTGCTATACAAGAGCAAGATATTATTTATTTACAAAAGGGACCCTTTATATAAAGATGTGACTGTTTCACTTTGCAAAATTTGTGGAGGAAACAGATGACTATATTAAAATTGCTCATTAGTAGCATCTTTGTCTGTAAAAAAAAAAAAACCACACACACTAGAAAAGTTAGCTTGTGTCAGAGTCCTTTTTAGTCCTAACTGCTCATTGATCTCTTACCTCAAGCCCTGATTTTAGCACAGTGTAAAGACCATTTGGTCCATTGTAGATCATCACAGGTCTCTAATCATGCTGTTAAATGATTCCTTTTATTATCTAAATGTTTAAGCCCTGATAAACAGGCTTAGTAAGCCATTCTACCAGGCTGTGACAGGAGCTACCTGATATTTGACTAGCAAACAGGAGCTGTGTTGATATCTCGGCTGAGTTGGTGTGGATTTTCTTACTATCTCCAATCACCCCTGTAATAGTTACAGCAGGATTATTGTCAGAAGGCATAACAGCTCTTCTGCTCTCAGGCCAGTAGCAGCTACCAAAAATTAGCATTTAAAGCATGTGTTCTAATGGACAATCCCCCTGCAATAGATTGTCTTCAGAAAATAGCTGAGCAAACATTGCATTGTATATCACCTGTTAAAACATAATTGCCACGTTAATTAGCTAGATTCCAATAAACAAGAATTTCCACACATTTATTTGGTTGTGCCAATAGTCACGCTAAGCAACACAAAGACAGGAAAGCATTCAATCTGGCTAAAGGAAAGTCAAAAGGGGGCATAAAATCTTACGCTGAAACTCTCAAAAGAATGTAAAGAAGTTTAAAGGCCTTGTCTACCCCCAAAACTTAGATTGAGCTAGCTACATCGCTCAGAGCTGTGAAAAATTGTGTGCACTGTGTGATGTAGTTAGGTTGACTAAATCCCCAATGTATAAGCAGCTAGGTCAAAGGAAGAATTCTTCTGAAGACCCAGCTACCATTATCTACATCGATGGAAAACCCCCTTCCGTTGATGAAGGAAGCATCTATATTGCATGAGCGCATCTGTGCTGCCGTAACACCTGCAGTGTAGACATTTAGATGTCCAGCATAGGGATCTGGGTACCTCGCTTCCTTAGGCCCTTTTAAAAATCCCAGAGTTAAACCCCCTTGATCTGAATGAAAATTCGGTGGCACATCCTTGCTGTAAAGATAAATCAACTTCCCTTAACACTGAGGTGCCATTTGTGAGAAAACCAATAAGGCAACACTAAGGAAATTAGCATCGGGGATATAGCACAGCTCCCCACCCTAGACCATTTGTGAGAAAACCAATAAGGCAACACTAAGGAAATTAGCATCGGGGATATAGCACAGCTCCCCACCCTAGACCAGTTTTAGAGCAAGCTAGTTTCAGGATAACATGGAAAGAAGTCTGGCACAACCTCTAGCAGTTTAGGTACCGGTAAGCAGAGCTTTAGCGTTCTGAACATCCACATATCATGTGTAATTTGCCAAGCCAATTTAACATTTTGGGCAAGATCAATTCCATCTTTCCTCAATCCTAAATGAGGTGAGATTTCCCTTAGTGTAACCAAGAGCTGCATTTGTCTCAATGTCTTTTTTCCACTCTCTGCTTCTTTGTGTTCAAAACAACTATGCTAACGGTAAGACTTCCTAACGTTTCATGAACAAATATGAACTTTGTTTATATAAAAATATGCATCATTTCTGAACTGCGATTAACCTTTTCAATATACAGATCATAATCAGATTCCATCACTAAGCCATGCCTCTTGCACTACTCAAAGGCCCCGAAATATGCATGTGCCCTTTGTTTCAATCTCTGTAGTATGCTATTTATAAATAGTAACTCTGCCTTTGCTTTCTTGTACATCACTTCTCTATTCTCCATTCTTGATGTTAGATGGGGGAAAGAATTCTTATTTCCTAAAGAATCCAGGATGCGTAATGCATCCTGGTGAAGCAAGGATGGCATGTTAGTGGAAGATACAAGTGTTCAATCTAAAGATCCCCCAGAATTAAGAGACAATCAGCTCCCACCTATCTTCTCACCATCCCAAATTTTTTATTTGTGTGTGTACATGTGCACATGCGCACACAAATGTTACTTCCTGATGATTTCACTCTATTACACCTAACATCTGTTTAAGTGATCACATGATTTCATTAAGGAACACTCCTTGAATAAGGACTGTATCATCAAGGCCTTATTACAGGAGCCTCAGCTGACAGATAATAAGCATAGCTCCATGAACTCCACACTGACTGAGGATCCAGCCCTGTGTCTCACGTCTCCCATCTTTTGTAAGGATTTATCAGTTTCTGTTGGTAGAATCCTTTGAAGAAAAATATCATTGTTTTCAGAAATACATTCTGGAAGCGATATTAAGTCAGCCCTAAGATACGGGGGGGGAGGGGGGGGAAGAAATCCCAACACTGTTTTCACCACCTTAAAAATGAGGATCTTGCAACTGTAATGGTAGTAACTGCTGCAGATCCCTTGTTTTCCATACAATACTCACAAAATGTTGATACCTTCAGATATCATTTCATCTGCAAGAATTAAGAATGCCAATTCACAGCCTGACATATATGGTGCAGACAGTAAAGTGAAACAGTCTGACATCAACAAAAAATTAGAAGCGCCCACAGAGGAGACAAAATAATTTTGCACAATTGCAACTGATTTTCATTGCAAAAATGTAAACTAACGTCTCAAGTGTCTTGTTAAACAGGTCAGCAAAGGGGAAGCCTAAGCAAATGAGTTCCACTTTTCCTAGCTGAGATCATTTGGGCATCTGGAAATACATTATGGATCATAGGAATATGGATGCATACTTCCTGTTTCACCCTTTTGTAATAGCTTCCTCAAGAAATGCCTTCAAAACTATTGCATATATATTACTAGACCCAGATCATTTACATCTAATCTTCCCAGTATTGTCAACAAAAGCTGGCAGACCATATACAAATGTAAATAGCAATTTTTGATATGGACCCAGTTTAATTAAATAACCCACTCCAAAACCTGGATAATATTAGCAGTGCCTGCTGTGCTGGTATAAAGCTCCCTTCTGCAAGAGTTATTCCTTTTTTGAAGGGGAGCTGGCTGCAGCAAATCTTTTTTCCTCCGCTCACTGAGATATTTTCAAACTAAGATATTTTTTAAAAGATGAGCGATATATGAAACGATAGTGAGAGAATTGAAAGAAGTAACTTTAAGATGGAAGTGGAGAAGGGTGCCTATATATTTCACCTGGATTTTATGTTATTATAAGAGGCTTTGGTTCAAAACATTCTGGACATCTCTGATAAATTATGTCTGACCCTGGGGATTCCTGCAAGCTGGCAGTATATCCTTTATTGTTCCCATGTTTGGGAACCCCAGCAGAGTAGCACACCTGGCATATTATTTTCCAGATAGAGAACATAAGGCACACAAGGTAGAGCATTCCCAGCGCTAGACTAGACTTGGGTGCAATTTTTCAGACAAATAGTTTACTCACCAATAAATAACTAAATAAACATTTTTTAAAAAGCATTTTGGTTTAACTGAAACTATTAATGAATGTGTCAAATTTGCCAAGTAGCTTCGACTGAACTGAAAAAACCATATTGTTGATATTAAAATGAAATGATTTGTTTCAACCAAAGATATTATGCCTTACACTTTCAGGCATTTTACCAAGAAAATGGTTCACAAATCATCTGCAGCAAGACGCACTGCGGGGACAGTGGGTTCTCCTTTACATATGTTAGCCCAATGGTTAAAGCATTCACCAGGGACACAAGAAAGCCAGGTTCAGTTGCCCCTCTGCCTGATGTATAGAAGGGATTTTAACAAAAGTCTCCCATTTGGCAAGCAACTGTCCGTACGCACTGGGCTATGGCAAATTCTGATGTAGGTGTTTCAATCTTTCCTCTTAAAGCTATTCAGCTTCTGCATAAACAAAAACCCACAGGAGCACTGATTTGCACCTAGATCGCCCATATCTTAGGTGAGGCCCAACCTGCAGAATTTTTATTCATATTAATGCACAGTATTCATTTTCAAAAGTTAATTTGTGGGGTGTGTGCATGGCTGAAGGTTCACTTAACGTGCCCATTACTCTGGCATCATTCCCTTCATAAGAGCAATTCATAGTCATTCACAATGACAATGGATCGTCAAAATCACAATGCTTTGCCAAATTGTGTGAATTTTGCAGGATTTTTGTTTCAGAAGAAAACTGGAGAAAAAGTTCAAACAATACAAAATGTCCCATTTCAACACTTTCAGAATGAAATATTTCCAGTTTTCATTTTTAAACAAGTTTTCGTTTCCATTTCTTTATTTCTATTATATATTAAAATATAATACAACTTTTTTCTTATTTTAAAAAAATATTTTCATCAACCTGAAACAAAAATTGGGGGGGTGCGGGGAGAGGAGAAGGGCGGGGGGGGGTAGGGAGAAGAGGAAGTTTTCCTTCATAGAGAATTTCAGAACTTTTGAGTTTCATTCCAATTTAGAATGAAGCCAAATTTAAAACAAACAAGGAGTTCTGTGGTACTTTTTATAAAGAATAACAAATGTATTTATTGCATGTGATAAATAAATTTATTATTCTTTTAAAAAGTGCCATAGGACTCCTTGTTTGTTTTGCTGAACTAAACTAACATGGCTACCCCTTTGGAACTTGTGAGATTTAAAAAATGTCAAAATCTTTTGCAAAATAAAATTTCCTTTCTCCGTACAACTTTCAAGGTGAGAGACATGATGGAAACCAAGCAGAAAGAAAGCAACAATACTTAGATAGATAATCCTAGAAAGATGACATATACTGCATCCATGTATTTCTTTAGAAAATTGGCCTATACCTCACATCTAGAAAGTATATGTAATGCAAAAGTTTTCCACGGCAAACATTTTAATATCAGCAGAGTATGGACTAAAACAGGTTGATCGTCACTGACGGCAGCTAACGCTGAAAGACTGCAGTGACCACACATCCCTTTTCAAGTGACATCAGCTTTCATTTATTAGAGTTATTGTGGAGGTGTGCACCTTTTAAGTAAATAACTGTATTCTCTGGTTCAATCATTTTCCAAATACATTTCTTTAAATGCAACCTGCTGCTTTCTAAGTGGTCTCAGATGCCTACTTAATGTGGTAAACAGAACCAAACCAGCCAACATATTCATGTTATTTTGTACTAATCTTCAATTTATTGGCTCCCAAATATATTTTGCTACAGTAATAATAGCCTAACCAATAACAACCTAGCAACATCCAGACACAGTTAAGAAATTTTCAGTAGATTGCTCAACAGGAGATCGACAACCAAAGATCACAGTTCCCAAACAAACATTACATACAATGTTTTGTGCAATGCACGGAGCTCTGGTAACACTTTCCTTAGCTCAACACTCACCAAGCCTTTGTGTCTGAGGCCCTTCTAAGTTTGAGTAGAGGCCAAGCACTGTCCAAGTCCCCAGGCAGACTTTCAGGAGGCAGACCCTCTGCGAGAACCGATATCCTGTGGTCTAACTGCCTATGGCCCTGTGATCATCAGACCCTCTCTCTTCATCCTCGGGAATGGGCAAACAAGACAATAATTATATATGCATAACTCCATCTCCAACCCAAACCAGAAACTATAATCAAGTGCACTGAAGCTAAAATAAAATTTCAATTCAATCCTGATTCAGGTTCCTTACTTTCCTGTTTTCTAAGCTTGAAATTTGTTCTTTATTATTGCTCTGTATCGTGTGTAATAGCATCCTACTTAGTTATTTTATAGATAGAGGTTCAAGGAGGCTCAGTGATTTGCCTGACATCACACAGTGGCTCAGTGGCAGAGCCACAAATAAATAAATAATTAGTGCCCTAGTGCCTTTCATATATAAGCAGAGACAACCTGATTCTGCTTTGACATACAATGATGCAAATCAGGATCAACTCTGTTTAAAGCAATGCACTTGTTTCAGAAGTCACACCAGTGTTACTACATTGATCTGGGCATGGCAATAAAAGAGGACAGACACATGGATGGATTTTAAGTGGCAGGCTACAAGTTTATAAACCTAGCACAGAGGAGGGACACTACCAACTCTATCACCCAAACTCTCAAATCCCAAGCATTTTTGAGGTTCTGCTGTGGGGATTCACGTTCCTACCGTGTAACCCATAACTTTGAATAGACTCTTTCAGCCTACTCTTCTGACTCAGCACTCTCTTCACCCCTCATGAGGGTACTAAAAATGGTGGGCGGACCTCAGGTCACACAGGCCACAAGGCCTTGCCATATACCAAGAGCACAGGACCTATCAGCAAAACTTTGGGTGATCTTGTACTTCTAGGAACCATCCCTTAAAGCTACACTGGAAAGCAGTTGCAACTTGCAACCAATGAAAATCTCTGCTAAGTACTACCACAAATTGCTGAAGTCTATTACTGTTTAACCTAGCTGTGCCTCCAGGATGTTGTGAGGAAGAAGGAAACCACGCCCTCCTCCCAACATATGCCAGTGGAACCTCAATGGGGAGAAAAAAATTCCTTCCTGACCCCATACCAGGGGTTTGGTCAGACCCACACTGTCTCCAAGACACAGCTCTGAAACTATCTTTAGAGGACGGGGACAGAACTGCTGAAATGGAGCAATAAAACCATCTACACTATTTTTTTGTACAAATTTTTGTCTGTACAAATGAATGAGAATTGGCTATTCTTGTAAGAACATAGTCTCATGCAAACAAGAATATTCCTGAGGGAACAAAAATGTTGTTTGCTACTGAACTACCTTTTATTCCCTTGTGTTAAAAGTTTCAGTCATCCAATCAGGGAACAGAGACACTACCATATGTTGTAGGTTACCAATCATAACTGACAACACATGAGTAACAAACAGCCAAACAAAGCAACTTGCTAACATACCAAAGAATGAAATTTGTTTACACAAATTTCTTCATTAAATATCAACAAGAAGAGTAAAAAGTTAAGTAGAAAAATCCAACGCTGTTTGTGAACAGAAAAAAAGGCTAAATTAGCAATGACTAATATTCACAATGAATAATTCACATAGTTCTGGTAAAATATACTGATTCTGATTCAGCAAAATCCAATTCTTAGCTTATTCATGAAGAAGAAAAAAGAGAATAAAAAACATCCTGATCGCTTGATATTCTCTGAACTATATTCATTTTGCCTTAAAATATTCTCTCTATTCTGCCACCTACAGAAAGTTGCAATGTGTTACACACAGGAACCTTTTCTTTCTTGTATTTTAAATTTCTTTCAAGAGGGAATGCAGATAAAAGACATATGAATGTATCTGACTGAGAGATGCAATAATTGTATTGATTTCATGCATACCTATTCAGTATGGATAGGAAAACGGGTATCAAGAGTTGGCTATTGGATTTCTGCACTGAAGGTCAGGATAGCCTTCAATTTGCTTGCCTGTTATTACTTATTCATGTATAGATATCTGACATGCAAAAAGTTAACTCACTGCGGCACAGAGTGTAGGTGAAGATGTTAGAAGCTCACGTGGTTCAGGCAAGTTTCCTACTGTCATTCATACAAAGTTCTCGTCATCTGGATAGTGAAGTTATAAAGAGGCTTGCTTCATGCCATTCTTTGTGTGCTTTCAACCAATTATTAGACAGCATGCAGGGAACTGAGAATCAATAAACGGAGACCGACAACACATTCTCCATTAATTATGTCAGTGTAGTTCTTTATTTGTTTAATAAAATTTAGCATATTTGAACAGACAAAGAAGAGGGTATCCCACTACTGTGTAAATTTCCCAATCATCATAAAGGTTTAGCTTTAACGTTTTAATCGTTAGCTGGGAGAAGAATGATTAGTCAGACATAGGATCAACATTTCATCCTAGTTTGATTACAATATCCTCTATCCAGATAGTAAAGGTTTTTTCCGAGGTCTCGGGTAAAACAAAATTTGTTTCCAGGTGCACATTGGTGTGTTTTTTTTGTTTGTTTTTTTAAAGATAGTCAGATGTGCTGTGACATGAGGCTACCTGTGTCTCGGAGCTCATGGCCTAAGCACAAGAACTCAAGACTTAAAGGGCCAAATTCTAGTTTAGTGGCCACAAAAGAAAAAAACAGAGGAAAACAGGCCCAAATTAGAGCATCAAACTTGGATTCCCATTACTAGGCCATAGGCTCTTGGTTGGAGTGCCTGCATGTCTTTCCTGAAACAGAGGCTGCCCTAGACCTTCTCCTCCTGGGAATTCTTGTATCCTGGCAGAGGCTTTCTAGCCTGCCTTTAAAGAAATGTCAACCTATCATACTGTATAGGTTATTATAAATGAAACTTAGAAAAAAACATTAGGATCTGTGTGCCATCACTACTAAATGTATTTCCTTTAACTAATTCTACTTCTCTGGCATCTATATAAGAATGCATGAAGAATTTTGATGCCTCAGTCTTTTTGGTTTTTCTTCCATTATGCTAATATTCAAATATTCTGACTGATCACTCCCTTTACAGAAAACCCTCTGCCAGCAATTTACAAATCCTATAGTGCCTTTGCAGAATACACACCTGCACATGCACACTTGAATCTTAATGCCCTTATCTAAAGATTATTCTAAGATACTTAATGAATACCTTGGCTCACATAACTAGATATTGCTATTCACACCTAGGGATTCTAGACTGCATACATATTGAATGGGAATTAATATTTATGTTTGTACACATCATTATTCTGAAATATAAGGAAAGTTACAAAGATATTACCCAATTATTGATCTAACAAGATCCAACTCCAAAATTTTGTATATTTCAGATCAATTAACTTTGAATATTTCCAATTAATTTATGAAGAAGGTGGGAGTTGCCACCTCATACCACATCTCTGAAGGCCTAATCCAAATATTTGAAACATTCCAGCCTTTTGAAGCATGATTAATATTTCAGCCACAAAATCCCTAAGTATTCTTCCTAGACTTGGACATTGATATTTGTTTATCCTTTCCTGAGGAGTTTGTTGCAAGAACTTTACACTTTTACATCAGGTTTATCCCTTGCCTGTTATGTGAATAAGGTTATTATGGAGAAACTCATGGAATTCTTTGCATCAGTCTTCACAACTGAGGATGTGAGGGAGAATCCCAAACTGAACCATTCTTTTAAGGTGAGGAACTGTCCCAGATTGAGGTGTTGTTAGAGGAGGTTTTTGAAACAAATTGATAAATAAAACAGCAATAAATTACCAGGATTAGATGACATCCACTCAAGAGTTCTGAAGGAACTCAAATGTAAAATTGAAGAACGACCAACTGTGGTATGTAACCTACCATTTAAATCAGCTTCTGTACCAGATGACTGAAAGATAGCTAACGTGTTGCCAAGTTTTAAGAAAAAGTTCCAGACGTGATCCCGATCATTACAGATCAGTAAGCATAATTTCAGCAATAGGCAAATTGGTTGGAACTATAGTAAAGAACAGAAGTATCAGACATGTAGATGAATATGATTTGTTGGGGAAGAGTCAATATAATTTTTGTAAAGTGATATCATGCCTCACCAATCTACTGAAATTCTTTGAGGGGTTCAACAAGCCTGTGGACAAGGGTGATCCAATGGATATAGTGTACTTAGATTTTCAGAAAGCCTTTGACAAGGTCTCTCACCAAAGTCTCTTAAGCAAATATTCATGAGATAATAGGGAAAGTCCGCTCCTAGATCAGTAACTGGTTAAAAGATAGGAAACAAAGGGTAGGAATAAATGGTCAATGTCCAGAATGGAGAGAGGTAAACTGTAGTGTCCCGCAGGGGTCTGTACTGCAACCAGTACTATTCAACATATTCATAAATGATCTGGAAAAAGGTGTAAAGAGTGAGGGGCAAAAATCTGCAGTTTAGACAAATATACTTAATATATACACAACATATATAGTTTATGCACATATACACAAAATCTGCAGTTTATACAAATATACTTAAATCCAAAGGAGACCGCGAAGAGTTAGAAAAGGATCTCCCAGAACTGGGTGACTGGGCAACAAAATGGCAGATTAAATTCAATGTTGATAAATGCTAAGTAATGCACATTTGAAAATATAATCCCAACTATCTATATAAAAGTATGGAATCTAAATTAGCTGTTATCAGTCAAAAAAGAGATTTTGGAGTCATTGTGGATAGGTCTCAAAACACATCTATTCCATGTGGAGAGGCAGTCAAAAAAGTTAACAATGTTGGGAATCATTAAGAAAGAGAGAGATAATAAGACAGACAGTATCATATAGCCTCTTTATAAATGCATGGTACACCCATATCTTGAATACAACGTGCAGATCTGGTCACCACAACTCCAAAAAATATAGTAGAATTGGGAAAGGTACAGAAAAATGCAACTAAAATGTAACTAAATTATTAAGATATAGAAAAACTAAATGGGAGTACTTGCCATGACATTGGGGAGCTAGGCCAGCTTCATTTACAAGCTGTCCTTTGTAGTATTTAGGATATAGCCAGGCCACACACCCCTTTGTCTCCCAAATACCCACCCTGTCCTCAAAAACACTACATCAATGCCCCCTTTATCAGGGGCTCTTACCCCAGATACAATCCTTGAGGAGATGGACATGGCAACTCTGAATCCGGTCCTCAGCAGGACAATGGAGTTTCATTTAGCATGTTGCAAGATGAGAAACCAAGAGAAACTCGCAGCTGGTTTGTACTTTTTAGCCAGCTGGACAATCTGCCTCTACTCCTTGGTGTAACCGGCTGCTTCTTTTATTTTGTCAATAGGTCCTCTTCAAGTCTTGCTGTGTTTCTTTACGTGCCTTTGCTGTGCTAGGCACAGGTAGGCATGTCAGAAAGTCTTAGGTTGGGGAGTAAGAAATATTGCCATGCCCAGAAGGTAACGATCTACAGAAGTGCCCCTAAATACGCCATTGACCCAGGTGTGTATGAGCTGTAGAAAATGAGTGTCACTGGGACATTTTAGCTAGCATGAAGAATAATCCCTAGAAGAGCCAAAGCAATTATGTGGCAGAACCATCTTCTGTAGCTGCAGTAATTCATAACTCGGTTACATGTATGAAAGTTAGCAAAGGAGATGAGAGAAACAAAAAGAAAGGGTTTGCACTCTGATAGCCAAAAAGCTTCATTAACACCAGGAGAACTGGCTCCCAGGCATACTGATTATGAGCTCTTAACAAGCTATTGAGCTGTTGTAGCCCCCTTTTACTAAAGCAGAGTACATATGATCTAACTAAAGAACAAACACACACCAAGGTATCCATGGACTAAAGCCATATCCTCTATTCTGACACATTGTAGATGCCACTAATTCCAGGATGTGTCCAGGTAAATATCACAACAATTAAGGATTAAAGTTTGTTTACAGAGCTGAAAAAATACAAAAACAGAGATAATTATGTCTGGTTCATTTAAAAATCATGAAGCCAGTAGCTTTTTGTAAACTCAGAATCAGTAGATTCCTCAAGTAACTCAGCTCCTTAATGGTAAATGCAAGAGTCCAAATGGGAAGTCCTGCCATTTGTGAGGAAATACGTCTTCTGATATCTCTCATGCAGCAGTAAACAAAGTTCTAGTAGATGAAAAGTAGGACCTTCCACTATTTGAAACAAATGCCACTCTGTAAATTCCCCATCTTCAAAGCGTCTGACAAAGTGGGATTGTCTCCCACAAAAGCTCAGGTGATAAATAAATGTGTTAGTCTTTAAAAGTGCCAGAGGACTCCTTGTTTGTTTTGCTGAACTAGACTAACACGGCTACCCCTTTGGAACCCATCCTTGTAAGGCTTACATTTTTATGCAGAGTCACATCAGGGGAAATTAAAGCCCATCAATCCTGTTAGAATTCTGAACTTTAAAAAGAGAGAAAGTTTATCAGTTACCAAGACCATGAAATGAGCATTTATGAATGAAGCAGTGGAAATCTTTTGCCTATCTGTACCCATGGGCTGGTCTTCACTGACAGTGACAAAATCGCTGCCATCAGATCCAACTTCCTGATCGACTGGTCAGGTCTGTGAAGACCTGCTCAGTCAATCAATTATGTAGAGTCAAAGATAGACCCCTCCCTTCTCAACCCAGTGGACGTGGCGGGCTTAGGGCAGTTGAACTGAGATAAGGAAGTTATTTTAAGCAACTTGTGTATCTTCATTTGACTGCCACTGAAAATAGCAGGCAGTGTAGACTTTTCCTGAATCTAAAGATGGCACAAAAGAGAGAGAGAGACAATCACAGGACCCTTATTTAGGCAATGGAGCATCCATTTCTCAGCCAATGATTCTTTTAATCATACAGGGAAAGTGGCGCAAGGACTATTTCCCTCTCTAACCTCATTTTTAAGTCAGCTGCTCTGAGATGTCAAGCTGGAAAAATGAATGGGTCAAATTAATCTCTGGTGTAATTCTAATGGCCTCACTGAGCCTACCATAAGGATGAGTTTGAACCACTCGCTTAACTCGTGCAGGAGAACAGCTTCCTTAGCTACTTCTAAAATGACTTTATCGAAAGGAAACGTCACTATCTGTTAATATGGATAAGTGCGGTTTGTAGATTCAATTTTTCTAAGTCCAAATAGAAGCGCAAATTAATTCTTATACTAAACATTTTTGGGAGCTCTAAAATGAACTAGAATATGTAGTCTGTGGTAATTCAGCAGCACATTTTTTCAGTTCACGACATGAGTAAATAGCTGTCAGCTCCCTATATGCCTTAGTATTTGGAATAGGTCCCTTTTTACCCATGTACCTATTAGTATGTCAAGAAGAGTTACCTATATTAGCTAGGGAAAAATATGCTAGTTTTTAAAGAAATGCCTTATACAGCAAGATAGTAATAAAAACACAACCAGGGGAATCTGGGCAACAGGTTTTCATTAAAAAAGATTGTATCATGTTATATCCAGGTAATTGCACATAAACCTGAGAAATTTTCTGCTGTAAGGGCAACTACGGTAAAACGCAAATCAAGTTATTTTGGCTTCTGGCAACAAATAAAAGACTTATGTAAATTAAAGTGAAGAATAATAAGAGTTGTTGCTTTTTGTTCTTCCTTGCTCAAATAATGATGCAATCACAGCTGAATTTTCTGTAAGTTGAGTGTAGGGAGTTCAGATAGTTTAAAGGAGCAACGTATTTTGAAAAAACAAACGAGTCTGGTGGCACTTTTAAGGACTAATAAATTTATTTATCGCATGAGCTTTCGTGGGAGAAAATCCCACTTCGTCAGATGCTTGAAGATGGGGAACTTTTAGAATGGGAGCAAAATGAATGCAGGGAAGTGTAAGTCATAGGATCTGATCTGATTGTAACAGCAAATCAAAGCAGTTGTTAGGATTCAAACAGTGGAGTTAAGATAAAAACTTATGTAAGATGCACTTTTACACAGAAAACATTGGGTTTATTTTTTAAAGCCTGAAATGATCTTGATATTAACGGCTATCCTCAGTTTAAGAGACTACATTCAGATCCAGTCAAGAAGACCCATATCACCCACCCTACCCACATCAACAACAGATTATATCAATGAGATTCCCTCCTCCACCCCCCACTTCAGCAATGTTAAAAACAAACCTGTGCATGGCTTTGGAAAGTGCTCATTACTATTTATTGGTATGGGAACATCTCATTTGGAGCCTGCTTTCCCTCATTCTCATAGGGGCATTAATTTCAATAGCGCTACTTCAAGAGAAAGGATGACAGGGTCTGGCCCAAAGGGATTTCACCTGAAAATATCTCTTGAGTTGTCATTGGTGGGGAAAGTAGCCATTACTGCAACACTAATGGATGCAGCCCTTGCACTCGGGTAAAGCAAGCAGGAGAATTCTAAACCATCCCTATATTTTACACACACTCAAATGCCCCTGTCTGGGCAAGCCTACATCAGTTTGTCTCATCTATCAGTTTTTCATTACAGATGCTAAGTGCGTAGTTGGGGTATTTCCAGCTTTCAGACAGACTGCTCCTTTGATACCTATGCATTTTTCAGTTTGATAGCAGACCCCTATCACTTTAGTTTATTGTGTGAAATAAAAAGGAAATGATATTTGAGATTGAAAGGAGCAGTTTTTTAACTAAATTAGACTTTCAGGCTGTGGCTAGAGACCCTTTGCACACTGATTCAGTAGATGGATACATAAGGTAATATAGTTATACACCAATAAAAGGACAGAATAACAGATGGAAAATCTATTGAAGAGAACATCAGAGACCTGAAAACCGGTGCCAACAATGCAGTGCCAATTCTGTAGCTAGACTGATGGTGTAGAAAATGTAACCTCTTTTTTTGTCTCAGTAGCAATGTTGGAAAAAGTTTAAGCTTGATGAGAAAGTTGCATAGAAATCCTCAACAGTGCACAGCAAGAGGCATTCGAGCAAATTACCAATCAAAATCTATGGCTATGTCTACACTGGCAAGTTAGTTCGAATTAAGGAGGCTTAATTCGAACTAACTAAAGCCTTGGCTACACTAGGCTTTAGTTAGTTCGAATTAAGGGCTTCCTTAATTCGAATTAATAAGTCTGAATAGGGTATTCGAACTAAAGGGTTAATTCAAACTAACTAGTTCGAATTAGCCAATGTGGCCATGTTAATTCGAACTAATTTTCTTAGTTCGAATTAACTGGCCATTGAAATGAATGGGGATCGCTAATTCAAACTAAGCAAGTCCTTGCTTAGTCCTTGCTTAGTTCAAACTAACATTCCAGTGTGGCCATGCTAGTTCAAATTAAGCTAATTCGAACTAACTAAAATTAATTTGAATTAGTTAGTTCGAACTAATTTTAGCAAGTGTAGACATAGCCTAAGTGTCTTATTACCTGGCTCTTAAAGGGGGCCAGGTACTGAAATATCTAAGTTGCTTGGATACCCAAATGGGTGTGCAAAATGCGTACATATCCCACAACACAAACCATATTGAATGTTATGGCTGTAGGCATGGATCAGCGGTCGGGGTAAGTGTTACCCTCCAAGAATTAAAAATAAATAAAAAATAGAAAACCAGGAAATACAAAGCCTAAGGTTGCAGTATGCAAAGCAGATACTCAACTATCTTTACTCTGCCCCTGATACTCAGAGAAAATGAGAAACTTTCTCCATAGGAACATTTCATTGTATCAGGAACCATGATAACTTGTAATCAAAATCCAAAGGGGTAACCATGTTAGTCTATTGTACAAAGAAAACAGAGTCCTGTGGCACTTTGATCACCCATTCTAATAATAATGCTACTGATGTGCCAGTTGGGCACCTAGGTCTTTTTGTAGATCTAATCCTAAGAGATAGATTCACAAAGAAAATATCCCCCCACCCCCACTCATACATCGCTCTGGGGCTTAGGCATGAGGGTAACTAAAGTAAGGTTCCAGAGTATATGCCCAGAAGTGGAAATAAGCACATAGGGAATTTGTCCTGCAAAATGTAGGCACTGGATGAGTTTAAATGCTTACGGGGCTCAGCACCCGCTGATCAGGGGGTTGTGAATTCCAGGAGGACCTGATTCTGGGATTTAGACCCTAAGTCCTTTAGTGAATCTAGCCCTAAGGCTTTCCACTCTTTAGCCAGAAGTAAGTTGGCAGTCAGACAGGCATGGATGGTGCGCCTTGGGTCACTGACAAAGTTGTTTTGCATGCATGCAGGGCTGCCTGATCACATAGGTGAACTAGGCAAAAGTGATTTTTTTTCTCTATTTAAATATATAGAGATATACGAAATTATTACTTCTGATGGGGGGGGCGCCAAAGTCATAGTTTGCCTGGGCACCAAAAACCCTTGGGCCGGCCCTGCATGTAGGCTTCATATGGAAGAACCTAAAAAGCAACACTGTAAAAATATTAAAACTACTGATAATCACTATCTCGAGTGACACTGGTCTATTTCTCTTTATTCAAATTCCTCCTCTGAAAGAAGAGACATGAACAAAAATCTGTTTTATCTTCAGATCCCTCCCAATGCCATCATGAGAGCAACGTCTTACCATCAGAATTCAATGAAAACAAGTCACAGACACAGCGCCTATCATGCACAGGGGAAAATAGCTAGCTCTGAGGGAACGAGAAACTTTATAGTTAAATTCAGTTCCTTCAATATAATCTGAATAAATAACTAGTTAGAGGGAGCACGTAACCTGTACAAAGACACTGCTTTTGAATGTGGCCACGGGCTATTCCACAAATACCTTTCCAAGCTATTTTGCTGTATGTCTGTTAGACAAATGCTTTGAAGACAGCTGTGTAATTATGGCATTAGTAAGTATAGATTTGGTCAGGCTTTATAATACAGTTACTGTACTTATACTAGAGTTACACAGAAATTTTTGTGAAATTACGCCACACATCTTGATTCCTATAATTACCACTGATTCCTAGAACTGAAAAGTTCACTACGTGATGGAGCATAATTACAGTGTAAGTACAGTGCAATTGAGTCACTTGGATTTTAATAGTATAGGTATTACGAATAACTCCAAAGGGTGCTATTTAATCATGCAGTTAACTTACCAGCTATCAATGAGTGGTGATTATGTACTAAAAAGGAATACCACACTATCAGCCCCGTGTAACTACGGTGTAATTACAGTTACTATATTACAAAGCATTACTGGAAACAGTAATAAATGAGCAGACCGAGAAAAAATGTGAATGAGCTAGGTTCTTTCACCCCTTCTAGATTGGCCTTATAGGCAATACAGAAATTTATCATGTTACCAGTTGCTGTTACCACATGTCCACACACACACTCATCTAAGTTGTGCATTTCTCCTTTGGAAGTAAGCTTATTTGGTGTTTCAGCATGCCAATTTCCACCAAAGCAGTGCAAGTGTCAATGGAAAATATTGGCGTAATAGTATCACTCTTTTAAAGCAAATACCTCAAGTTTTGCTTTTAAAGCAGAACTGGGAAGGTACCTCCCACCCCCCAAATCACCTATTTTTAACTCTCAGTGCAAATATTCTCATCCATTTTGAGACACTACTCAGCTACAATTTTTTTAAACTCGCCTTGCCAAGAAGGTTACAATTTTTCTAAATCTTCACCATCTGTTGCACCATCTAATTGCGGAGACAAAACCAATGTAATTCACCATTGTACCATAATAAAGTTAGATCAGTAATTTATATGCACTTGAATGTTCTTTAATCACAACAGTCTGCATTTGTTAGCTTTTGCACCTGTTTTCCAGATACAAACCCAGACACAAGACTACTCTCCCCATATATACTGCATTCTTCCTGTCAAACAGGAATTGTCTAAAATCAGGTACCACCTCACTGCGCCTGCAACTCTATCTTGCAGTGTAATAGACAAGACACTGCTATCTTAAACTCTGCTATCATGAAAAGTACATGAATAATTCACATTTTTCATATAAATATTCACCATTGTAGCCTCAGTTTTCATTCAAGTAAAGGTTATAATTTCCCGCTTGGTCCATTTTGGGGGGGGGGGGGGGCAGGTCAACGAAATCCTCTTCATTATATCCTACCTCTGATATATATATATATATATCCATATTTACAGGAACACTTCTTAGGAGCACAGGTAACAAGAAGCCATGGAATTATTACTTAATTATGCCAAAATGCAGGCAGAATCAGGTTCAGCACATTTTACCCTTGTCCTGTGAGTTTATATGAAAAATTGCATTGAACTCATATTTAAATGCTGTACAAAGAAACTGAAATGAAACTTAACAGAAGGGAGGGGAAAATGCCCAAAAAACTCCTCAATGCCTGCAATAGTGAACGGTTTTACAAACTATTGCATAGTTATAGTCAAATGCTCCAGGGTCTCTGAGCACAAAACTCCGACTAAAATACGTGAAATGAAAGATGATCAATGCACATGTCTGAGCACAACTCAAAAGAACCCAACATCCCCCTCTAAAAAGGCAGACCAGATAGCTCCATGATTAACTTCAGAGTGGTCAGAGATAAGGAACTTACATCCGACTCTGCTCATTATGAAGATGTTAAGCAAAACTTGTATTGTTACACAAGCCTCCTCTACCCATACCAGGGTTTCTCTATTGCATGCTGATACGAACAAACAAACACTGAGCTTTCTGACACCCTTACAAGCAAAATGAGACATGTCACTTTCACAAATGCACCATGCTAGCAAAACTAAAAAAAAAAAAAAAAAAAGCTATGGCAAGGAAAAAATGTAAAAGGAGTTAAGAGTACTTACAAGCTAAAAGAGAGGGGAGTGCAGCCAGCAACAGCAATCAGCTACAAAATGGCCCCCTTTAGGCCACGGCAGTTTGGCCTTGCCAAATTTAAAGGGCTCACTCCGGAATGGCATGGGGGTGGGATCCAGTCAGTGGTTAATACTGTGCTGTGAGGAAAGCGTGGAGCAGTAAAATCATCTCTGTTCTGCATGTTCCCGAATCACCTCACTAACCAGAACAAGCATACATTTTTACTGTGTTTCAGAAAATTAATTATATGTAGAAAATATAAATAACTTTGTGAGCTTTACTGGAGATTTACATTCTAGAGTGTATGTTTAAAAAGAAATCAGTCAGGCCTCCAAATGTCTGAGGGAAGGTAGTCTCTAAGTTTTTGCATACACAATTTGCATAGATTTCTTTTCTTCCTTTTTTTTTTGTTTTTGTTTTTGTGCAAGTACAAGCCTCCAGCCCCAATCCTGCAAAGAGTATACATACGCTTAGCTTTATGCACTTTGGGTAGTTCCCAGTGTTCTGCACTATGAGCTGACCCACTGAAGTCACATAAAACTGCTCATACATACGGTTAAGCCTATGAATAGTCTTTGCAGAATGAGGGTTGATTCTGGATACTGTCCATAGAAAAATGTAGAGATAGAAAATTGTACGCAGACTTGAACAACGTGGCCTTCTATGTCTATTATTGCCACACAATTTAATCAAGATTGCTAGGGTGTTTTTTCTTTATATTTTCTTAGTCTGAAGCACATGTATCTTATTTCTACAGCCTGATTTATAAACTTGATAAAAATTATGATTATTTCAAACCTGCCTGCAGGCAACACTTAATGCCTAGATTATTACTGCTAAAGAATGGCAACACTGGAAGAGGATCTTTTCATACAAAAACTCATCTGGCACATCTACTCATTTATTTAATATATGAAATTGGGGAATGAACAGAATGCTGAGAATAAGCAAAGGGCGGAGGGTAAGAGTAAGCTTTACCTCAGAATTCTGCCAAGTCCAGCCTCCTGATTGACTTCAATCATCCCAATTCAGCATTATCTCCTTAGAACAGAGACTGCCCATTAGAACTGGCTGGAGAATGGCAATTCTGTTTCACAACTTTGAAGTTCTGAAATTTATTTTTATTCCACACTGGCGTGAAAATAAAACCTTTTGAATGTCCAAGAAACCAAATAGGGCTCGGGGGGGGGGGGGGGGGTTCGGCCTTCTTCTGTAGCATGGGGCATGGCTCAATTGCTAGTGGATTCTCTGTACTTTAAAGTCTTTAAATTGTGATTTGAGGACTTGGATAACTCAGTCATAGGTTAGAGGTTCATTGCAGGAGTGGGTGGGTGAGGGTCTGTGACCTGCATTGTGCAGGATGTCAGACTAGATGATCATACTGGTCCCTTCTGACCTTAGAGTCTGTGAATCAAATGTCCATTTTCAGATGATGAAGTCAGGTTTTCAATTTATCTCCCTCTGACCGGAGAGTGCACCCTGGATATCAGAATTCTTGTCATCAAAAACTTTGTTTAAAGGGATATGTTTCAACAAAACAGTCCTTTAAATGAATAAATGTTTAAAAAATGTTCCAACCATCTCTACTGCCAATTGTGTCAAACTATGTGTAGTGATGTGCGCCCCAAATCTATTTCCAAAAGGGACCGTGGTCAGGGTCTAACTCAGAGCTCAAGCAGTAAAAAGACCACTAGCATCTCCCTCCTACGTTCTTTTTTTTTAATTAAAAATTGACAAGAGTGGATCTATCACGCAAAATGTCAGGCCAGTGGGAAATATCTCACCACAACAAAATAAAACCAAACAACACACATCAATCCTGGTCCTGCACACAAACCCATCAACCAAAATTAGACCTAAATATTGCAGCCCATTATGAGTCATAAGCAGAGAACAGAAGGCACTGAGATGCACCAATGCCTGAGTGCCCCCACCATAGCAAGGAAATAAGTAAAATATAGCCAGAGAATCCCAGCAAGTGAACATGCTCTGTAGAAGGCAACGAACACTCCTCGCCTCCACCCCCTCTAGATCACTATTCCTTTCCAGCACCATCTATGGCAACTGGTTAAATCCTGATCATATGAATAAGAACCAACCAGCCTCAGGCAGAGAGAGAGAAAGCTCGATGCCACCTCAGAACACTGGTTCACCAGTGTCCAGTGTCCCATCTCTAGTCATGGCCATCTCTGATGCTTCAGAGGAAGGAGACTAAAAACACCACAGAATAAACTGGAGGGGAAAAAAATCACTTCCTGACTCCTGAAGGTGACCATCTGGGGCCCTAACACATGAATTTTAGGAACATAAGACATAAAACAGAGGGAGATCCTTTCCCCCACCCTCACAAGCAGCCCTGTCATACAGTCCTACTCAAATTTGTCCAGCTCTCCAGAGTTTAATTACACTACTCACATGCTTAAAATTAAACATTCACAAATCTTTCAGGACTGGGGCCTTAGACACCTACTCTTTACTCTTATTGGACAGCTTTGGCCATGCTGTAATTTTAATAATCATTATATATGTTAGAAGTAGCCTTTCAAGTGCCTAACTTTACCTTCCCCTTTCTCCTTCATTTGCTCATTATCCTACAATATGTTAAAAACAAATAAATATCTATTTTGTTTAAGTTTTCTATACTATGGGGTTGGCCGAGATCCACGGTGGAGAAGTGAATGGTAGTTGTTTGTACACACAAGAAGGCAAGTTTAAATGAAACAATAATGTTCTTTTTGTGTTTGTGTTCTGCAGCTATTATGAGTGTATTCCGGGGGTAACACACATAAGCAGATTGCTCATCTTGACTGAATTAGACACGAAGGTATCTATCAGAAAATAGAGTAAAAGAAGAGTAAGAGAATGTATTCAGCATTTCGTTGTTCTAAGGAAATCAAGCCCACTGCCAAGCCAAACCCCATTTTTTCCTGCATCTTCATTTATCTTGTTACAACCCATTCAAAAACTAAAACACAATCTGGATTACATGAACTTCATTTCCAAATGTGCAAATATTGCTCAAAACAGGCTAGGAGTTGTGTTGCATCCGTATATTTTAA